>JAQQAC010020896.1:2252877-2358803 GCA_029783875.1 Phataginus tricuspis | reverse complement strand
AAAAAAATATATGACATATCTATACCTTTTTCATACAATTTTACAATCCTAAACATAAAGCATGCAGAATAACTTTTTAAATATACAGGCAAAATATTTAATAGGTGTGGTTTATAAGTGAGAGAAATTGGGAGAAAAATGTTTTCATCAATAAGGAAATAGTGAAGAAAATTAAAATACATTCATATAATATGCCCTCTGGTCTAATAGAATTGATGATATAATTATTTTATTGACAAATGCAGAGTTCCTCAGTTCGCTGTTGAGTGGAAATAAGAGTTTCAGAAAAGCAGTTACCACACCCGCCCATTTACAGTCCATCAGTGAGAAGGCAGGGAGAGAGATGCAAGCTTCGGCCACCAGCATTATAGAACTTTTCTCTAGGTAACGTGATTTCTAACTTTTTTCCTTTTCTTCATATTTTCCCCATTATTAGACCTTTCTCAAAGAGCATGTATTATTTTTCCAAAACAAAAAGAGATAATAATAAATAAAGAAAATTCTTCTCATTGTAGACCTATGTTGTTAGTAGAATTTTTAGAAGGTAAAGGAAGGCGAAGGGGAAAAAATTACAAATCACATAAATCCTACCATTAGCTTTTCTGTTGTTTACCCATCTGCATACTTACATTTTTAAATAAAAAGAAGAAAATAATATACTTGTTTATAATGACATCAGTATTTCATTTTATAATCAACCATAAGTGAGTTTTAATGTTACTAGATATTCTCATGAAATGTGCTTTTTAATGGCTACACATTGTAAAATATACATAATTCATTTAACCAACTACCTATTACTGGACAATTAGGGGAGAGCTCTGTTTTAAAGCAGCCATTAGGAGTTAATGACCTAGGTTTGTATTCTTTCCAAAACAACATAAGCTCATAAAAGACACAGCCTCTGTGCACCCTGTCCCTGTAAAATGTGTAACACAGTAAGTACTTGACAAAATACAGCAATTCCAGTCCTGCCAGGTTGTACATGCTCACTGAGACTGGGGAGATTGGGTGCCAGTAGTGCTATGAAAATGTAACACTTTTCCGTATTCTGAACATTCCAAAGCACATTTAGATCAGCCTCCCATGGATGGCTCTCGAGTTACTCTATTTAGGAAGTGTAAAGATTTTGTAGTTCTGTGCACAGTCCCAAGGGTTCAGAGCCACAAAGAAAGGAGTCGGGTTTATTTTAAGCCCCTAAATACCTGAAAAGGCTTGGACAAATTACTTCATCCATGAGAGCAAGACTGAGCCTTGTCTCTCTCTCCTCTAAAATGGGGGTAAGAACATTTCTTAGATGAGCCCAGCAGTACTTTATGTAAGTTCACAGCACATAGTTGACTCGCAGCACATGGCTCTTGTTACTCTGACTATTGCTGCTGCTGGTTCTAATATACTAAACTAGCACACTGAGGAACATGCCTGGATATCATACTGTTACAGTATGACATTTACAAACACATAGTTAAATATGCCATTTCTAAAGTAAAGTGAACCTAAAGCATCCATTTCCTGAAAAATCACTCTGAAGCATTGTTAAGACATTTCTGAAGTGCTACATTTGATGGGAAGACCTGCTGGAACCAAACTGTGGGAGAATAAGTTCAGGTGCAGTTCCTTGCAACTCCATGATATATAAACCCAAAGGCAAGTCATCTTCCCCCAGTACATCCCATGTACCGTGTACCAGGGTGGAGAAGGAGCAGGACTGGGGCAACAAAACTCGTGTCACAGAGCAAGGAGCATGCACACACTTGTCTATAGACATGAGCAAACCCTGCTGATGAGGGGAACCTGACCACCGTGTGAACTCATCTGAGAGCCCGAGATCCCCTCAGTGGAGAACGCCTGCTGGCCGTGCCCTCTGGCCCCTAGGAGGGCATTTCTTAGTTGGGTTCAAACAAGTGGCCCTTCCTTAAGGCTGTGCAGCATTGCAGTCCATGTCCTACTAGTATAGGTCCAGGGACTGTGGGTTTCACAGGCTTTTAAAGCCCGACTTTGGTTTTATACAGTAGTAGATTTTTCTCAAAATTTGGTAAGCTTCCAATTTATTTGCCTTCAGTCAACTACATGAGTAACAAAACCTCCTCTCTGCTATGCAAACTGTCTCATTTTAGGTTCTGTTTATTTCCTGATACCCAATTCTGTAGCACTGGTTAAACTAGACACTTATTTCTCTCTCATGTGCAAACAGTACCAGTGTCTGAGATCCAATGTCAAAATGCAGCTCCACTCTCCTGGGATGCGGCCACCTGGGCTCCTTCTGTTGAGCCATACTGCATTCAGCTTGCTCTCAAGGATTCAGGGACTCCAGAGACAGGACAAAATGGTACAGAGCTGCATGATTATTAGAGGGATTCATTTAATAAAAGGGGAGAAGGCATGCAAGACTAGCAACTATAAGTTTATACCATGCACATCATGAATTTTCCTATTTTGAATAAATGTCTCAGTCATTTTTCCAGAAAATACTGCTATTTTTCTTTTAATTTACAAAAATTGCCAAACTGAAATTTTTCAGAGAAGTCCATGCAGGAAAGGGAGAACGATAAAAGCTAGATTTTTTTCTACAAGATGAGATCTTTTTCCATAGCTGGTTCGTTAGCTTTCAACTCTCGAAAGCTATTGTATCAAATAATAAATAATCATGTATATTGCAATAATAGTTTGAGCTAGAAACATATAAGAAAATCTTATTTTTCTTCAAAGGAGATCATTTGAAAGTTGATTAAAAATATCATAATATCTTTGGGTCAAAATTCTTTCTAGAGGAACACATTGTAAATTTTCACAAAAGTCACATAGGAACTTTGAACTTCATAAATAGAAATCTCCTTTACAGAAATGCAGCATAAAATGTATGTCTTGTATCTTCAAAATATGTTAAAAATTAATCCTCTGCATTTTCTCTAGATTCAATGAGAGATCAAGATTATATCAAAATAAAAACTAGAGTCATGAACTCATATACACTGTTATGCACCTAAGTATTCTATTCTTAAATCTTCACATCAATATTTTATATTTATTTTGTAAATGAATACATACAGCCATTGCCTTGTTTATATGGATATAATCAGTCCCTTTATTGGGGCAAACAAAATATTTCGTATTTTATTTTTGTAACAGGCACAAAATTACACCATAAGCTAAATTCCTCTTAGTTGATGCAGCAAATTACCCATGTCTTAGACATTCAATATACTAATAATGTTGTGTTTTAATTATAGAAACCATTTCTTTAATGTTTGTCATATGCAGTATTTAAAGAGTAAGTAGGAAAAAGATATAAAGTGCTATTTTTATTTTTAAATGCTTATTCTTTCCCTATCTAAATAATGCAAACATGTTCATTAAAGTATATTTGGAAAGCATAGAGAATTAGGAAAAATAAGCAGCCCATATTACAACAAAGATTACAGCCACTGTTAATATTTCATTGTATTTTCAAACAGTTTTCACAGTTATAAACATATTACCTGCCTATTTAGTGTAATATTTTATAAACTAGAATTTTGTCTTAAATGCAATTTTAATGGCCTTAATATTTCAAGAAGTAGACACACCACAGTTTATACAGCATTTCCAATATTTGGATAATTTGGCAGTGTGCAGTTTTTCATAATTGTAAATAATATTTCATTGCTTAGCAGTTACAATTGTACTCAGTACATACAGCTGTTAGGTGTGATTTGTGACCAGTCACTGCTAGTAATAAACACGCAATTATCCTTACCCTCACTGAGCTTGCTGCAGTGGGGAGACAAGTATTAAAATGAATCATCTGAATGCAATGCACAGTGACCTGGGCTCAGAGGGACAAGGGTTTAATATAAATTCCACACTAAGCTTTGCTTCTAATTTTGGGATAATTTCCTGTGGATGAACCAATTTTTAAAAGTATACTAACTGAATCAATGAGTAAGGCATTTTTGAATCTTTTTAACAAACTGGTCAGCATTTCCAGATCATTAAATAAAAATAGTCATATACACACACTGATTTTGAGTTTGCTGACCATCATGTGGAGGTTGCCTACAGTTAAGCAGAATATAGGCTATCAGTCTGAAATAGAAATGTTTTATCATACTAAAGAAGTGCATTTTCTCTTACTAACAAAGTAAACAACGTGTTTCAAACTTTATGGAAATTCTCTTCAATATGTATTGAAATGACCACTCAGCTTTTCTTAATTAATTTATCACTGCAGTGTCCTTAGCAATTTTCCTCATAAGTATACTTTTGAATTACATTTTGGTAATGCTTTAAAAATATTGATTTATATTCCTAAATGGAACTGGCCTAGCATTTCCTTTTTGTACCAGTGGGTTTTTTTTTTTTCTTATTTTGCTCTTAGAGTGATTTCTTTCAAGAATGAATGGAGCTTTTTTCCAATTATTTTTTCTTCTGTTCATGTATTTGATGTGAAACCTGTTTAAGTTACCTAGCCTCTCTTCATCATTATAACTCCTGAATCCCTGCCTTATAAGATTGTGTGGGGTACAGTAAAGCCCAGGACAGTACCTGGAGCACTTAGAAGATACCGATTTTAATGCTCCACACCTCTTCATATTGCTCTAGAACATCAAAAATATCACTTGAATATCTATTTTGTCCAAGTATGAAACAATTTACTCACGAAAGTGGATGAATTCATAGGCACTTGCCATTTTGAGGTCAGGAGGTAGAACACGTGAAGCCTTTGTGTCTGACAACATTGAAATGTCTTCAGTCTGCTGCCTATTTCTTGGACTCGAATACATTGCAGGCTGGGTTTCTTATTTTGTCTTGCCTGGAAGTTTTCTATTTATATTTCTATTTTGTAATTTATTTGTTCTAATGCTATTTCTCTATCGATGATTTTAAACAATTTTTCCATAAGATGAGATTTTATGAACCATGAGTCTTTTTACATAGCTGGTTTGTTGGTGTGATCTGCATGATATTGTTCTGTGAATTTCAACAAAGGAACATAGTAGTGTAACCACCATGATCAAGATTTAGATTAGTTCCAAACACCAAAAATTAATCAGTACTCTTCTACAATGAGCGCCTTCTCTACCCCCAGACCCTAGAACCACTGATACACTTTGTGTTGCACATTTTCCTTTTTCCAGGATGTAATTGAAATGGGACCAAACAGAGTCAACCTTGCCTGACTCTAGCATCTTTTACTTAGTATAATGCATATGATTTATCCATGCTGCTCCTTTACTATTGAATAGTACTTTGTTGCCTGGATATACCATCGTTTATTAATGCATCCCCTAGTTGAAAAACATTTGGGTCATTTCCAAATTTTGAAGTTTATGAATCAAGCTGTCATAAACATTTGCATATCGGTCTACCTGTGAACACAGATTTTTTCCTTTCCCTTAACTAATTATCCAGGAGTGGGAGCGAGGAGTCAGATGGCAAGTGTGTGTTTATCTTTATAAGAAGCTGTCAAACTGTTATCTAAAGATAACTATTAGCTAAAGCTTCAACTTCTGGTTAGGAGGCAATAAAAGGGATTCAATTTACCCTTATGCCTGAAGCAATTAGAAAGTTAAAATAAACGCAACAATTGCTTTCAAGATATCAGACACCACAGAGCGGCGTGCATGATCACTGAGAAGAGGGAAAGCAGCCAGGTGTGCCCAGAGTCCTTGGTTCACTGCCTGGACAGGGGTTTCCAGACCATAACATCACAAGGGGAACCTATTTTAAATATAAAGTCACATAGGTTAAAATTAAAAGGACAAAAAAAGATACACCATAAAGACACTAGCCAAAGAAAGCTGCAGTAACTATATTAATATCAGACGAAGTAGATTCCAGGGTCAAGAACATTAGTGGGGATAAAGAGAGTCATTCCCATTAATAAAGAGGTCACACCATCAGGAGGATGTGACGTCATAGAGGTTCCGGGGACTGATAACAGACTCAAAATTCAAGAAGTACCCCTTCCTTACAAGTGCCCTCGACACCCACGTTTCTGCCAGCAATCTGCCCGTGACAAGCTAGCTGCACTCTAAGGTGGCAGGGTTTCCCCACCCGGCTCCTGCCTTCCTCCTGGGTCCTCTCCCCCAGAATCGTGAAATCCAAGGTTCTACTAACAGTCTGTTCAAGGCAGGCTAGGCTTGTTCTGTCACTCTCTTCAAACCCCGTCCCACCTCTGCCCACTGGCCAAACACTGGGCTGCTTCCCCATTTCTAGGTTGGTGCAGCCCCCACGTCCAGATGACCTGTTGGCCTAGGCTTCTCTTGCGGTGACAACAAACTACCACCAACTTGTTGGCTTTATGCAACCGAACATGTTTTCTTACAATTCTGTAGGTTAGCAACCCCACATGGGCCTCCCTGGGCTAAGATCAAGGGTTCAGCAGGGCTGCACTCCTTCCTAGAAGCTCTAGGGGCCAATCCATTGAAGTGCCCTCTCCCTCCAGCCTCCAGGCCACCCCTGTTCACCGGCCCATGCCCACCACAAGTGGCACAAGCAAAACAAACATTCTGCCATTTCACCTGCAGTTTCTATAACTTTTTGAAATCCACCAAATTTTATGAGCCCCCAAATCCTTACTGGTGAAGTAGAGGCTGTCAGCCCGCCTTGTGGGGCAGCTGTAAGGGCAGACCGAGCGAGTGGAGGGCCTGTGGCGGGCAGTGACGGCGGTCGGTATCATCGAGACCAGGTGGCCTGTGTCCGTGCACATCTGAGGGCCTCTGAGTAAGCGGCACTGTTTTTTCTTGAGGATGCCATGTAATCTAACTGAAAGGTGATGTTTTGTTTGTACTTCTGAGCTGAAAATGTGGATTTGTGAAAAAGAGAAGTCACAACTGAAGGACTGCAAAACCATTCAGCTGTTCCTTTCCTTTCTCCTAGTTATAAAAACAGTGGGCAGCCAATTCCATTGGAAAGTTTTCCTAGCACATATTTTGTGCAAGACAAATATAAAGTGTATAGTGCAAGACAAATATAAAGACAAATGTAAAGTGCCTTGAGCAGTAACATCAGTGATAAAGAGCGGGTAGTCCTGACTTCCAGAAATTCACAGTCACAAAGGGAAACAGCCTCAGTACAAGTCAAGCAGAAGCACTTGGACACGTGCAGAAAGACTGACACTTGGTCATGACCTCAAAGTGCAGTGAGGAAGCGGGGGGCAAGGGACGTGAGCACACAGAGGCAGGGAGGCGGGGAAGGGCAGAGCGGCTGGGGCTGCAGCCCCTTGCTCAGCCTCCTCTGGCCTTGGGCGGTGGCAGTGCGGGATGAAAGACAGCAGGTATCAGCCTGAAAACGCCTCTATGCCGTGGGAATTTCTGGAAGACTTTCAGAGATGGAAACGCTTAAAAAAATATTGATTTACAGGAAAAGGGTTTGTACTGTTCAGGGAAGCCTGCAGAGGGTGTAGAAGAGAGGTGTGACAGCCAAGCTTCGGGAAGTACTTTCAGCAAGAGGTCACAAAACCATGAACTGGAATTAGAAAAAGAGCACATACAGACTTGCTGAGATGTAACGGCCGACATTTATAATATTATTTGGAGAAATTCAATCATGGAAACTACAGAGGCTATCTAAAACACTTTTGAAAGAAAAACGGTTTCATGATATAATTGAGAAGCCAAAGGGATTGGTGAAATTAATGGAGGTCATTAACAAGAAAACAATGAACAGATTTGTCTCTCTGTTAACTAACAGAATAGTATGGAAACTTCCATAGTTCAGCAAAACTGGAATGGAAATAAAGCACTGGACTCATAAAGCACACACATGAGCATCACATACTGCCCGGCTTGGATATTTCTTGGAAAATGAGAAAGGTCGCAACACTGTGCTGATCAGCTATTTCAAAACTTTGGCCAATAAAGTCTATCTTAAAGGAAATAATCCTATACATTTCTGGAGCGTTTACTGATACTGTATATCAGAGGGAAATTTTACTTCTGTACAAATCTTCTGTTACAAAGGTAACAGGGGACCGGGTCATATTTAAAGCTATTTGTCTATTCTCCTTGCTCCCAAGATGTTGCCAGTGGGATAATTTATTTGTCAATTATGCCTCAATAAAGCCGGGGTGGGCGGAATGAAGCAGGGTCACCAGTAGTGACTGCTGAGTCACTCTGATTATATGTAGAGAAAACACATTTGCATCATGGATTGGTTAAAGTGACATTCTGGCATTAGAACAGTCATTTAATACATATTGGTAGTGATTTTTCAAATACCAGCCTCCATGTGTACGAAAACATCAATTTCTCAAAGATATTTTACATACTTTCCACAGGCCCTTCAACCAACCATAGGGCGGGTGCCCAGTGGCAATTTTATTTTCATTCTACCCCCAAGGGATCCGTGACATCTAGAAGCTTGATGTCACGATTTGCTGTAGTACAAGGGCTACAGTGATGTCCCAAATTTGTATATATGCACGGCAATTAGAAAGATGCTCTCATTATCTCACCTGTACTAAAGCTGCTTAGCAAAAAGCAAACAGATGCTCATTATGACCTGTAGTGGGTGAGGGGAGGCTGTGCAATATCTTTATAGCTTTGAGATAAATTTGAGTAGTAATGAATGTATCACCATGATTTTATGATTTTGTTACATAAACCTGAAGAAGCCCGAAAGAAATTTTCAGTTAGTTATACAGAAAAAACTTACTTTCAGTTCTTTAGAGTTATTTGTTCTGGGGTCTAGCGCATGGCCCAGCTGTATTCAGCAGAGAAGTAATCTTATCAAATTCATAAACTGTGTTTTGGTTTCTAGCACAAATCAAAAGGCCAATGATTTGTTCACTTATGCAAAGACAAAATTTTACTTGTTATAGGAACATGTAAACATGTTCATTGGTTTAAACCCAACTGAATACCAGACATATGTATACAATACAGTGTCATTTGATTTATAAAGAACTATAATCCCAAAAGACGGCAAACATGTGCCCTTACAAAGAGATATGGGTAAAGCAAAACACACTTCACTATTTTGCTTATTATTCACCCTGTGGAAAAAAAAATAAAAATAGTTCGTTACAATAGCCACTCTGGCAACTTGCATAGTGAAGCATAATTTATGAAAACAGCCAACCACCATTCAAAATGGAGTTAAAAATTTTCAGTTTGAGAGCTGAAAAGTGAGGTGAAAATAGAGGTAGACTTATTTCCAATTCACTTTTATTGCTTGAAATTTCAGTATAGAAGTGCTTTATAGCCTGTTTTTATTTACATTCTGCCTCATCCTTCCTTTAAAAAAAATCAAAGCAATTGTTTACCTTTTATAAAAGACCAGCATGAAATAACCCATATTGTTTGTTCCCTGAATAAATGGGAGTGTGTTACATTAATCTTGCATATGCATGAGCAATACACATCTATTTCATAACTAAATTTGGTGGATTCAGACCACATAAATCGAGTTCTGTTTAAAATCTTGGGTTCTAAAATTCTCGGGTTAGGTACTTTAAAATACTAATATTCTTCTTAGCATTTTCCATTTGAAACATCAACCCCAAATAATCCCTATTAAACAAGCAATTTCAGTTTAGGGAGCTGCCTCCTCTATTGATGGTAGTAAAACCGCAGATTCGTTAAAATATATAGATTAGCTGCTCTGAGTTTCTTTAACAGTTCTCTGCACACATTCATATAGTGTGATGTGGCAGATAGTCAAGTGCTCTTTACAGGAACAGATGGTTAGACACAATTAATAAGGAGCCTTGACTTATTTGCATATTCATTAGATAATATCAGTTATTCCTCAGCCAGAACAAAGAATTACACAAATGGCATTCATGTTTCCTCCCATTAACACATTATTAAAAGCAAAATGTCTGTGTTAAAAATGAGACAGATACTGATCCTTGACTGTATAGCAACCTAACATTATCCATTTGGGTTTTTAACATGATAATAAAAGCATGTTGCCTTCATGTAATTTATTCCTGTTTTTCTAAGGGAGTGCATGAAGACACAGCCACACTCCATACTGTGCTTCCCCGATGCCCTTTCTTGCCTGTATGGATGATTGCCAGGAGAGGGTATCAAGTTGGGAAAAATTAAACAAGTTTTTGTTTTAATTTTTTTTTAATTGGCCAGAGAACTAGAGAAAGATCTAAAACATAAAAAAATTGGGTGACTTTGGAACTCATTTAAAAGCCTTTCCTGATGGCTTGTTTTGTTAATAAACATGGAAAAAATTACAGATAAAACATCAAATCATAATTTAGAATGAGATAAATACAAAAGATCAACTGGCTAATTATCAATCTGATTTCTAATTTCAATAAATTCAAATAAAATTACTTTGCTTTTATGCTATGGATTTTTTACTGTCACTTACCTTGTCATAGTATATAAAATGCCTGAGAAATTGTCAGAAATTAAAAATAAATAACTTTTTCCTTAATCAAAAAGATCAAACAAAGCCACTCCTATCTAGCTTTTGGAAGATAAATAAAGGCACATGTGATGAAAACATACAATGTAGTAATTCTGCCACTATTCACACTGTGCCCCTGACAGGCATGACAGGAAGTCACCCCCTCTATAATTATGCTGCCCAATATTATCAATACTAGATATGGGTGGCCATTTGAATTTGTATTTTAATTTCAATTAAATAAAAATTAAAGTGCCATTCCTCAGTCATGCAAGCCACATTTCACGTGCTCTGTAGCCACGTGTGGCTAGTGGCTGCTGTATTGGACAGCGTGGGTACAGGAATCTCCATCCCTGCTGGAAGTTATGGGGTCAACACTTTTCTAGGTGCTTCCTACTTAAGGTAGATCATAAACGTCTCCAGATAACTGGAAGTGACCTACAGACAGCACGTAAACAGTGAACACCATAGTAACGAACTGAGTTGTTTGTATTAGAAGAGGTTAAAAGTAAGGATAATTTAATGAATGATATGGAAAAGGGAAATCATATCTGTGAGCAGCTCAGGATCATTAATAAAGGAATTTCAAAACATAGACTGAATAAATATTAGAACATTGCATCTACTTATTATTTTTACAATTGTTGCAAAACAAAGAACAGTTTTTGCAAAGAGTTTGAAAGAAAAGATTTTGTACTAGACTGCCTGCCCTAATTAAGATTTGAGATGAAAAAAAGAAGAAATCAATATATACAATCTGGCATTCATTCAACAAACATCTATTGAGCACCTTCATTTATGTCAAGAATTCTTAGCTTTAAGATACAAGCTGTTTGCTCCTGAAGGATGTAGACACACTTCCATGCAAATAGGTGCATTTGTGTAAAGTGCCATGTAAGTTGATACATCTAATTGAGCAATAATGCAACTCAAAAGAAGAATCCATTGTGTAAGAAGAGGAAACCTAATAGACTCAAAGACACTGAGACACAGCCAAGCCAGAGTGGAATTAGGAGAAAGTGGGGATCATGTGTATTCTCAGCATGGAAAACAGGCAGACAAGGACACAAAGAAGGTGATGAACAGCACAGCGTCCTGTGAGCCCACCGAGCAGAGCCCCCACCCAGATGCCTCCGCAGGGGCACCATGATTTCCTGGTACCATTTTAATGGTAAATTTCACAAGCACGTGTGGGCAGTTAGCGAGCAGAGTCACCTGACCTGTACCTGGGCAGGAACTGGAGAGCAGGGCTCATGCAGCAGAGAACGGGCTCTGGGGGGAGACGGCTGGCTGGCTGTCGGCAGGCTGGCCGGCTCCCAGGGCTGCAGTCCTGCCGACCACGGTCAAGTCAGTGTGGGTGGCACATCAAGCCAGGGTGTGTCCCCACGTCTCTTCCACTCTTCAACTTTGTAGCGCAAGTGCTAGGTGGTTTTAGAGAAAACATCTTATTAAATACAATTTTCCCTGAATTATTTTATGATGTAGCTCAACTTGATTAGAGTTGATTTAAGATAACCAGTAATCATTCTAAATTGTTAAAATTTTATCAATAATGCATTTTGAAGCAGCTCATCAAAGACCTGCAGAAATTATAAACCGTTATCAACTGTAAGTGCCATTGCTTGCCAATTTCATTCACAAAAATGTTGACTTTGGTGAAAGGCCTGGATTTGTCCACTGTTCCCCCAGCACCCCTCACCCTGGACATTCCTTTCCTAGAGCAGCAGAAATGATTTCCAGAACACTCTGGAATTAAGCTAGCCCGCCTTTTAAATCAGCTATACCATTCTAAAGCAGAGCTCCCAGCTCTCCCTCACTCCTGCATGATACAGGCAACACCATTTTATCAAAACTTTAATCTCACTTTTGTTGTGCGCCCCTTGGCTCCCAGAATTTAAGGCCCCTGCTTTCCAAAAGCATGAGAACTTCCTCAGAGCCAGCTGGTCCTGCAGTCCCAATCCCAAAAAAGAGGGTTGGGCCCGGTACTTCAATCCACATCTGCTAGCTGGAGAAACAGGTACCAGCTCAAGTCAGTTCTGTCTGTGTTCACAGCCTGGCAAGGAGTGCGGAGCCCACGTGGGTGCACTCTCTGTGTTTTAACTATCAGGTCTAAAGAGAGAAAAAAATTAACAACCAAAATGTAGATCTAGAATTTAAGTTAAGCACACGCACACACATACACACTTCACAATATGCTTGCAGCCTGATGTAGCTCCTCTAAAGAAAGAATGGTTTTTCAGGGGGTGAAAATTTTATTCTAACGAAAAACGTGTGTTCAAATTCTCTCATGCATCCTTGCACTATGAAGATAAATGGTGTAGGAACAAAATAGCTGGAAATCATCAAGGATATCATGGTCTTTTAAGAAAAGTATCACATCAGACTTACATCCTGAGGGAACCATATAAGCATTTTGGGGGCCTGGTAGATACCCAACAACACACACACACACACACACACACACACCATTTTTTTCTTACTTAATTCTCATAATTAAAATGACATCTAATGCAAAAATCCTCAGCTTTATTTGTAAATAAAAATACCATTATCCTGCAAGGCTTTTGCTATGATTAATGACATATCATGAGTGAAGAAACTGATATTCAGAGAGGTTATATAAAAGTGAAAGTTAGAAACTTAGTAAACACGTGAGGCAGGATTGAAAACATTAGTTTAAAAACAGTTGGGCTCCTGTTACACTGAATAGTGTCTTTTATGTTGTGATTGATTGTAAACTTCTGGGCAGATTTTCTCATTTGAGGGGAGTAGATTTTCTATAAATGGTACCCTGCAGAATTTGGTGAATGATTATGAAGAAAGTATGAAGACATCTCTTGCACTTACTTATTTCCAAGCTGAAAACTTGAGCCTTGACAGATGCTTCTGAAGACAAACGCAGCTCAGGTACTAACCACGGTGTGCAAGTGCATTGAGCATGTTGTATCTATTTCCCAGTAGGCTCAAAACAATTTAAAGTGGGATATAAGTTGACAAGTATAACCTAAAATAAATGTTTTTCAAATACCCAGTTTTGTTAGCTTATGGTTTTATAACAATTTAACATATACTAATAATTATCTACTGACTACGCATGCTGTATTGGCGTTAAAGGTTCCACATGCCAATAGGAATCTCCCCTAGATTCTCTAGAAGGAAAGACACATATTAAAAGCAAAACTATAATATGGGACATATGAAGTAAGTTATAAAAGTATTTGAATAGTTTGCAGAGTGATGAAAAAGTCACAGTTTAGCCAAACATATATAAGGAAAGATTCCAATAGGCAGGGAAAGCAGAGTATGTCCAGATGAATGGGGAATATGGACAATACTTAGTCATCAGAAATTATACAACTAGGAAGCTTTCAACTTGACTAGAGCATAGAGCAGAAAAGGACTGAGAAACAAGCATAACAGGGAAGTGGAGTCAAACCCAGGAAGGCAAATTGCTAATCTTGGTTAAGCCACAAGGAGGCACTGACTGTTTATCTTCAGGAGAGTGGGACGGTCAGCTCCATGGACATGTCACTGCTTCCCAACCAGAGCCTCAGGGCACCCCCTGCAGGTTGGGGGCTCAGAGGTGTTATGACACTGGACAGTCCACTGCTAAAATTACCAGGAGCTGCATCTGAGGTTTTCCTGAAGCTGGTTCCCGCAGAGCAGAACTTGAGGCTGCACACATAGTTCCTGCCGGCAAGGAGCTCAGGGGCTGACATGGAGCACTCACGCCTCAACCACACTCCTACCTCATCCAAGGGGGCGCTTCCACCAGGCTGCTGTAGTGAGCATTGCTGCTCCCTATGAACTGGGGGATGTGGGGCTGCCTGGCAAGGATTCTCCAAGTACCCAAAAAAGTACCACTTTGCTCAGGATCCAGCCCCTCTGCTTTGCAGGAGCAGAAACTAGACAGGCTTCTGGTGGCGCGACCCACACAGTGGCCCTGAGTCTCTGTCTTTGCATCCACCCTCTGCAACCACATGGCCTGTAAGTGGTGCCTAGACCAGCACCAGAATGACTGCTCTAAAATGCATGCATATTCTGTAACTAACAAGCTTTAGGAGTACTTTGAAATGCTTGACATAAAAAGGTTGATTAGATTGAAAATCCATTTGTGATATCACTATGAAACTTGAATGTTACATTTGTCAATAAAAAAATCAATCACTGTAAAATTTGAATTGCAAACTATTTTTAGGTTTTTTTTCCACTCCATGAGAGCAGATCTTTGCCTCTATATGGCTGACAAAAATATGAAGAAATCATTAAAAGTCTTAGTCAGGAAATTGAGTGTAGTTGTTTCAAACATAAAATTGGATATAAGATATTAGTTCCTGGAAACAGGATCAAGTTTTTAGAGTATTTTATTAAAAGTTTTATGCAAATTCAATATTTAAGTGGCTTTTTTATATACTTTAATATAAGGAATTTTTTTCTAACAATTCCCATTACCCATCCTTATAGGAAAAAAAAATCACTTTCAAAAAAATGAGCAGTCAACATTAGTTTGCAATGCTCATTCTTTTAAATGCACCTGAAATGCTATTCAAAGCTTTCATTTTCTTTTTTTCTTTTCAAATTAAACAGGAAAAAAATCCCATGGAAATTTTACATGATTTCTTTGAGAATAAATATGCTTCTTCAAAAACAGTAGTTAAAATCTACTTAGTTTTCTAAATTTTTTTATGTAAGTATAATTGATATGCAATATTATATTGGTTTCAAATATCCAACATAGTGACTCTACAGTTATCTATATTACTAGGTGCTCACCCTAACTAGTGTAGTGTCAACATAGGAAGATGATACAGAACTACTGACTGTATTTTCTAGGCTGTGCTTTTATCCTTGTGACTAATTTATATTATGATTGAGATTTTGTGCGTCTTTATCCCCTTCACCTATTTCACTCACCTACCCTAACCCCTCCTCCACGGTAACCACCAGACTTCTCAGCATCTATGAGTCTGCTACTGTTTTGTTTTGTTTTTAGATTCCACATGTAAGTGAAGTCATATGGTATTTTTCTTTCTCCTCCTGGCTTATTTCACTTAGCACAACCCTTTAGATCCATCCATGTTGTTACAAATAGCAGGATCTTTCTTTTTTATAGCTGAATAATATTCCATTGTATATATATACCACATCTTTTTCCATTCAACTACTGATGGACACTTAGGTTGGTTCCATAACTTCACTATTGTAAATAGCACAGCAATAAACATAGCAGTGCATATACTTTTCAACTCAGAGATTTTGTTTTCTTGGGGTAAATTCGTAGGATGGTATTTCTAATTTTAGTTTTTTGAGGAACCTCCATACTTCTTTCCCCAGTAGCTGCACCAATTTACATTCTCACCAATAGTGTAGGAGTGTTCTGATTTCTCCACTGTTCCTCACCAACACTTGTTATTTCTTATCTTCCAGATAGTGGCCATTCTGACTGGTGTGAGGTGATATCTCATTGTGGTTTTGATTTGCATTTCCCTGATGATTAGTGATGTGAAGAATCTTTTCATGTGCCTGTTGGCCATCTGTATGTCTTCTTTGGAAAAATGTCTATTTTGGTCCTCTTCCCATTATTTAATCAGGCTGCTTTTTCAGTGCTGAGTTGTATAAGTTCCTTATATCTTTTGGATGTTAACCCCTTACTGGATAAATCATTACAAATATATCCTCCCATATTGTAGGTTGCCTTCTTGTTCAGTTAGTCGTGTCCTTTGCTGTGCAGAAGCTTTTGAGTTTGATGTCATCCCACTTGTTTACTTTTGTTTTTGTTTTCCTTCCCTGCAGAGACAAATCCAGGAAAAAATTATTCATGCTTATGTTCAGGAAATTTTTGCCTATGTATTAAAATCTATTTTAGCAAATCATATCATAAAACATTCATTCCAATACAGTCAATCCTCATCTCACTTCATCTCATAAAATGTTTAATATTTTCTACCTCTGATTAAAGAATAAATTCATATGCTAGGTGTTGGACCAATTAAGCTTTTAGTTGCTGTCACCTTTTCTATATTAAATACATAAGAAAAGTTTGATCATGATGTCTCATGAAATATGGAGACTTATTTATGAATTTTTAAAAATTTGACTCATTTAACAATATGTAAAATTTGAACACTATTATTCCCCACATGCACGCACATGCAGGCACACATTTATCAAAGACTCCCCTGCACTTAACATTGTTTTACTCACTTTATTAACGATCAAAATTGTAGCTATAGCATATTTCATAAATTAAAAATTAAGCAGAAAATAAATGCATATAAATTTATTCTTGCTTTTTGAACTTATTTGAAACATAAACCAATCATATTAAATCTAGAAAATTTAAATCCTGGCTTGTTAGATAATCTAACACATTGTATTCAGTAATGTGTACTAAGATTTTTTTTAATTGAGAAATGGGAATTGGACTTATATTCACAGAAAATAAAGCTTATTTTGTTCCCTGATATGGAAATGAAAACAAACCTTATTAAAGGTTCTGTGGAAGACAGGGACAGCTAGTCAAGGTAGCCAATATGCACAACACATGATAATGTTATGAAAAAGTATGTATTGGGAAAAATATATTAAAATTAACAGTTTTTATCAGTTGCAGTTTGATACGGCTTTATCAGTCACAGTTTTTATCAGTGACAAACCCACCCAAATGTCAGTGGCTTAAAACAATATTCATTTATCATGGCTCAGGCATGACCTGGCCAACTGGATGATTCCGGGGACCTGCTTGCTGATGCGCTAGTGTCCAGCAGGTGGCACTGGCTGGGCTCTGAGAGGCACGTGCTCATCTGGTGATGGTTCGGCTGGTGGCCAGGCCCCCACGTGTGGGTGAGCCGTGGGCCTCACCACCCAGCAGGCTAGCCTAAGCTTCAGTCACACAGCAGCTGGGGCCGAGAGTAAGGATGAGAGCATGCACCACGTGAAGCACGTGTCAATTCTCTTTCGTGTCACATTTGCTATTGTCCTGTCGGCCAATCGTGAGCAGCACCCGGGATGTGGTCGCCCCAGGCTTGGACACGAGAGCGATGCAAAAATCGAGACCATCACTACAGTAACCCATGAGGCCAGACATTCTGATGTTGGCCACTCCTTGCAGAACTTTGGATTAAATAAGGTGCTTCTAACTATTTATAATAACAACGTAAACAACAGTAGTTTGATTCATCTTTGGAAACATTTTTTTTGACATCTTTCAGATGCTGACAAGGTAAAGAACTTTTATGAATGAATGATACATCTTTTCACTAAGCTGCAGGTCGGTGTCAGGCTTCACCTTCAATAAAATTAATAGACGATCGAATGCAGTTGTCACCTGACTAAGGTCATTAACAGTAAGTTCTGATGATAACACAATAGGTTATACACTCTTAAAAAGTTCTGAGAAATGAGTCCATCTCTATCGCCAGCTCCTCACAATTCATCTCCTTGTTTATGAGAGCCGTGAATCTTAGGTCCTGCATCTGTGAAAATTCAAAAATCATTGAGTAGACTCTTCTATCCAAATGAATGTGAATCCTGGCTAATTATATTTTTATCCCATGGATATATAAAAGTCATTGACAAAAACTTCCATCCACCTCATTAACAGATGCTTTTCCAATGCTTTATTTTTTGTTATATACTTATCAAAGGTCTAATGCATGTATATTTTGATCAATTGTGTATTAATGAAAACTTAGATTCAATGACAAGTATTGTTACTTAAGAGTCTTATGGTAACGGGATTTTTTTTATATGCAGAACTATGTGTGGTAATTCATAGTTTTCAAACATAAACATAACTCAGGATGAAATTCCATAGAAATGGAATTGAAATGTTGCACCCAGAAAAAAAGAAATGGTATAAAAATTTCCCAATGTTAAAGCAGAACTCATTGGTACACATGGGTGCACACACATATACACATGTAAGAATACTTATATATGTGTAAATATATGTGACTAAGTCTTAACTCTACCCTTAAACACATATTGATCATGTATTTTTAAATGGATAATGGTGAGCATAAAGCCACTGCATTTAGAGTCCACCGGTGTATTGAAAAGAGTATTGTATCGATTTTATTACTAAAATGGCACTGGTTCCAGCATGCCAGAAATGGTATTTTATAGCCATTTAAAATAAGTATGAAAGGTTTGAGATATCAACTTAAAATGTCTGGTGGGGTACATATTATTTCCAGCATCGATTGAGTACCTGAGTTTGGGGTCTGGGGAAATCACCTGAGAGTGAATTATCTGACTGGTGAGTCTGTAAGAAGACCTGGGGAAGCCGTCCCCAGCAGGCCTCTGCAGGGCACGGGGGCTCGGCCGCGTCCCTGGTGTTGCCCGTGCAGACAGCACTCTAATGCCGGCTGAGGTGCCCGTGAGCCCCATGGGACTGTCCCCCACTGGATATCTTCCAACCCAGCCCCCAGGCATGAGCTACCGGAGTCTGATTCACCCCACATCACAGAGGGAAAGAGGGATGTTATTTATTGAGATTCACACGAATCCCAAAAGTTAGGATGAGTATTATTAGAACAGTCTGTATTCCCAGTTCTACTCTACTCTCAGTTAACCTCAGGGAGAAAGGAAGCCTTCTGGGACAAATGCGTACTTGACCATTGACCATGTAAAGTTCATAATCTAATGATGCCGAACAAAAGAAAATGACCTTTGCATATGGAATTGTACTTTGCAACTTCTGGTTCTCATATGAATGTCAAAGTAATTCAACAAATAATTACTATTATTCTTGGCCTAGTACCTCACCCAAGTGACAGGGAGAATAAATTATAGTTCTGGCCCCCAAATTGTTACCATACAATAAACCATGATTATACCTTGGTATACCATACATATGAAGATTAACACAAAAATCAGGTGAATCTAATGAATTTCTGGAGTGTCATGAAAAAAATGAACTGGGTAAAGTGGGGTACAAGGTTAAGGAAGAACAGTTCTTGCCTGGGTGGAGGGTAGAGTGTGGGGTTCTGCATCACCCTCTACGTCCCAGAGTCCTTGGCCGGCACCCACTTCTCCATCCCCAGACACATTCTGGCCAATCAGTAGAGGAGGACCCTGAGGCCCGATGGGCAGAGGCTGAGGGAACAGGAGCTCGTCTGTCCAAAGCCGCTGTGTCTGCTTGAGTTCTCTGGGGGCAAAGCCAGCTCCTGTTTAGTAGGTGTGAGGTACAAAAACAGGCAAAACCCCCAGCTGTCTTCTGGGTCTGGTGGTTCCATTGCAGTGGACGTAACTCTCAGTGCCTGTGAGCTCCTGGTTTGTGCAGCGAAAGCCAGCATAATTCCCAGCTCTGGCTTCATTCTCAGGTGAAGTGAATGAAAACCAGTCGTTCAGAATAGGCCAGCCCTAAACTTACACATGTGTTAGTTCTAATCTGGAAGGAGACATGAGAAATGGAGTGGTGTGATATAGGTTTGATATTGTTTGGTATTTTGTTTTTAAATGCTGTCTTGACCTAATTTTGAGAGCCTGATCGATTCCCCTTCTTAAAGAGTCTGTAACGTCCACCGCCCAACCACTCCCCTTATCAGGCTAACCCACTCCTGGACAGCTTAGTGGCCTCTGAGGCCAGGTACCAGGCATCAGGGCCAGATCTGCAAAATTATCAAATTATCCAATCTGCAAGGAGTCCAGAAACCTATCAAATCCTGCCTGCACTGCCCCCTGAAGCCCAGCTGCGGTTAGTGGTGCAAACCCATGATTTAGAGCAGAAGTGACAAAGAGGCTGGCTGCCCTTTACCTTCTCAAGTGTCAAGTGGTGTGTGTCCACTTTCTAAAGAATCTAAGTTTTATAAAAAGTGGCAAAAGACAAGACAGTTCAGACATGCTCAGAAAACTGTTCCAGTATCTCTAAAAATCCTGATTTGAAGAATTACTACAAGTTGTTTAGAGAAAAACTAAACGAATAATTTGATTCTAAATGAAATTTTCAATTACTATCTGGATGCTTGGACTAGAGAAACCACTATGAATACATGTCAGATATACAGCGTACAAAAAACAGAGATAAGGACAAAGAGATTTAATGAATGTTTTTGAACAAAAGATACTGCGAATCTTGGGCAGCTGTGGATGGGGGAGACAGGAGGGCAGGCTTCCCCATACAGGCCCTGTGTGAAGAGGCCATCCTGCATGGTGACAGCTCTGGGCCCCAGGTGCCACCAGTCTACACTCTAGAGGCAGGATTGGAGGGGATCTGTCTCTGCAGACTCTGAAAGCCTTCAGAAAAAGCTGTATTTAGGGATCTCCCAATAACATGGCTGGGTGCCCATCTAATTAATCTGTAGCAAAACTCATCAGTTGAAAAATCCCATCCATGCATATAAAGCTTCTAAACAGATTTTCAAAGTCTCCCTTAAATTGAAAGAGATAAAAAAAAAAAATTGAAAGAGATAACTAAGGGTTACCCAGGATTTGAGAAAAGCCTCCAGCGTAAGAGAAAAACAAAAAGAAAACATTTTAAGCACAATAAATGGTAAAGAAAAAAAGTGAAACAAAGAAGAACACCAAAAACAGTTTTTAGTTTTTAAATACCCACTTTGAGGAAACAAGAAAAATGTGAAGAACAAAAGCCAATTTCAAAGTGAAAAAAAGTTGTGTTTTGTCCGCATTAAGAGTGGCTACTTCATTCATGAAACAAAATAAGAAAATTTTTGTATAAAAAACTTAAATACTGGAGCCGCCAGTATTTAATTCTAAAAAGATTTCTTGGAAATATTTTAATTTTTTAATCTTGGAATTTTTTAATTCTAAAAAAGATTTCTTGGAAATTAAAACGTCATAGCAGAATCATAATTCAACACATGTAGAAAATAAGTCAGTTAATGCCCGGGAAAGCAAAGAGTGGTACAAGAAAGAAAATGTTATCAGAGAGCTATTTCCAGCAGTGACAATTTCTTCCTTAGATAACAAGGCAAGGGGCGAGTGCTGAGTAGATTAAAATTGTGGCATAAATTGTTAGGAGAGAAGAGGCACAGTGGTGTGAGTGGAATAACAGGATTTCCACCCAGAGTAGAGATCAAAGATAATGACTGAAATAGATGTCGAGAAATACCAGGACAGGGAGATTGTTCAGAAACATGAAGCTGACGCTAAAAAGACCAGAACTCTAACAGGACCAGAGGACTGCAGGATTCGGGCTCTGCGGCCGCCAAAGCCGGGCATGCCCCCTGGTCTTGCTGTGCAAAGAATCTTTCCGTTGTTTGAAGAAGGAACTTCCTTAGACTTGATGCTTTTCTGAAATAACTGTGCTCACTGCACACCATAGCAACAAGAGCACTGAAGGGACGTAGCTCTTCACCTACGTTTTAATGAACATGCTTTGGGGCACACGTCCTTGTCAAGGACACACTGCTCCCATCAGGAAGCTAACTCAGGCATTGCCTCATAAATGATATGTTTTCTTCTAAAACTCTGAAACGATTTCACTTAGAAAACAATGTCTATAGATAAGCCTATGACTTAAAACCGAGTCTGTATTCCTTTCATTAAGCCCAAAGAATGAGAAAATTTAACATTTTTTACTAAATTATCTAGCTATCTTAGTAATAATTTGTGAAAGGGGAGCACTAGTTCATGTTCTTTTTAGGGAAAAAAGACTGCTTCACCTCAGTCAGATGACCAAGGTTATCACCACAGCGATGAGGCATGTTGACAGCAAGCACCCCAATATATGTGAAAAGAAGGGCTCTTTACCTCTGTGGTCTCCCCAAACAGGACCCTGGTTGAGTCATGAGAAAAACACCAGTCATCCCAACTGAGAGGGATTCTACTAAACACCAGATCAGCATGCCTCAAAGCCGCCAAGGTCGGCCCAAACAGGGCCACCTGAGAAATGGTCGCAGCCACAAGGAGTCTAAGAAGACAGGGAGACTGAATGGGTCGTGGGAACCTGGGTGGGATTCTGGGCAGAATAAGGACAAAACTAAGGAAGTTGAATCAACTCAGGAACTTAGTCAATAATAATCAATCAATGTCAATTAATCAGTAGTGACAAATAACCCATACTAATGTGAGCTGCCAGTAATAAGAAAGCCTGGGTGGGGGTCTCTCTCCTATGTTTGCAACTTTTTGGTAAATCTAAAACTAGTGCAAATTAAAAGTCTATTTTAAAACATGCTTCACAGTTCAAGGTTCCCCACAAAAGATATAATCAGTGTTTGAATTTCTGGTTTAGAAAATTTTTGTCAAATGAATGACAATGACATACCTCCAGCTTGCCACAAGTTAGGTGCTGTTTTTACCCTTTCTTTAAAAATGAGGAGCCAGACCCTGAGGTGCCTGGGAACTTGCCCAGCCCAGCTGTCGGAAGGCGCCCATCCTATCTACTCCATATAAATATGAAGTCCTAAGATTCACATTCACGTGTCCTTTCAACTTCAGTTTCATTCAAAATAAAATGGTTTATGTAGTTCTCTTTAACTGAGTCTTTAGTATAAATAATAACAAACAGAAAGCCATGTCTTAATGGTAAATCAGATAAATAACTTTGTTTTGAGACATGCATTTATTTTATAAAAACATCTGTAAGGAAAATTATTTATAAAAATATTCTTTGAGCAATAAAATATATTTCCAACTTTAGTTAGATGCTAAGTAATCTGTCAAATTTTTGCTTAGCTCATCACTAGATATTCATAAAGCCTGTGCTATTTACTCTGATTCCATCTCTTTCTTACTCCCATCGCTAAACAAAAATTTTATTTAAAGCCTGCCTATGTGACCTTTTTCTTCTGGCTGAATAAATATTGTTCTGTTGTATGGCATAATAATGGAATAATGGAGTACACACATGTATACCACTTGTTGAGCATTTGGTGTAAATGAGGGGTACCCTGTTAAGGATTTTAAGAGGTATTTATATTATCCAAATTAATGATATAGGTATTATTTATCAAAAAAAATTAATTATTTTATGAGCACATTCATTCAGAAATAAAAATATCATAGATTGATTAAGACCTCCTTTAATGTGAAGTTTGCCATTAAAAAATGAATCTGGAATTCTGGGAAGATGGCGGCATAAGCAGGGTGGCAGAAATCTCCTCCCAACACTATATTTATCTATGAAAATAGAGCAAATACAACTATTCCTAAAAGAGAGACCAGAATACACAGGAAAGCGCACAGCGTGCAGCTACACCTGAGAGGACTCGGCACCCCACAAGGCAGGTAAGATATGGAGAAGCAACCAGGTGGGACCCGAGCACTCCCCCACCCCAGGGCACCGGCATGAGGAGAGAATTCAGAGCCGGGAGGGAGTGGAAGTACAGGCCCTTGAAATAAACACACCCGGTGATATGCGTGGGGAGCACATCGCATGGTGTAGCGGAGATTGGAGAGACAGAGGGTGCAGGATCTGAGTGGGGAACATGCCAGGGTGCTTGCAGCCAGCTCCCGGGAAGGAAAGAAAAAAAGAAAAAAGAAGAAAAGCGCATGCTTTTTTCAGCAGTCTTTAAGAGACAGGAGAACAGCGGAGGGGCCAAATTGCCCTAGCACACTCAGTCCAGCAGGCTGGAAGTCCTGGGGAGTTTCAGGCCACTTAGCTGGTGACTGGGAAAGGGTGGCCCGCACTTAGACTTCCCACAGAGATCAACAGCCTCCCATTCGTTCCCACCCCAGCCAGAGCTATAAAGGGCCCTGTGGAGTGGCGGGGCCACGACTCTGGAATAGTGGAGCAACAGCGCCACCTACAGCATGCCCACAGAATCCACTCCCGGTGGGCATCTTTTTTGTTTGTTTGTTTTTTGTTTTTTGTTCTTTCTTCTCTTTTTTTCTTATTTTTCTTTTCTTTCTTTCTTTCTTTTTTTTTTTCTCCTTTTCTTTTCTTTTTTGTTTTTTCTTTTTAAAGTCTTAAAGAGCCCAGCGGACATACGTGGCAACTACCAGCGACCACTTCAATAGCCATGAAAAGACAGAAGAATTTGGTACAGACAAAGCTCCAAACTCAGACAACCCCAGAGAGGGAACCTGAAGGAATGGACATGCACAGTCTTCCTGAAAAAGAATTCAGAATAAAAGTCATAACGATGCTGACGGATCCACAGAAAAATGTGCAAGAGCTGAGGGAGGAAGTGAGGGAAGTGAGGAAAGACAATGCAGAAATCAGACAAGCGATTGACGGGCTTAACAGCAGACTGAATGAGATGTAAGAGACTGTTAATGGAATAGAAATCAGAGAACAGGAATACAGAGCAGCTGAGGCAGAGAGAGACAAAAGGATCTCTAGGAATGAAAGAATATTAAGACAACTGTGTGACCAATCCAACGGAACAATATTCACATTATAGGAGTACCAGAGGAAGAAGAGAGAGAAAATGGGATAGAAAGTGCCTCTGAAGAAATAATTGCTGAAACCTTTCCTACGCTGGGGAAGGAAATAGTCTCACAGTCCACAGAAGCCCATAGATCTCCCAACACAAGGGACCAAGGAAGACAACACCAAGACACATAATAATTAAAATGGCAAAGATCAAAGATAAAAACAGAGTATTAAAGGCAGCTACAGAGAGAAAAAAGATTACCTACAAAGGAAAACCCATCAGACTATCATCAGACATCTCAACAGAAACCTTACAGGCCAGAAGAGAATGGCATGATATATTTAACATAATGAAACAGAAGGGCCTCGAACCAAGAATATTGTATCCAGCACGATTACCATTTAAATATGACGGAGGGATCAAACAATTTCCAGACAAACAAAGTTGAGAGAGTTTGCCTCTCATAAACCACCTCTACAGGATATCTTAAATGGACTGCTCTAGAGGGAAGCACCCCTAAGAGCTCACCAGAGAACATAAAATCATAGCAAAGAAAGCAGACCATCCAAATACTAACTAAAGGCAAAGAATAAAACACCTAGTATATAAAGAATGGAGGAGGATGAATAGGAAGGGAGAGATAAAGAAACTTCAGACGGTGTTCACAATAACTTAACAAGAACGTTAAGTTAGATTGTTAGATAGTAAAGAAGCAACCCATTGAACCTTTCGAAACCACGAATCTAAAGCCAGCAATGGCAATAAGTACATATCTATCAATAATCACCCTAAATGTAAATGGACTGAATGCACCAATCAAAACACACAGAGTAACAGAGTGGATAAGAAAGCAAGACCCATCTATATGCTACTTACAAGAGACTCACCTCAAACCCAAAGATATACACAGACTAAAAGTGAAGGGATGGAAAAAGATATTTCATGCAAACAACAAAGAGGAAAAAGCAGGTGTTGCAGTACTTGTATCAGACAAAATAGACTTCAAAACGAAGAAAGTAGCAAGAGATAAAGAAGGACATTACATAATGATAAAGGGGTCAGTGCAACAAGAAGACATAACCATTATAAATATATATGCACCCAACACAGGAGCGCCAGCATATGTGAAACAAACACAAACAGAATTAAAGGAGGAAATAGAAAGCAATGCATTCATTTTAGGAGACTTCAACACACAACTCACTCCAAAGGACAGATCAACCAGACAGAGAATAAGTAAAGACACAGAGGCACTGAACAACACACTAGAACAGATGGACCTAACAGACATCTACAGAACTCTGCACCCAAAAGCAACAGGATACACATTCTTCTCAAGTGCACATGGAACATTTTCCAGAATAGACCACATACTAGGCCACAAAAAGAACCTCAGTAAATTTAAAAATATTGAATTCCTACCAACCAACTTCTCAGATCACAAAGGTATAAAACTACAAATAAATTTTAGAAAGAAATAAAAAAGGCTCACAAATACATGGAGACTTAACAACATTCTCCTAATTAATCAATGGGTTAATGATCAAATCAAAACAGATATCAAAGAATATATGGAGACTACTGACAACAACAACACAAAGCCACAACTTCTGTGGGACGCAGCAAAGGCCGTTTTAAAAGGAAAGTATATTGTAATCCAGGCCTATTTAAATAAGGAAGAACATTCCCAAATGAACAGTCTAAAGACACAATTACTGAAATTAGAAAAAGAAGAACAAATGAAGCCCAATGTCACCAGAAGTAGGGACATAATAAAGATCAGAGAAGAAATAAATTAAATTGAGAATAATAAAATAATAGAAAAAATCAATGAAACCAAGAGCTGGTTCTTTGAAAAATAAACCAAATAGATAAACCCATAGTCAGACTTATTAAGAGAAAAAGAGAATCTACACACATAAACAGAATCAGAAATGAAAAAGGAAAAATAACGACGGACCCCACAGAAATACAAAGAATTATAAGAGAATATTATGAGAATCTACATGCTAACAAGCTGCAAAACCTAGAAGAAATGGACAACTTCTTGGAAAAATACAATCTTCCAAGACTGACCAAGCAAGAAACAGAAAAACTAAACAGACAAATCACCAGCAATGAAATGGAAGCAGTAATCAAAAAACTACCCAAGAACAAAACCCCTGGACCTGATGGATTCACCTCTGAATTCTACCAGACATATAAAGAAGAAATAACACCAATTCTCCTTAAAGTTTTCCAAAAAATAGGAGAGGAGGGAATACTTCCAAACTCATTCTATGAAACCAGCATCACTCTAATGCCAAAACTGGGCAAAGACCTCGCCAAAAAAGAAAATTACAGACCAATATCCCTGATGAATGTAGGTGCAAAAATACTCAACAAAATATTAGCAAACCGAATTCAAAAATACATGAAGAGGATCATACACCATGATCAAGTGGGATTCATCCCAGGGATGCAAGGATGGTACTACCTTCGAATATCAATCAACATCATCCACCACATCAACAAAAAGAAGAACAAAATCCACATGATCATCTTCATAGATGCTGAAAAAGCATTTGACAAAATTCAGCATCCATTCATGATTAAAACTCTCAACAAAATGGGTATAGATGGCCAGTACCTCAACATCATAAAGGCCATATAAGACAAACCAACAGCTAACATCATACTTAACAGCGAGAAGCTGAAAGCTTTTCATCTAAGATCGGGAACAAGACAGGGATGCCCACTCTCTCCACTGTTATTCAACATAGTACTGGAGGTCCTAGCCACAGCAATCAGACAAAACAAAGACATACAAGGCATCCAGACTGGTAAAGAAGAAGTCAAATTGTCACTATTTGCAGATGATATGATACTGTACATAAAAAATCCTAAAGATTCCCCTCCAAAACTACTAGAACTAATATCTGAATTCAGCAAAGTTACAGGATACAAAATTAACACGCAGAAATCAGTTGCTTTCCTATACACTAACTATGAACTAATAGAAAGAGAAGTCAGAAAAACAATTCCATTAACAATTTCATTAAAAAGAATAAAATGCCTAGGAATAAACCTAACCAAGGAAGTGAAAGACCTGTACTCTGAAAACTACAAGACACTCCTAAGAAAAATTAAAGAGGACACTAACAAATGGAAATGCATCCCATGCTCTTGGCTAGGGAGAATAAATATTGTCAAAATGGTTATACTACCTAAAGCAATCGACAGATTCAATGCAATTCCTATCAAACGACCAACAGCTTTCTTCAATGAACTTGAACAAATAATTCTAAAATTCATATGGAACCACAAAAGACCCCAAATAGCCAAAACAATCCTGAGAAGGAGGAATCAAACGGGGAATTATGTTCCCTGACTTCAAGCTCTACTACAAAGCCACAGTAATCAAGACAATTTGGTACTGGCACAAAAGCAGACCCACAGACCAGTGGAACAAATATAGAAAATCCAAACATTAACCCAAACATATACAGTCAATTAATATTTGAAAAAAGAGCCTTGGATATACAATGGGGAGATGACAGCCTCTTCAGCAGCTGGTGTTGGAAAAACTGGACAGCTACATGTAAGAGAATGAAACCGGACTACTGTCTAGCCCCATACACAAAGGTAAACTCAAGGTGGATCAAAGACCTGAATGTAAGTCATGAAATCATAAAACCCTTAGAAAAAATCATAGGCAAAAATCTCTTGGACATAGCCATGAGTGACTTCTTCATGAACATCTCTCCCCGGGCAAGGGAAACAAAAGCAAAAATGAACAAGTGGGACTATATCAAGCTGAAAAGCTTCTGTACAGCAAAGGACATCATCAGTAGAACAAAAAGACATCCTACAGTATGGGAGAATATATTCATAAATGACATATCTGATAAGGGGTTGACATCCAAAATATATAAAGAATTCACGCACCTTAACAAACAAAAAGCAAATAACCCAATTAAGAAATGGGCAGAGGACATGAATAGACACTTCTCTAAAGAAGAAATTCAGATGGCCAACAGGCACATGAAAAGATGTTCCACATCGCTAATCATCAGAGAAATGCAGAGTAAAACCACAATGAGATATCACCTCACACCAGTGAGGATGGCTAATATCCAAAATACAAACAACAACAAATGTTGGCAAGGATGTGGAGAAAAGGGAACCCTCCTACACTGCTGGTGGGAATGCAAATTAGTTCAACCATTGTGGGAAACAGTATGGAGGTTCCTCAAAAAACTCAAAATAGAAATACCATTTGACCCAGGAATCCCACTCCTAGGAATTTACCCTAAGAATGCAGCAGCCCAGTTTCAAAAAGACAGATGCACCCCTATGTTTATCGCAGCACTATTTACAATAGCCAAGAAATGGAAGCAACCTAAGTGTCCATCAGTTGATGAATGGATAAAGAAGCGGTGGTACATATACACAATGGAATATTATTCAGCCATAAGAAGAAAACAAATCCTACCATTTGCAACAACATGGATGGAGCTAGAGGGTATTATACTCAGTGAAATAAGCCAAGCCGAAAAAGACAAATATCAAATGATTTCACTCATATGTGGAGTATAAGAACAAAGAAAAAAACTGAAGGAACAAAACAGCAGCAGACTCACAAAACCCAAGAATGGACTAATAGTTACCAAAGGGAAAGGGACTGGGGAGGATGCGTGGGAAGGGAGGGACAAGGGGAAAAAGGGGCATTACGATTAGCAGATGTAATGTTGGGGGGGGCATGGGGAGGGCTGTACAACTCAGAGAAGACAAGTAGTGATTCTATAGCATCTCACTACGATGAGACAGTGACTGTAATGGGGTTGGTGGGGGGGACTTGATGAAGGGGGTAGTTTAATAACCATAATATTGCACATGTAATTGTAGATTAATGATACCAAAAAAAATAATAATAAATAAAAAATAAAATAAATATAATGAATCTGGTATCCGAATGTGTAATATACAATATTAAAAGTGAAAACAATCCACAAAATGTACAAACTAATTTATAAAGAATCTTAATAAAAACTTACTTAAGCAAAAATTATCTTTCAGTAGGCATTTCAGGAAAAACAAAATGGAGATGAACAGAAGGCTGGGGATATAGATTTCCATTCATTTTAAGTAAAAGATACAGGCTATGAAAATGCAGTGAAATTATAAAACCTAGTTGTATTTAACACTTTGAAAAGAGAGTCCAAGATTTTTAATAGGTCTTAATAATCAGCATATCAGTACATAACATTAGTTTCAAACTGCTAGAACGCTGAAATTAATAGATTATGTTTCGATGGTATACTTCATTCGGAAGAAGGGTGGCATGACACATGGAATTTGGGGAAAACATGTCAGCCTCTGGAAAGACTAAGACTCAACACTAAGATCACACCGAAGCACTGAAGTGACTCAGGGCGAAAGGACATGGTGGCTGTGAACAGAAACAGGACTGTATGAAAACAAACGCTGGGGCTTTTCTTGCAACTGTCATATACCAACAGTAAACTAAAAAGGAGGAGGAAAGAAAACAACCAGAATAAGAAAACAACAACATACTCAGATTTTGCCTTGAGGTTTCTACTCTAAAGAAATCAAGGAGAAGGGTCCCCTCCTGATGTTTTCACTTTATCCCCATTTTCCATGACAAATATGGGTCTATTTGGCAAGACTGTGTTGGCAGTTGCCGGAGGTGGTAAATAACACAGGGAACCCCCTATTTAGAGGAAAAACCCCAGCCATTGCCTCAGGCTCCTGACTGTTAAAAGCTCCATAAAACACAGTCTATTTTGTATCTTGAATAATGAATTCCTAGTGGGATTTACAGCATTTGTAAAAGTTTTTAGAAAATTTAACCAAATTAATATCTAGTCTAGCAATGGAAAAATTATCAGAAGGAAATTAGGTTAAAGAAATTATATAAACAACAAGGAGAAATACATAGTACATCAATCATTTGAATGAAAATTCCAGTTTTTATAGCTATAGGAACTGACAAATATTTCCAGTGATTTAGTAGAAAACTGCAGCAAACTAAAATAATGCTATGGAAACAGATATAAAATCACCTGAAAAGGTTTAAAGTGCTAATGTAAATGCTAAATTCGTTATTGTGAAACAATACTGTGACACAAAGAAAACCAGGTTGTTTATTTATTTATACCTGTGTCAGAGACTGTGGCTTGTCCACTCTGTATCCATTTTTCTCCTCTCTCTTTACTAAGAGAAGATCGATTTTACTTGGGTGGCTATGTGTCCATTGTAAAACACACCGACAAAAAGTCCGCTAGGAAGGTCCCTGAAACAAGCTCTCACTGACCTCATGTGACTGAGTCACCGGCTGGGGCTTCTGAGAAACAAACTGAACAGTGGCTGCCTCCTGACCCAACTGGGGGTGCTTTTTGTAACATCCACTCTACTTCTCGTCTGGAAGCAGGTGGTTCATGAGGCTGTAACCACAGGTGACCAAGGAGGAAAGATCCAAAAAATGCAGAAAATTCAGCCATGTCATTCTCAGACCCCTGGACCGACCGCCTCCACCCTCAGATCAAGGCAGCCAACCACATCAGCTTCATGAAACCGCTGCTCCTGGGTTCTCTGAGAGACCCATATGCATTCAATACTTGGCTGGCAAAGTACCCCCTCTTGTTGGGAAAAGAGAGAAAGATATTCACAAGGATGTGTGGTAATGAGTGCCACACTGCAGATACGAAGGAGGAAAGCTGAGAGCTGGAAAAATAAGAGAAGAAAAGGCGGCAAAGTGGGTGTAATTTGGTCACAGAAATCAACAGCACATGGTACTTCACAGGACTGAAAATGGGCCACCCAGAGGCAGCTCGGAGCTTTCCAACATCCAAAACAAAGTGCAATCAGTAAGACATTCACAGAGCCCACAGCATACGGATATACTAAATGTTGGTGAAAGCATTGATTTTCTGGTTTTGCAATAAGAGGGAATTTCTCCTAAGGCTCTTTATTAAAGGCACCCTTTGTAGAGTTTGCTGCTACTTATGGGGTGTGCTGATGTAAGCTGGTAGGAAGACAGATTCCTCAGGAGCGCAGGCCCAGTGGCTGCTACCCCAAACCAGGCAAAGTCCCACTGTTCCCAGTGCAGGGCTGGTGGGCTCGCTGAGCAGACAGTAGTCCTGCTGATGGCCTCTCTCCCTCTAGAACAGAGGCACCACAGAAGCAAGGAATTGATTTTCTCTTTGCATTGCTCTTCTATCCTAGACCTGATAACGGTGCTTGGCAAATATTTCCAAATAAATTAATGCCTCCACCCTCCATGCGTCAGGAGCACAGAGACAGCGACAGACAGTCAGCACTCCGCGGTCACCCAACAGGCTTCAGACCTTCAGGGAGAGAAGGGCCACACCTTGAAATCCTATCGGTCCAAAACACTCAGCCGCTGTAATGTTGCCAAGGGTGGGGGGACACCTAAAGCAGAACAACAATCACAAAAATTGAGCCTCTGCTAAATTAAAGGATTTGCCCAGGATCTCCCAGCTGGTGAATGTAGAAGATACCCAATTAAACCCAACTGACCCAAATTCTTGGGCTCTTTTCCCATTTACTTCCCTGATGGATGATTTCTTACCCTTTTGGCATTTCTAGACACACTACGGATATATCTTTGAAAGAAGAAAAGAAGCATTTAGGCTTCCGTAGACCACTTTGGGCTGCCAGAGGCTGAGAGAGCAGCTAGGGTTCATGCCTGGATCCAGTCAGGAGTCGGGGGTGGGGGTGGGGGTGGGGGGGTCCTGGCTAAAACCAGTAAGAACAGTCCAGAACAAGCTCAGTGGTCAGGTCACGCAGCCCCTACCGCGACAGTGGTGGACACTGAGCAGAGTCCAGGATGAGGGCCACGCTGGGTCAGTGTTGGGGAAAGCCGGGGGCTGGGGAGGGCTTCGGTCTCCCAACAGGCGTTCCAGCTTCCATGGCTGGTGCTACCAGATTAAATGAATTCCCTCTCCCTACCCTGGTTTTCAAAAATGAATCCTAAAAAATTTAAATTCAACACATCAGACGTGCCTCAACATTTCTTTTATCTTTCTTTTTGTGAAGGAGGACTTATTTTATTCTTATTCATTTGTTCTGAGCTCTTAGCCTTAAAAATCATGAAGACATTTAAATTCAACCAAGTCTACACACATACAAAACAACTTGCTGACTAACTTGTTCTATCTTAATTGTGGAATTACCGCGTGGGAGACAGAAGTGGAAGTGAGTATTCAAATCAGGTGCCCAAAGCTGGAGATGCATGGCCTCTGAGGAAGGTACCCACAATGCCTTCAACTCCAGGTGTTTCTGAGCTAAGACAAGGCTGCAGAAGGCATGAAGCTGAGCCTGTCTTCTGCACACACTTGGCCTCACTCTCTCCTTTCCCTGGCCATTTCTACAAGCTTCTTGACCGAGGACATTGCTCTAGGAAGGACAATGTGGGCAGCCCTGGGACATCTGATGGCACAAGAATCCTGGATGTTTTCAGAAATATTGTCCTTTCCAGGAAAAGTATACAATCTCCAAATGTCCCCTAATGGACTATGTGTCTGAGTTCATGATTCCCAAGAGCTCAATTATCTTTTTATGGTAAAACAGCACCAATTGTGATTTTAAAGAACATGTTTTAAATAAAATATACCTTTTACAGATCAATGTGTTTTGCTTTTTTAAAAGAAAATAAAATTTCAATCCAATTACCCATTTCAGAACACCTTTAAAGAAAAACTTATTGCTTATGGCAAACTCAATTGCAGCATTTTTCTTTATCAAAAAATCATTTCCAGTCACCTTAATTGAACAGGCAAATGTGAAGGCTGGCATGTGAAGTGGAGAAATCACCTTGCAATTATCATGAAATGTTCATGAATTGTCCAGTATTCGTGAAGCCAGCAATAAATCTAAAAACGTACAAATTGGTGCCTATGTCTAAGCTCTGATTACCAGATACTGAATTATTAAAATACAGATGTTCTGCTCCACAAAATAGAGGCATAGGAAAAAACCAACACCATCATGTCACAGCACAGAGCTCCTTTAAGGCGCCAGCCACTCCTTATTGGGCCACCAGGAGAAGAGGTCCAGGTGGCAGGTTGCCTAAATACGGCTTCCCTTGGAAGCAACATATTCAGGTTATTGGAGGTGATGTCTGCTATGTCCTACAGAATTGTTTCCAGACATCTCATGGCTCAGAGCACTGAACTTCCCTTCCCCTCTTCTCCTTACTTGTTTTTAGCCAAATGAATAAAACTCTGGTTGTATCTTGGTTAGAGTCTATCCCTGATTAAAGTAGACTGAAAAGAGGCGCACTAAAAAAAAAAAAAAAAAAAAAAACTCCAAAAGACACAAGTGTTTGAGGCACTGACTTTCCAGTGATGGAGTGGAATGACTGTCACTGTGTGGCTCTGACAGAGTGACAGCTTGGTGCCCCCCACCCCCGTGCCCATGGAGAGCTGTTCCAATGCTGTTGTCTGGTTACACTCTATGCCCCAGGGCCCCAGAATGGATGCGAATGCTTGGACATCATGAAGGAGGTTCCAAGAAGGGTCATGTCTTAGGACTGGAGATCTGTACGTTACAATTAAAGTGGAATGTGAAGCTCTGAGATCTAGAGGACTGACACTCCCACCAGATGAGAAACAACCGAATCAAGGTGGCACTTCAGGAGCCCGACAGGTCACAGCCCTGCAGCATGGCGTGGCCACTCAGCATCCCTTCCATCCGCCACCCAGTGCCTTCCTATTCATTCAGCCAGTCAGGGGGTCCAGGACTCATCAAGACATCTTAGCTCACATCTTAAAGGAAATGCTTGAAATATGAGATTTTTCTATGGATTTCACAGATAAAAATAAGCACTGGATGCCTGTTTTCATGTGTTTCAAAATAAGGTATTTTCTGATTTTTGTATGCATCTGAAATTTTTAATCCACAGCTTAATAAGAAAGTTTCAGAAATTTTTGTACAAGTATTTATGACTTACTTCTTTTACAATGAATTGGACATACGCCCTGGGATCAAGCCATCCCTCCAAAGCAGACAGCTGCTAGATCGGCCAACCACATCCTACAGATGCCGCTGATCAGGGAACAGATCCTGAGTGGCGGGTGGACCGCATGAGCCTCGTGTTCACAGTGGTGCCCTTGCCTCCCTCGTTTCCTGGAAGCAAAGCAGAGGCGGTCCAGAAAGAAACTGTGTCACAGCTGGGGGGCTTGGTGATTAGGAGACCTTGCTGGTATGGGGGCTGCTGACAAACCTGCCCTCCCACCTCCAGAGACACAATCTCTTTACTCCTAAGGCTTCTCTGGAGGGGGGAGAAGAGGTGTCCCTGACTTCACTGCTCTGGAATGTCTCTTTCCAGAGGGAGACACTATTTTTATCTTTCCAAGGCTGTCTGTTGTGAGAACATTCTTGAACAAAGCTGTTGATACCTTTTGCTCAGAAGATATGCAGAAACACCAGACCCATGGAGAATTATCTCCCGAAAGCATATTTTCATATCCCTTTTTCAGACTATACCCACAGACAGTCTTGTATTTGCCAGAAGTTTTGAATTTTGAAGTTCCAAGTAGTTAGCAAACTAACTTTGTATTGTGGATCCTTCTCCATATGGCATTCGGAGATGCAAACTCAGCATATTGGGAGGGTCAGAGTGCAATGATTTCAGAGAGGGTGTTTCTTATGTTCCATATTTTACCTCCCAGAGTCATTTGCATAGATTATTATTTCCCCACAGAAAATTCATTTGTTATTTTTAATAAGCTTCAATACATTTCAAATTGCAAAAACTATAAAGTATAGTAGTTACTCTTAGCAAAGGTAAGCACATATCTCACAGTGTTGGGTATGCTGGCCCCACATTTTGAAACTCTGTCCCCTGACACATGTTGGTTTGGTTAATTTATGTGCAAAGTTTCTCGAGGAATGAAGATTGAGTTAACTAGAGAGGAGTGAAGCGGAGAGAACAAAGTGCAGGATTTCTTAACAGAATTTTAAATGGAAGAAAAAAGATACTCTGCCATGGTGGGGTAGCCCCTCCACTTCAGGCAAACAGAACCTAGATGAGGAGGACAGCTTGAATACGTCCCCTGTGTCTCCTAACAAAAAGGGTAAATCATAAAAAAACAGGTTCACTTACAGTATCTACTTTGATGGAGTACGACTTAATTGGGACCTTGAAGCCTCTAATAGCTTTTGTTCTCCAACAAAAATCCAATTACATTCAATTCAGTGTGATTAAAAAGGCAGGAAGGCAAGCTCAGCTTTTAGAAAGAATTTTCATTAGGTACCAAAATTCTGACTTAACTAGAAAGTTCAGTTAAATTAAAAAGTCTTACTTTATTATCATCATTATAATTTGATATTCACTAAGAGTCCATGTCATGCTGAGCATTTCTCAGACTACAACAGCCTACAGTGCTACCCCAAATAACTGAATTACAGAGAGCCTAACTGCCTGTACTTAACACCTGCCGAAGCCACAGTCACAAGGTGAGAAGAACACGAGGATAGAATAAGCATTAGGCTCCTTATAACAAAGTCATGCTCTGGGATGTAAAGGATGGGACACCCCTTAACAGAACAACAAGTGCCCACCCTCCATATGAGCAAACTGCTGTAGGCATGGGCCATTTAGGAAGCAATTTTCAAGTCCCAGAAGGAAAAAACAAACATATCATGACTTTCATAGAGTTCAAATCAACACACGTGTTGACGGCATAAAAATATTATGAGTATGAGAAAGAAGAATAAAGCTGGGGGGATTATGCTCCCCGGTTTCAAGCTCTCCTACAAAGCCACAGTAATCAAGACAATTTGGTACTGGCACAAAAACACACCCATAGACCAATGGAACAGAATAGAGAGCCCTGATATAAACCCAACCATATATGGTCAATTAATATATGATAAAGGAGCCATGAACATACAATGGGGAAATGACAGCCTCTTCAACAACTGGTGTTAGCAAAACTGGACAGCTACATGCAAAAGAATGAAACTGGATTATTTCTTAACCCCATACACAAAAGTAAACTCGAAATGGATCAAAGACCTGAATGTAAGTCATGAAACCATAAAACTCTTAGAAGACAACATAGGCAAAAATCTCCTGAATATAAACATGAGCAACTTTTTTTTGAATGCACTTCCTCGAGCAAGGGAAACAAAAGCAAAAATGAACACATGGGACTACATCAAACTAAAAACTTTCTGTACAGCAAAGGACACCATCAACAGAACAAAAAGGCATCCTACAATATGGGAGAGTATATTTGTAAAGCACATATCTGACAAGGGGTTAACATCCAAAATATGTAAAGAACTCACATGCTTCAACACCCAAAAAGCAAATAACCCAGTTAAAAAATGGGCAGAGGATATGAACAGACACTTCTCCAAAGAAGAAATTCAGATGGCCAACAGGCATATGAAAAGATGCTCCACATCTCTAATTATCAGGGAAATGCAAATAAAAACCACAATGAGATACCACCTCACACCTGTTAGGATGGCTAGTATCAAAAAGTCTAAGAACAACAAATGCTGGCAAGGATGTGGAGAAAGAGGAACCCTCCTACACTGCTGGTGGGAATGTAAGCTAGTTCAACCATTGTGGAAAGCAATATGGAGGTTCCTCAAGAAACTAAAAATAGAAATACCATTTGGCCCAGGAATTCCACTCCTGGGAATTTACCTAAAGAATATAATTTCTCAGATTCAAAAAGACATATGCACCCCTATGTTTATTGCAGCACTATTTATAATAGCCAAGATATGGAAGCAACCTAAGTGTCCATCAGTAGATGAATGGATAAAGAAGAGGTGGTACATATACACAATGGAATACTATTCAGCCATAAGAAAGAAAAAATCCTACCATTTTCAACAACATGGATGGAGCTGGAGGGTATTATGCTCAGTGAAATAAGCCAGGCAGAGAAAGACAAGTGCCAAATGATTTCTCTCATTTGTGGAGTATAACAACAAAGCAAAACTGAAGAAACAAAACAGCAACAGACTCACAGAGTCCAAGAAGGGACTGGTGGTTACCAAATGGGAGGGGTGTGGGAGGGTGGGTGGGGAGAGAGGGGGAAGGGCATTAAGGGGTATTATAATTGGCACACATGGTGTGGGGGGGATCATGGGGAAGACAGTGTAACACACAGAAGGCAAATGGTGACTCTGTGGCATCTTACTACACTGATGGACAGTGACTGCATTGGGGCATGGGGGGCATGATAACATGGGTGAATGTAGTAACCACATTGTTTTTTCATGTGAAATCTTCATAAGAGTGTATATCAATAATACTTTAATAAAAATAAATATTATGAGTAAATCCAATTTTTATTTCAATGACACATTTATTAAATAGTATCAGGGGTTCTGAAGAATGCAAAGATAGACAATGGTTGAAGAGACATAAAACTTAGAAAAATAATATTGCAAAACAAACAACAAGAGTACAGGAGGCTATATATCACAAAGTGATTCAGTATGTGGTTATTTCCATGAATCTGAGGAGAGGAACACTCTTTAAGACCTGAGGCAGTCTCTGAAGAATTACTTGAGCAAACAGAAATTAAAGTTGTGTATTAAATGTGATAGAATTGCTTTTAAAATAAGTCTTTTAATGACTGTTTCTAAAGTTAAGGCCCTACATTTTAATGTCCCTTTCATATGTTTTAATGTCCCTAATATGGAGAGAGTATCTAGTAAGTTTGTGTGTGAGGAAAGTTTCGAGTTTTCTAAAAGGTGTGAGATGAGATTACATTTCTTGTTATGATGAGCTAGGTCATTCAAATCAACCCTCCTTCTAATAATAAATAACCATGCTGGGCAAAATGTATAAAGTAGCTGAGAAGACAGTAAGAGACTGTCTAGGGGGAGGATCCTGTCAGTCAAGCAGAGACCAGAACACATGTGTGTACCCTGAGACTCTGTGCAGACATGGTAAATCTGTGGCTGCAGTGTCGACATTCTTTTAGAGCAAGGAGGACAGAAGTCAGAGCTCGGGGCCTGCCCAGGACCGGGGTTTGGTATGAGAGCCTGCTCCATGTCAAAGGAACCGTGAAGGAAAATGCTTGTGGTAAGGGAAAACCAGAAGTAAACCTTTCTCCCAGGAGACTTTCAGGAATACACATTAGCATTAAGAGAATGAGGGCAGAAAAGGAAAGGGAAAAACCCCAGGAAATGTGACTCTGACACTCTAGTGTGGATTTGCAGAGGAGTTTTGCATAGTTTGTGGCCTACAGGATTTCTAGCTAAGATGTGTTGGTCTTTAGGTACTAAAACATTGGCACAACCAAGCCATGCGGCAGAAATAAATGCAAATCTTCTCTGGAAAACCATATATGTATCCTAGGCCTCAATGAATACTCACAAATACTTTCTTCAAAGACCATAACAATAAACAAGTAAATGCTCAGAAGCATATCATCAAAAATTTCAAATATCAGAAGTATCAACAAGGACATATTTTAAAACAATTATGTTTACTGGTTTTAAAGAAATGCAAGATGAAAATACCTTAAGGCATTAAGAAACTCTAGAAAAGTAGATAAAAGGACCAAATAGACATCTTGAAATGAAAATAACAGTGACCAAAATTAAGAAATAAGTGAAATAAATAAGAAATAAACATCTTTAACAGCCAGTAAGGGACTATTAATAAACTGGAAGGTCAAAGACTTTGTCTAGATATTTGCACAGAGGGACATTTTATAAAAAGATGACAAGCGATACAGGTTGAAGACTAGAAGGACAGAAAGTGTCAAACATGTCTTAGCATCCCAGAAAATTGAGTGGACAGGTACAGTACTTGATATTTGAAAGACACAATCCACACATTTGTTAAGTGAATGAATATCAATCAATAAATAAGAAGAAATATACAGCTAGAGTCATCTTTGTAAAATTATAGAAAAGCTGGCACAAGGATAAAATTTAAAACAGCCAAAGAAAAATTATTACCTTCAAAACAGTGAGAAGTTGGCTAACAAATAGCTTCCCACCTTCCATATGAGAAGCAGAAGGTAGTGACATAGTTTCTTCAATATGCAAGAAAGAAAAATATGCTAATCTAGAGCTCTATACCCAGCAAGAACATCTTTCAAGAAAGAGGATAAAATCACAACATTTCAAACAAACAAAAACTGAGAAAGTTCCCTGCTGGTAGTGGCTTATTTCCTAAAGGATGTACTCAGGTAGACAGGGGAGGAGGACACTTGAGGGGAAAGTCCGAGATAAAAGCAGATTGAACATCAGCAGAGTAATAAATGCATGAGCAACACCAACTAATTTGTGCTGTTAAAATGTTTCAGTGTTCTTGTATGGTACTAAAAGTACCTAAAAAAGAGTACAGAAAAGGTTTAAATAAGTTTACCTCCATAAGTAAGTATTTGTACTATAACTTCTACAATACTCACTATAGACAAATAGAAACAGAATATAAACATCCAAACTAGGAAGGGAATAAAATGAGATTGTGGACACTTTATCAGCTGAAAACACAGAAGCGCAATATAAAAAACACAGAGGAGGTAGGACAAATAGAAGCACACCGAGAAATGGTATTTAAAGCAGCACAAATTATTAAATATCAATAGAAAAATGCTACATTAAATGAGAAAAAATTAATTAGAAAAAAGATTGTCAGAAGTCAAGTGCATATGTAACAATATTCTATTAACAGAAATATTATTTAAAAAGAGGGCTGCAGAAAGATTGAGACCAAGAAAATAGCAAATAAATATACAAAACAAACATTTGTCAAATGCAGCTTATGTGGCTACTTTAACATTGAAATTATTACTTGAGATTAAGGGTCACTTAAGAATATTGAGATAAATATCACCATGCATATATAATAGTTTTAAATTCATAGGTACCTAACAACAGAATTGTCAATTACATTAAAAAAGAAATTTATTGAAATACAGGGAGAAACGGCAGTGGATTTTTAAAACACCTCTATCAGCAATTGATAGAGCAAGCAAATAAAATCAATAAGGACACAGGAGGTTGAGAAAAGTCAAAATCTAAATGGTTTGGCCTATTTAGCATATAATATATTAAATACATTAATAATAAATATATACTGGGTTTATTAGTAAAAATAATGAGCTAAGCATCTGTCTCAAAAAACTGATATTCAAAGAGAAACTAAAATAAAATAGAAAAAATGATACGCAGAAATTGGTAAAAATAGAAATCACATTCAAAAAAGAAGTCAGATATAATAAAATAATAAAATTTACTACACTCTTAGTAAAATAATAAAAAATTTAAAGAAGTGTAAGCATAGAGTTCAAATGTCAGGAATTATTTTTTAAAAGGGAGGCTATCACTTCTGATTCTATAGCTATGTCAGACATGGTAAAAAATTATTTGAAAAGCTTGTGCAAGTAATTTAAAAATTTAGATTCAGTAGAGAAATTCCTAGGAAATAAAAACTGGATCAAAGGAAAAAAATGCTGAATAACCATATAAATATTAACAAAACTGAATCAGAAGTAAAAAACAACATTCCATAAAATGATTCTTGGCCCCAGATAGCTTCATTCATGAGCTCTTCTGAACTTTCAGGAAAAAAAATAATTGCAATTTGCACAAAATCTTTGAGATAACAAGAAAAGTGGGGAAAAGTCCTCAGTTTTATGAAGTTAGAGGAATAATGATAATCAAAATTATTTAAGGGCAATATGAGCATGTAAAATTCAAGGACAAGCTTACTATGTTCTGATGCAACAATGCTAAATAAAATGCTAAATCCGTAATACAGAAAAACAATAATATCATAACCAAATTGAGCTCATCATCCAAGTAATAAAAAATTAATGTAGCAGCAGATATCCTTAATATATTCCATCATATCATCAGATTAGTGGCAAAGGTATATAAACACATATATCATTAAATGAAGAAAATACATTTGACAAAATTCGAGATCTGTTTATAATATTTTTTTAAAAAATGAATTTTACAATACTGGGGATATAAGGCAATGTTCTTTGTTAGAGATAATTCCTGCAAAATATTTTTAATTGTCAAACATTGACATTTTTTCCTCTGAGATAGGGAACACGAGATGTCCACCATCAGCGCTTACATTCCACGTTGTAAGGGCGGCAAAAAGCACAGTAGAGTGAGGAAAGGAATCACAGGTATGGGGATTGGAAAAGGAGAAACAACATTTTCGTGATTTATAAAAATAAGAATGTGCACGAAAAATACAAAATCCTCAGCAGGTATTAAGAATTAATAAGTGACTTTATTGTTTGCTTGATACAAACTCAACATGTAAACATCTTATTTACCTGTAAGAGGTTCAGTTAAAACTTTAAGAAGTTACCTTGGAGAAATAAAATCAGAAATAAAATACCTACAGACAAATGTGACAAAGGCTACATAAGACCCCCACAGTGGGGAATATTGTGAAACTTTATTAAAGTCTCAAAGAGCTTTAAAAATGCAAAGCATACTACTTTAGCTGACTCCTGACTCCTATATATCAGAATTTTGTGGAATTTGATAAACAGATTTTAAAATGCTTAGAGGCACACCTAGGGCTAACTCTAGGCAAGAAACTCTAGAAGAGGATGAGGTGGGGGACTGAAGTGGAGAGGAGAAAGAAGAGGAAATAAAAGGCCAGACCCCAAAAATTATCACTAGGTTTCAATAACTAAGACTTTGTAATATTGCGGAAGAGATGAACAAAAAGAATAATGGATGGAGAGCCCAGGAAGGGTCATCCACACCTATCGGGCCTCTATTCATGAAAGAATTGGCATGGCAGGCCAGTGAAGGAGAAACAGACTTTACATAAATGACACTGCGATGATTTTTTCCACCAGGAAAAAATGTACAATCTCCAGAAACACAGTACTTGAAAAGATCAATGGCCCCAAATTAAAACATAAATAGACAAGAAAAAAACTGAATATTTTAGAAGATGAAAAGAATACTTTTATGAATTTGAAGGAAAGGCATCATACACATTTTTACAGATTTTTTAAATGCACTGTCCATACATAAAATGAGGGATGAATTCAACTACACTGATAGCAAGAAATGAATACTGTTCAAGAATGGAGAGCAAAGTTAAAAGCCACAAAATGGGAGAAGACGCTTTTCTCCAATTTTTTATTTGGAAAATTTTCAAACATATAGAAAAAAATGAAATACCACAATGTATATCTACAAACCTACAACCTACATTTGACAATGGTCAGCGTTTTGCCAAAGATGTTACACACACCCCTAAGATGCATATATCAAAATACTTCTCTTAAAATACTTGAAAAAGAGTATTTTTTCTAAATGACCACAATTCCACCAACACATCTAAGAACATTAACAGTAATTACATAATGAATAATACTAGGTTTATATTCAAATTATTTAAATTGCCCCTAACATTTATTTTAATGACTGACTTAACTCTGAATCCAATGAATTTTCAAGTATTTGCATAACATTGTTATTCTATAGTCTACTTTAATCCAAATTAGTCACTAACCATTTTTTTAATAGTACTGACCACTTGAAGAAACAAGGCCCGGGTGTTGCACATGCTGGGTTTGTCCCATTGTTGCCTTATGGAGAGATGTACCTGGTTCTTGTGCTTCTTGTATTTTCTGTAACATCAGTGTCAGGTGTAATGGCTTATTTAGATTTAGTTTAACCATTTTGACATAACCATTTCATTGGTGATGCTCTAACTTAATACTGACTTTCATCAATAGGCTCACAAATGTTTATTAGTTCATATTTAATCATAGGTTAAGGGTTGGGGGAGAAGATGTTTGCTCACATAACCAACAAAGGAATGGTATGAGGAATAAAGAAATAACATTTACATATGAGTATGAAAAGAGGCAATCTACTGTAAAAGTGCACATGTGACTTAAATTGGCACTTTGCAAAACAGAACAACCCAATATACAAATAACCAAAAAGCATATGAAATCTGCTAAGCAGCATTATTCATCACTTTACACTCAAATAAATGAATAAAATTGAACAGACCAACGAATGTTGGCAAGTAAGTAAACAACTGGACTCTTTTACACAGCTGATGGGATTGTAAATTAGCCCCAACCATTTTAGGAAGTAATTTGTCATTATCTAGTAAATTTTTAAACATGTGCTTCATAAGATCCAAGAAACTAATTTCTCATTTCTCTCTCTCCCTCTCTATCTATATGTGTGTGTGTGTGTGTGTGTGTGTGTGTGTGTATGCATATATATACATGTGTGCAAGACTTTTGCACCAGGATACATATAAGAGCAGGTTTACAGCAGAACTGTTAGGGAAAGCCAAAAACAGAAGCTACTGACCAGGCCCTCGACCACAGAATGGTGTATTAGTCAGCTTTGCTATGTAACAAATACCACCAAAAGCCCATGCCTTATAATCACAGTGGGCTCTTTCATTATCATGCTGCATATCCACTGTGAGTCACTGCAAGTGGGCTGAGAGTGTGTGTGGGTCTGCTCCAACATAGTCTTCCTCCCAGGACCCTTCTGAAGGAGCAGCGCCTGTTTGAGCCGTGCTGTTTTGCTGGCTGAGTAAAGAACAAAAGAGCTGGATAAAACACATACGGTTCTTAGAGCTCTGTTAAGACAGACATTCGTTCACGTGCCATGAGCTAAGCAGGGCAGATGGTTGAGCCCACTGCCCGTGGGAGGCAGATGTACAATCCTACCACCAGAGGCACATGAGTTACATGGCACTGAGAGGCGATTTATAGTTTTATAGGAAAGCAGAGTAAATATTTGAGAACAACAATGCAATCTTTCTCAAATATTAAACTGTTTTTCACAGTTGGCAGATACACCACAGTGAAAATGAGCAGACGCAGCTACAGACAATGACAGCCTGAAGATACTGTGTTAGACGATCGCAGCAGGACGCTGCGGGGCACCCAGTATGGCTAAGTCATGTAAAGAACCAAAAAGAAGACAACTGTAAAGTGTCTTTAGGGACACATACATGGGTGGTAAAAGCAAGGAAGCATTTAGTAGAAATGTCAGGTCACCTTTGGGCGGGAGAGGGTGGTAGCTGGTGCAGAGAACATTGGGGCATCCAGGTTCAGGGTAATTCTCCATTTTCTATCCAGGTTATAATCACAGGAGTGTGTATTTATTAATTGCCACCTGTGTGCTTCACACACGTGTGTGGACATGCATACACAAAATACATATAGAAAAAAATGTGTGCAATATTGGAATCTGTGACTTTTATTCCCTAAGATGTAAAGGCAAAGAGGGATGCCCTGGGGCTGATGTGCACTATGTGAATGTACACGGCCCACCCCGATGTTGTGTTGAGGAGAGTGCACCCACACCTAGTGCATCCGGGGGTTCTAAGTGCTAGGTGGGACTCAGGCATCCAGCTATGACCTTCCTATCAATTTGTAAAATACATCAAGGGGAAAGGGGTGAGCAGAACAGGATGGAAAGGCACAGGACTAGGGCATGGGAGGCTGAGTAGAGTCATGACATCAAGTTGTTCGGAATAGAAAAGTATGTGGGGAGTCCACAGAGAGCAGAAAGGGCCCTGGGCTCACCGCCGCTCCTGTGCGGATCCTGCCCCCCACACACACACACACCCGGGCTGCAAGTCCTAACAGGAAGCCTGACCCCTGTGAGCTTCGGGTGGCTTCTCCGTCAACTGTGGGAGCAGCAGGCAGCAGGGAGAGTGTAACTGGGAGTGAATGACTAGCGAGGCCATGACAGGTGTGTGCACGGGTGTGCAGGAAGACCGTGTTCTCCTGGGTCCCTGGGTGGCCCAGGGCAGGCACACGGGAGAGCCAAGGGGAGGCTATGCAGGGGACCGCCGCCCTCCCAGAGCAGCAGTTGGCACTGGAGGTTGTCTGCACCACAAGCCACAGACACCTGTGCTCGATTTCCCCCAAGCTAATCTCCCTGCTGTCTTCGTGATGCGGTCCCCATCACACTTAACCTTGACCAGAGGCTGAATTCCACATGTCTCCACAATTGCCACCTGCTGCAGCTGAACCTGGGGCCAGCAGGGACTGAGGCGGCATGGGGTGGGGGTGCTCAGCCCTGGAGCCAGAGGACCCCTCCTCCTACCACCCGGGCCCTCTGGCTACCTGCCCTTCCCACATGCATGCCTCTGAAAGCACAGAAACGTATTGACTTGTCTACACAAAGATTTGCGGCTGTTTGCTTTCTTGGAAAGTAGAAAGCAGAAATCACAAGGTTGCTGCGAGCAAACAGAAAGACATAAAGTGGCCAAAACCTGCCCATGAAAAAAGCAACGAGAGCTCTGTTCCTCTGAAGCCCTTCCCCATGGCTTTCTCTTTCAAAGCGCCTTGTTTGCAGCAGGACGCTAAAAGAGACGCCTCTTAAATGACCCAGAAACTCTAGGTTCTCCTCCATAGGCCTATGAATACCCTGGGATTATTTCGTATGTAATAGGTACTTTTGTAATTCTTCAGTTTATAAATGAAAGTGCCTAAAAGTAATGACTTAGCTTGTGTTGGTTTACAACCTCAGCCAACACTGAGGGCCAGGAGGGCAGAATGCAGGGGGAGGGCCTCCAGATGGGCAGGTGGCAGGCATGGTAAGCAAGGTGTCTTACATACAAGGCTTGTCTGGGGCGGGTGCAAGCAGAGATCTGGGCACCCGCCCACCAGAGTCCTCACAGTTTGTAGAGAGGCCCCACGGAGTTTCAGCCACATACACCGTCCATAGGGTCTCAGCACCACAGTGCTCTCTCAACGCTGCATCTTTAGTATGGCTCTAGTTGTGGGAATGGTGGGTAGAATATTCACTTGGAGGACAGGGGAGGATGAGGGCAGCACCAGCCCTGTGCCAGCTGGTAGGTCAACCATCAGTCATGACCCCTTGATCACCTCCTCCAACTGATGTATGAAGGGAGAATGTGTACGTGAGATCGGACCTTCCCTAAAATTGTTTTTTCCATAAATTATAAGTGGATATCCTTGAAAATTATATTCCTAAACTCAGTGCTTCAGTGTCAGGCTTTGCCAAGAGGGCTAAGGCCATATAATCTAGCTGACTGCATGCCTGTACATCCACAAGGGCAGTAGAATGTCAGTGCGGTAAGAGGATTGGGAAATAAATCATTCTTATTTACTGACCTAAGCTAACAAAGTCTTAATTTAAGTACCAAAAACAAAAACACAAAACACAGAACTTTCTATCTTCTTACCTTTTTATTTTAGTGAAACTAAAATTCTTTTGTTCAAGTGAAACTCTCAATGTTCCTAGGGGTTAAGGCCAGGGTTGAACTCGGGTTTACGGGTAAATAGCTAGCCCTGTGTCTGCATCATCGTGAGGAACTTCCGTTTTCAGATGATAACAAACAGGTGAATTTTACTGAACTAAAGAAATCCTGTGATTAACTTTTCTCAGTCTCTTTCTTTCTTAATTTTTTTTTGGAAAAAAAGTGGGTCCCTGACAAAAACCTGATTTCTGAAAAATTTTTTCTACCTAGTAAAAGTGGACAGCAGTCATCAAGTCAGTAATTTGAGGGACTGAGAATGGTTGACTTTATGCCATGGAGGTCTCCCTGACTCTGCTAATACTAGGAAGGAAGGTGCGTTTCTCTCATGAGGAATGCAAAGTAAACCACGATTAAACTGTCTTTGCCCATGTGCCAGCTGCCAAATGTATGGAGCAGCACACCACCAGAGAGAAGAAATTGCTCAAATCTTTTCCTTGTTAGGCCACAGTTACCCTTTCAATGGCTCTTGAAACCTATGCATTTTTGTAACCTCTTTCAGCCTAATGCATATGGTTCTCCAGGTCTAGCACAATCAGAAATACACACCCCTTCGATGATTTCATGAAGACACAGAGTATCCGTCATCATGAGGCAGAGGGTGCACGCTGCTCCCACCCAGATTTTTCATCACGACCCATGTTGACATAGAGAAGCTGACCCAGACATGTATTTTTCCACGAGGTGAATACAGCTATTCTAAATAAACCCATTGCTTATTGTACATTCTCATGATGGTTGTCTCCATTCCTGGTTTGGTTATGGCAGGGCGGGGGGATGCTGACCCTCTAAACTGGTTATTAGATAACATTTGTTTTGTTTGTGTTTCCACAAAAACTTAATGAGTCACAGAAAAATACACCGAGAACATTGGAAAGGAGTGTCTATCTGGTCTACTATGCTAAGAATTATTATCCACCATCCTGTTTTTGAGAGGACTTGTCACCTCAGTAACCAATTGTAATATTTCACAATTTATGCTCAGGTTATTTTTTGTACGGCCCAACCTTGACCTTCCGCACGTGTGACCGGCACAGAGCCACAGCATAAGTCAATATTCCACCTGGCCTCCGGCCTGTGCCAGCCTTCTGCCTCGCGCCCTGGTGCCCTCCCCTCAGCTAATCAGTTCGCCAGCTCGCCAACTGGTGATGACCCTCCTAAGTCATAGGCAGGCTTAATCCCTAAAAGTGAATTAATTAAAAGTTGGGCATTCAAAATGAAGCAATTAAGAATATGTTAGACTCTGTTGCCCTATGGTTTTAAGTTATCACCTGGAAAATGATAATATATCAAATTACTACTGGATATGTTTCCAAACTTTACAGTCATTTCTACTTTGAATTTTCATTAATTTTTCAACCATGATTTTGAAAGAGTAGAGAGGTTGGTGATGAAGGAGAGACCAAAACCTAGCAGGAACTCGGGACATAGAAGCATCATCAGCCAACGTGCCACCCCAGTTTCCAGAGCACCTTCCTTGAAACAGACCTGCTTTCTTCATTTGCACAGAGCTTCCTTAACCTGAAATCCTAACTCAGGAGTACCCTTGTCAGAGCAGAGCCATATGTATGTACAAAAATTATTACATTCACTTCTCTTTAGTGCCCACACCAAAGATGATTGCAATTTACTGTATAAAAGTTGAAACATTTTTTATACAGGGAAGAAGTCATTGAAACATGACACCAAGGGAGAAAAGATTAGATTTAGGATGAAAGCAGGTAGCTGAATTACACCATTAACCCCGAGAAGTTGTTTCTGTTCACGTTTCATAGAGAAAAATGTAGAAGAAAACTCCTTGCCGCCACATTGTCTCAGAGTTGAAGTTCTTCTAAGCCAGCAGTCTGACCAACCTTAGCAAACTAATAGGAACCCTTGACTATCCTGACAGATCCTACTAATGTGGAAAAGTAAATACAAATCAAAATATTATTTATTTGCATGGAGTGTAAGCAAAGCACTACCATTTGGTTTTAAGCTTCTAAAACAGTTATTTTTCTATGTACCCACAAAACCTGTTAGATCCATAAATATTCACTTGATGCACTGACAAGCTTGTTACAAGCCTTCACAACGGAATGCTGCTTCACAAAGGGGAAAGAATTACAGGGTGGGATCAAGCACGCTGACATAAAACAGTTAGTGCTTTAGCTTTTAAAAAACATCTCAGACCATTTAAACCTTTAAATACATATAATTGTGTTTTGCATCAACAATGTAAAGGTTGAAGGAATGTGGTAGAACACAGAACTTGTTCTATGCTCCTATTCTCACTAGAGAGAGGCTACCTGTTGACAGAGAGCAAACAGGGAGGAAGACTGGGTGAACAGCCTCAGCCGGTCTCATTCTGACACCAGGGTCAGGGTGGCCCCTGGGCTCCATTTGCGTCCCTACCTTACCTTTCTTACTAGCAGAACCTCAGCTTAATAAAAAACAGAATGTATGACTCTCTTTAGACAACCTTACACCACATATAAACACACTCATCCTTACACCCTAGCAATGTAGCATAACAATATTAGGCAGACTTTTCAATAAATGTTTGTTAGTCTTAATCAAATGAGCAGGTTGCTCTTATTTTTCTAAATACCAATGTAAATATTGCCTTTTCAAATATGTACTTATCTGTGAAATGGCACTTTACTTGACTCTATGTCTTTCTCTTATAAAAATAATAAACACATAAATACAGAGCTGTGGATTGGATTAAAGGCGAGATGGACAACTCCTCCTAAAATCACATATTATACAAAAATATAATTAATACAACTAATCCTGAAAGAGCAACAGGAAAGAAGGATGCACCAGACTTCTTACACCTGGAGAAAAGAGCAGACCTCACGGAACAGGGTAACATACCAAAGCTCTGACCTGGTGGGACCCAAACCCTTCCCCAACCCCAGCTCACTGGCAGTAGGAAGAGAAACAAAGCAGGGAGGGAGTGGAGGCCTGGGACTGCTGAACACCTAGCCGTGGAGATCTGCTCTGGGAACACAAACCTACATTGCATGGTTCTCTGGTGATTTAGTGGGGTTGGAAAGCTAAGACAGGTGGAATACCTGGAGAGACAGAGATTACAGCTGCTTTTGGAAAACAGGGATTCATATCCGGCTGATCTGAGTAGGGAGTCTGAGAGACTTCCTAAAAACGGGAGGGCTGCTAAAGGGCAAAGATGGCACAGAGCTTACTGCTCAGGCGAAAGGACAGGTAGACAAAATTGTCCAGGTGCACTCTGCCCAGCAGGTTGGGAGCTTAAACAATCTTCAGACACTCCATTTCCCTGGCTGGCTATGCAGCTCCAAGGCCCCCCACTGTGATATGCACACGACTGTGTCTTCCTCTAGGCTAGCCTGCACCTGGCTCAGGCTCGCAAACCAGCAACCCATGCCCTGGCATCAGGCCAGCCAGAGGGAATCCCTGCCTACTGCATCTGAAAACACAAACTATAGAGACTTAGACCTGTGTGTTTGGCTCACTGGTTCTGGCAATGGAGTCAGGCATAGCAGCGGGGAAACAGGAAAAAGCTCTTTCCTCCCCCCTAGCACCAACACTGCTCCACTGTCACCCCCGACATTCCTCCAGGGGCTGAGAAGCTCCAGAGAGTAGAGCTTCTGGGCACTAGAGGGCACCACAGACAAGATTATGAAACGTCAAAGGAACCTGGTTCAAAGAAAAATTATTAATACACCTGAGAAAGATTCAAATGAAATCGATCTCATGAATCTTCCTGAAAGAGATTTCAAAAAAAAATCATTAACATGCTCATGGAGGTACAGAAAAATATTCAAGATCTCAGGAATGAATTTAGGATGGAGACCCAATCATTGAAGAACACAATGGAGGGTATTAAAAGCAGATAAGATACAGTGGAGGAGACAGTAAATGAAATAGAAATTAGGGAAGAGAAATACAAAGAAGCTGAGGCACAGAGAGGAAAAAGGATCTCTAAGAATGAAAGAAAACTGAGAGAACTGTGTGACCAATCCAAACGGAACAATATTTGTATTATAGGGGTACCAGAAGAAGAGAGAGAAAAAGAGATAGAAAGTGTCTTTGAGGACAAAATTGCTGAAAACTTCTCCAATCTGGGGAAGAAGACAGTCTCTCAGGCCATGGAGGTGCACAGATCTCCCAACACAAAGGACCCAAGAAAGACAACACCAAGACAGATAATAATTAAAATGGCAAAGATCAAGGATAAGGACAGACAATTAAAAGCAGCCAGAGAGAGAAATATGATCACATACAAAGGAAAAACCATCGGGCTATCATCAAACTTTTCAGCAGAAACCTTACAGGCCAGAAGGGAGTGGCATGACATATTTAATGCAATGAAGCAGAAGGGCCTTGAACCAAGAATACTGTATCCGGCAAGATTATCATTTAAATTTGAAGGAGAGATTAAACAATTTTCAGATAAACAAAAGCTGAGAGAATTTACCTCCCACAAACCATCTCTACAGTGCATTTTGGAGGGACTGCTATAGCTGGAAGTATTCCTAAGGTTTAATAGCTGTCACCAGAGGTAATAAAAAGAGATAGACAAAGAGTACAGAATATGATATCTAATATATAAAGAATGGAGGAGGAAGAAAAGGAGGGAAAAAAAGAACCTTGAGATTGTGTTTGTAATAGCATACTAAGTGAGGTTAGCTAGACTCTTAAATAGTAAGGAAATTACCCTTGAACCTTTGGTAACCACGAATCTAAAGCCTGCAATGGCAATAAGTACAGACCTTTCAATAATCACCCTAAATGTAAATTGTCTGAATGCACCAATCAAAAGACATAGAGTCACTGAATGGATAAAAAAAACAAGACCCATCTATATGCTGCCTATAAGATACTCACTTTAAACCCAAAGACATACACAGACTAAAAGTGAAGGGATGGAAAAAGATATTTCATGCAACTAAAAGGGAGAAAAAAGCAGGTGTTGCAGTACTTGTATCAGACAAAATAGACTTCAAAACAAAGAAAGTCACAAGAGACAAAGAAGGACATTACATAATGATAAAGAGGTCAGTCCAACAGGAGGATATAAACATTATAAATATCTATGCACCCAACATAGGAGCACTTATATATGTGAAACAAATACTAACAGAATTAAAAGGGGAAATAGAATGGAATGCATTCATTCTAGGAGACTTCGACACTCCACTCACTCCAAAGGACAGATCAACCACACAGAAAATAAGTAAGGAAACAGGCATTGAACAATATACTAGAACAGATGGACCTAACAGACACCTACAGAACTCTCCACCCAAAAGCAGCAGGATACACATTATTTTCAAGTGCACATGGAACATTATCCAGAATAGACCACACACTAGGCCACAAGAAGCCTCAGTAAATTCAAAAAGATTGAAATTGTACCAATCAACTTCTCATATCACAAGGGTATAAAACTAGAAATAAATTGTCCAAAAAAAACAAAAAGGCTCACAAACACATGGAGTTTTAACAATGTGCTTCTAAATAATCAATGGATGAATGACCAAATTAAAACAGAGATCAAGCAATGTATGGAGACAAAGAAAACAACAGCACAACACCCCAAATTCTGTGGGATGCAGTGAAGGCCATGCTAAGAGGGAAGTATATAGCAATCCAGGCCTATTTAAAGAAGGAAGAACATTCCCAAATGAGTAGTCTAAAGACACAATTACTGAAATTGGAAAAAGAAGAACAAATGAAGCCCAAAGTCACCAGAAGGAGGGACATCATAAAGATCAGAGAAGAAATAAATAAAATTGAGAAGAATAAATCAATAGAAAAAATTAATGAAAGCAAGAGCTGGTCCTTTGAGAAAATAAACAAAATAGATAAACCCCTAGCCAGAATTATTAAGAGAAAAAGAGAATCTACACACATAAACAGAATCAGAAATGAGAAAGGAAAAATCACAACAGACACCAAAGAAATACAAAGAATTATTAGAGAATACATGGAAATCTATATGCTAACAAACTGTATAACCTAGAGGAGATGGACAACTTTGTAGAAAAATACAACCTTCCAAGACTGACCCAGGAAGAAACAGAAAATATAACCAGACCAATTACCAGCAATGAAATTGAAATAGCAATCAAAAAACTACCCAAGAACAAATTCCCAGACCAGATGGATTCACCACTGAATTTTATCAGACATTTAGAGAAGACATAATACCCATTCTCCTTAAAGTTCCCCAAAAAATAGAAGAGGAGGGAATACTTCCAAACTCATTCTATGAAGCCAGCATCACTCTAATACCAAAACCAGGGCAAAGACATGACAAAAAAAGAAAACTACAGACCAATATCCCTGATGAATATAGATGCAAAAATACTCAACAAAATAAAATATAGCAAATCAAATTCAAAAATACATCAAGAGGATCATACACCATGATCAAGTGGGATTCATCCCAGGGATACAAGGCTGGTACAACATTCGAAATCCATCAACATCATCCACCACATCAACAAAAAGAAGGACAAAAACCACATGATCATTTCCATAGATGCTGAGAAAGCATTCGACAAAATTCAACATCCATTCATGATAAAAACTCTCAACAAAATGGGTATAGAGGGCAAGTACCTCAACATAATAAAAGCCATATATGACAAACCCACAGCTAACATCATACTTAACAGTGAGAAGCTGAAAGCTTTTCCTTTAAGATCGGGAACAAGACAAGGATGTCCACTCTCCCCACTGTTATTCAACATAGTTCTGGAGGTCCTAGCCATGGCAATCAGACAACACAAAGAAATAAAAGGCATCCAGATTGGCAAGGAAGAAGTTAAACTGTCCCTGTTTGTAGATGACATGATATTGTACATAAAAAAAACCCTAAAGAATCCACTCCAAAACTATTAGATCTAATGTCTGAATTTAGCAAAGTTGCAGGATACAAAATTAATACACAGAAATCTGTTGCTTTCCTGTATAGGAAATCCTGTATAGGAAATCAGGAAAACAATTCCATTCACAATTGCATCAAAAAGAATAAAATACCTAGGAATAAACCTAACCAAAGAAGTGAAAGACCTATGCTCTGAAAACTACAAGACACTCCTAAGAAAAATTAAAGAGAATACTAATAAATGGAAATTCATCCCATTCTCTTGGGTCGGAAGAATTAATATTGTTAAAATGGCCACCCTGCCTAAAGCAACCTATAGATTCAATGCAATCCCTATCAAAATACTGATAGCATTCTTCAGCGAACTGGAACAAATAGTTTTAAAATTCATATGGAACCACAAAAGACCTTCAATAGTCAAAGCAATCCTGGGAAGGAAGAGTAAAGCAGAGGATATCTTGCTTCCCAACTTCAAGCTCTACTACAAAGCCAGAGTAATCAAGATAATTTGGTACTGGCACAAGAACAGACCCATAGACTAGTGCAACAGAATAGAGAGTCCAGATATTAACCCAAACATATATGGTCAATTAATATACCATAAAGGAGCCATGGATATACAATGGGGAAATGACAGCCTCTTCAACAGCTGGTGTTGGCAAAACTGGACAGCCACATGTAAAAGAATGAAACTGGATTACTGTCTAACTCCATACACAAAAGTAAACTTGAAATGAATCAAAGACCTAAATGCAAGTCATGAAACCATAAAACTCTTAGAAGAAAATATAGGCAAAAATCTCTTGAATATAAAAATGTGCAAATTCTTCATGAACATATCTCCACAGGCAAGGGAAACAAAAGCAAAAATGAACAAGTGGGACTACACCAAACTAAACACCTCTGTACAGCAAAGAACACCATCAGTAGAACAAAAAGGCATCCTATAGAATGGGAGAATATATTTATAAATGACATATCCGATAAGGAGTTGACATCCGAAATATACAAAGAGCTCATGCACCTCAACAAACAAAAAGCAAATAACCTAATTAAAACATGGGCAGAGGATCTGAACAGACACTTCTCCAAAGGAGAAATTCAGATGGCCAACAGGCACATGAAAAGATGCTCCACATCACTAATCATCAGAGAAATGCAAATTAAAACCACAGTGAGATATCACCTCACACCAGTTAGGATGGCCACCATCCAAAAGACAAACAACAACAAATGTTGGCGAGGATGTGGAGAAAAGGGAACCCTCCTACACTGCTGGTGGGAATGTAAATTGGTTCAAACTTTGTGGAAAGCAGTATGGAGGTTCCTCAAAAAACTCAAAATAGAAATACCATTTGACCCAGGAATTCCACTCCTAGGAATTTACCGTAAGAATGCAGCAGCCCAGTTTCAAAAAGACATATGCACCCCTATGTTTATCGCAGCACTATTTACAATAGCCAAGAAATGGAAGCAACCTAAGTGTCCATTGGTAGATGAATGGATAAAGAAGATGTGGTACATATACACAATGGAATATTATTCAGCCATAAGAAGAAAACAAATCCTACCATTTGCAACAACATGGATGGAGCTAGAGGGTATTATGCTCAGTGAAATAAGCCAGGTGGAGAAACACAAGTATCAAATGATTTCACTCATATGTGGAGTATAACTGCAAAGCAAAAATCGAAGGAATAAAACAGCAGCAGACTCACAGAACCCAAGAATGGACTAAGAGTTACCAAAGGGAAAGAGACTGGGGAGGGTGGGTGGGAAGGGAGGGATTGGGGGAAAAGGGTGTATTACGATTAGCACATATAATGTAAGGGGTCCACAGGGAAGGCAGTATAGCACAGAGAAGATGAGTAGTGACTCTATAACATCTTACTATGCTGATGGACAGTGACTGCAATGGGATATGTGGTGGGGACTTGATAATGGGGAGAGTCTAGTAACCACAATATTGTTCGTGTAAGTGTATATTAATGATACCAAAAATATAAATTAAAAAAAATTCAGAGCTGTGTTCCTTAGTGGGCTGATTCTTAAAAACACAATGTGAAATAAATCTCACCTGTAAAAGACTCATCCTGGTTACTGGTGAGGGGTACACATTGGCCCAAAAAACTAATTTGCTATAAAACTGACTGCAGGCCATGAACTCTCCAAGCCAGTAGTTAAACTTGTCACAATGAACACCTTTATCAGAGCAAATGTCTTGGTGAGATCATGGTTCCCAGTGGTTTATCAGGAGCTACCAAGAAAAATAAGCTTCTTGATCATCTCTTCATATAACTGTAAAAGAACCAACTGAAATATGAAGAAAACCATCCCTTGCTTGTAAGAACCAAATGCCTATTGAAAGTATCCAAGAGTTACACCATTAGTCTTAATTGTGAGCCTCTACTAGATTCAAAGTAAGAAAAGCAGAGTGAGGTCACAGTCAACCGGAGGAAATACCGCCCATCCACACGGAGATCTGAGCACTATGTCATTGCTTGGGAAGTCCCGTAACGTGCTATGCATTGCATTTTCACTCATTAGGGTTTTGCACATCTATTAGACCGAATTGTTTTCCATATTTATAATCTGAGGCCACTTCTTAGGTCCATGCTGCATTATATTTTAATGATAACTTAATCACTTATCTAACAAGAAGTTTGAGGACCCACTAGGTGCCATGCACCATTCTGAGAGTACAAACCAGAGTTAAGATATTTTCTACTTTTAAAGACAAGGGAAGATAACCCCTGGCTAGTGTTTGCAGTCCAAAGTAATAGAGTGACCCAAAAAAATGATATTGATAACACATTAGCAAACCATTCTCTCAATGAACATGAAGATGTAATATAGGAACTTGGATTTCCCTTCCAAACGCTGTGTGCTAATTCATTCCACCCTTCAGTATAAATAAATGAGCATAGGTAAAATTCATTAGGAACACATACAGAAATATCTCCACATCTAGCATTTTGGATCATGATGGCCCTTTTAAGATATTTTAAAATTTAGAAAAAAAATCTGGCTACTCTTTTATCTTCTACCCTAGCTACAAGCCATCTTGCCTCTTCCGTCAGTCAGTTTGAGCAAAAGACCCCCAGTCCACCTGACCATATACACCTGAAATTTCTCCGTCAAGCACCAGGTACACTAATTTTATATCAAAAGTGCTTTATACAACAGCTTTCCAAAGCCTGGGTCCTGGTAGTTATTATAGGAAAACCTCTTCTTTTAAGTTAGAAGGAAGTATTTCAACCAGTGATTTTTTAAATAGCTAGCAAAATAGTTACATAGCCTACCACAAACACAGTGCAGATGCCATGATAGTTATCATATCAGCTTAAGAGAACAGCTTACTTCATCTCTGCTCAGATTTTTTTTAAAAAATCAATTTCCCAGCATGTATAAAAGATAGCTTCTTTTCAGATACCCAGTTAATGTCTTAAAGTAACAAGTTATCAAATAATTGTATTTTGCTGATTACAGAAATGATGCCTATCTTGATGGACTCAAAAGTAATTCAAACATGACATATTGGAATTTATACTGCAGATAAAATACATCTACTTATCTCAAATGGCATAGATATTGGTTAAAGCAATGTTTTCAAAGTCATGAAATGAAGTAATAGCAAAGTTGTGTGAAGAATGCAAAACCCTGACAGCTTTTGGAGGCCAGACCCATGCAATTTTGCCTTCATTTTTTGGCAAGGAAATATTATTTGCATTCCAGGCCCACCAGTGTCCAATATATTCATGGTTTTGTGGCCTGGTGACATTTGGTAGTAGAGTCCTTACATAGGTATCATCAGCTAAATTCAGTTTAGTCTATAAGAAACAAGACAACAAAACACATTAAAGAAAAAGATTGTCTCAAGACTGAAACCATGTCCTTTTTGTGTTAAAACATCGCATTCGCTAAGGCTTCGGCTCGTAAACATTGTTATGTAACATGAGGGATCATAGTTCATTAAAGAACTAAGATGAAAAATTAAAATAAACAAAGGGCAGGCATTGTCTTTGGGAAGTGTGGGCGCTGTGAGCACTTGACCCACATCCCCTTGGACATTCTGCTGGTCGCAGGTCTGTGACTCTGCCCCAGGGCTGTGCTGGTGGCAGGAGCCTGCCGGGTCGGGGCAAGGGAGCATGGGACTGCTAGGGGGCCACCGCCCCTGGGAGCAGCTGCTGTGGACACCTGCCGAGGGTGGCTGGAGGTAGTGTCGCAGATGCGGCAGTGGCTGGGTGCACGAGCTCTGTGACATACTCCACCCTGTTCTGTCCACAGGCTCCAGACAAGGCCTGAGTCCTGCCACTCGCGGCCGTGGTCTGCCCTTTCTTCCATTACCTCACTTCCCTACCTCCAACCAGGGCTCCCTAGCGTGACCTCCCAAATTACGGCTGACCCTTGAACAACACAGGTTTGAAATGCACAAGTCCACTTATATTCAGATTTTTCTCAATAAATACATTGGAACAATTTTTGGAAGTGTGTAGCAATTTGACAAAAACATTTTCTCTAGCCTATTTTATCTTAATAATACAGTATACGATACATTTACAAAATATGTATTTATCAACTGCTCATGTTATCAGTCAGGCTTCCCATCAACAGCAGGCTATTTTAGGTTTTGTAGTCAAAAGTTATATTGGATTGTCGACCAGGGGTGTGGCACCCCATCTCCCGGGTTGATCAAGGGTCAACCGTGCTGTGTCTGAATCCTTGCATCAGTCTGTTTCTGTAGGGACCCAAGGCAGAAGAGGAAGGTTATCACACTAGAAAAGTCATCCACTTCAGCCTAAAGAACAAGGTGGATATGTCTCATGAATGCTCGAGGTGGACACGTGTCACATACACTCCTGGGGGACACATGAGGTGGATACTCCTTGTAGAGTTTTGGGGTTGTCCTTGAGAAAAGGACACAAAGTTATAAATACTAAGTTATGAATAAATAGGAATATTCACTTTGAATGAAAAAAGAAGTTCCAACAGATTACATATTTTTGAAAAACACAATTATCGCAAATGTAACAGAAAAAAAATTGTATCAAGTTCTTGGCTCACCTCTCTAATGCTTTCTTCTCTGTACATTTTGGCTGAATAGTTCTTGATTGCCTTTACATAGAAAAATAAGTTTACAGTATTTTCTATTAATATGTTCTGTAGAAAAAATAAGAAGACAATGCTTTCTATATTACTTTATAATTAAGCCCCTGCCAGGCTGGCTGAGTTTTGGTTGATGGCAAAGTAACACCTCCTTCCTCCTGACTCATGTTTCATTTGTCCTAATGCACGTAACATTGTGGGAGTCCAGTCTAGTCTGGGAGACACACCAAAGCTCTTTCCCCATGGGTTACCAGGACATGCCTATGCCCTTTAAAAATAGAATTTTGATAAATTCTATCTTACACAATTCTCATAAAAGTAGTATGTGTTTAAAATTTCATGTGGGGCATCATACAGAACATTTCTAGACCACCAAGTACTTCCGCTCTAGTCGGGAGCTGCTGAGCAGCACATTCTTATGACTTTCATAACTGGTGATCAGAAGCTCCCACAGACACATCTCTGCCTTTGTTCATTTCAAACCTGTTTCTCCTCTGCCAGCATCATATGGATATGGCCATGTGGTTTGGGACACATTTCTACTTCAAGAAAACCACCACTGTATTAGTTAAAATAAGGGGTGGAGGAGCCTTTTGGGGAGGCATTCCTACCTGGCGAAGGTTAGCAGCAACTTCGTCATGCATGGCAGTGAATGTACCACATACCCATAACTAACCAAAGTCAAGTTAAATGTGACCCCAAACCAACTTCTCCTGAGCCAAATGTCAAAAATGTCCATAGTCAATCTAATGCAAACCAACCCGAGGAAGAGTGTGACATAGGGCAAGTGTGCATGCAGAGACAGAGCCCCCTGAAAGGACATATCACCTCTGCAAATGCCCTAAGATCCTCTGACAATGGGCACACATGGGGCCTTCCCAAGAGTCTTGTGGGGCTCCATATAAATGAGGGGTCCTAAGGTTTACCTTTCATGGCAAACCCTTGCATAGCCATCTGTTAAACTAAACTGGCCCTGCTGTGTCATCTAGGACATGAGGGGGTGGGACTGGAACAAATAGATCCCAAAATATGCCCTGAGCAACCTAGAGGGTCACCCTCCTTCAGAGCTCTGGGGTCCCCACACTGCACACCCAGGATCTCAAAGGTTCTTTTCTTGCTTTGAAAAATAGAATGTCAAAATTGAAGATGTTTCAAAAACCTATTTTTTAAAGGTCCAACATTTTGTCTTGATTGATACTGCATCTTAGTCATAGCAGAAAGCTTACATTTATTTCAGATCAAGGGGTATTGGTTAAGTTCACCCTCTGCAAGGCATGGCTGTGAGAACATGATGCCTTAGACTCATTCCAGATTAAAATGCAAAGGAAAAAAAGACAGGCATAGACATTCTAAATTCCATAAAGGCAAAATTAATTAACAGGCAACTGCATAAACCTATAGAATAACTATCATACATAGAAAAATGAATGTAGCTTTGTAGTTTCAAATGCAGAGAACTCAACAGTTTCAATGCAGGTTAAAAATTACAGAATATACCATTTTTTTCTGAAATCTTTAGCAAACAACGATTTTCCTTCTCAGGGAGAGGCCAGCTACATCTCATACTATGTAATTAAAATAAGTACTTATTTCAAATTGTACTAGTTAATCACTGTGCTAGGAATGTTGTCCAGGACACAGTAATCTAATGAGCAAAGAGGCCACAGGGTCACTTGCAGACTGATTTTTGGTTTTGGGACAAATGCGCAGCTAGCAAACCCTGAAATAGTGATTATAAAATACTCTTGAAATACATATGAGTTGGTAGTAATTGCTTTACAAAGTATGTGTCAAATTGTTCTGTGAAAAACTGATTGGTATTTTTAAAAGGCCTGGAAGAAAAAAGTCAGCAATTATCCAGGAAAGTGATGTATCAAAATATAACCAAATGTAATAGTCAAGACTAAAGGCAATTTCACAAATTACTGTCAAATAGACAAAAACAGCTTGTGAAATGTCAGATGGGTATTTACCTTCTCCTTTAACACCCTTTAACACCTGACTTCGAGAAGGCCCAAGCTAACACCAACATTTAGTTTCTGTCTAATAAAATTTTATAGGGACTGAACAGAACGGCGCGCCTAATTATCCCTTCCTGTATTGGTAGTCAAGATCACAGAAGACTCATTCAATCTGTAAAACAAATATAATTTACAAAACTTCAAATTTGGTCTTACTGGAGGGGCGATGGAGAAATTATATTAATAACTACTTACTAAATTCTAAAAGCATGATACTACCCTTTGCATAGGCTATAGCTATTATTATGAGTATTAATAGTCTTTGTGCTTTGAAGTTAATTTTACCTTCAATTTTAATCTCCTTTTACACAGGAGGTACCGGGAGCTTAGAGAAGTCACCAACCTGGCCTCGGTTCACATAGTGGTAAGTGACCAGCTTGCACTCAAACCGAAGCCATTCAAGTTGAAATGTCTGTTTTTTTCTATTAGCAAAATAATGTGTGCAAAATATCAAGTAGATAGCAATAAGAGAGGTGCGATTCATACTTTACACTGTGAAACACTTAGAATTACCAGTGTGGCTATTGCTCCCAGCTAAAGGTGGGGTACAAAGCCCATTTTGTATCCCTGAAACTAGTAGAGGGCCATGGATGCCATATAAGGAGCCCTGGAAGGCAAGGAGGTCGATGCATTCCTGGCCCTGTATCACAGTCACACACAAGTGATTCTGCTAAGGGGTAAAGGACCTCATGCATAGTACTAGGTCTCCCCCAGCACGGGTACATTTTTAAGTATAAGCTAATGGAAAACATTTTGTCCATCCTCTGAACACAGACTGCTACTGGCTAGTGGAGGTTGGGTAACCTGTCATTTCTGACGAAGCTGATTGGGAGGCCTGTACAACACGGTATCTTGGAAATGCAGCATATTGACATACTTAACTAGGCAGACAGACCTGTGCTCAGATCCATACTGCCACTTTAGCAGCTGGGCCACAGATGTGAATTAGCATCCGTGAACTGAGGTCACGGCTAGTGTACCTCACATGAAAATGAAACAAGATGTGTAAAGTGTTAGCACAGTGCACGGTGCTAACAGTCACGGTGACTCTCAGAATGAGATCTGCCCTGTGACCTAAGCTTCTGCTGACCTTGCTTCTAATTCTAGCTTCTCCCCTTGGCAAACTTATCTTGATTCAGAGGTCTTGGATCAAGCAGTATCTCTTCTATTCCCTAATTTTTCTCCCACGCAACTTCTGTATTTACCTGAATTTGAGTTCCTACTGTGGTTTTGCATGGGAGTAAAGACACCCAGCTGTCTTCTGGACCAGTCCCTAAGATCCTGGGGTGATCGAGTGGACCGGGGCACTGCTTCAGTAAATACGTATTCTCAATAAGTTAGTAAATGCTATAAATCCAATATGCAGTTTTTGAAAACATCTCCAATACGTAATTGAGTCATTTATTAGATGCTAAAAAAAGACATACCAACTTTATCTGAGAATAAATGGTTATTGCTCACATGACTAAAATCTACAAGTAGTTGAACCACTTCATTACCTTAGAATCTAAAGACTTGGTGGTATCGCCTTCAGAGACCAGGTCCAGAGTCTTCACACACTGCCAGGCCTTAGCTGAAATGCAGGTTGACAACGTGGACGCATAGGCTGTAGACAAGGACTGGGTGGAGGCAGACTCGGGCAAGCACTGAGACAAAGAGGCACGGCCCTTACACCACATATCTTCCCTGAAGAAGCGTCTGATGATGTGGTGGGATGACCCACAGAATGGGATATGGGCCATTTTCGCAGCGACTACACGAATAGCTTCTGTATCTCCAGCCATGTGACATTTTCAAAGTTCCTACCAGAGATGCCAGCTAAGACCTGGACCTGGACAAAACAGACAGGGATCACTCTTAGGGGTAAAAAAATTCTCCCATTTGGGTCATAATATTCCTAAAAGTCCAAATTTTCTGGAAAGAGAGTATACGTGTCTTTCACTCGTCATTGAAACTCTTTAAATGTTTCCGCTTAAAACGAAAGTGAGTAAATGGAGACATCCTACTGAGGATGTTTGTTTCCCTTGCCAGCCAAGCTTTCTTCACTGGCAGGTGTGGACATCCTCTTCCAGGGCACTGCCGTCAAGGAGGATCTCTCTGTATTATTATTAAATAATAAATATATATTTATTATTCTGAAGGGCCAGGTGATCTTTCTGCATTATTATTAAATAATAAATACATATTTATTATTCTGAAGGGCCAGGTGAGGCCCAGGGTGCTGACTTGGGGCCAAGAGGGTGGAGTCACCTTGCATAAGCATCAACCCACAAAACCTAATCCAAGCCTGAAGGCTTTGTATTAGTAGGTAGTTTGTGAGAGACACTGTTATTATTAAAAGACAGAAAGACTGGGGCAAAGGAACCTGACTGATAATCTCAGCTGTCTCCCAGCTGTGTGATAATGAACAAGTTCACTGACAATTTGGACCTCGGTTCTTCCTTTATAAAACTGGAATTTCCGTCGTTGTACTGCCTGCCTTAGAGCCTTATGTGATAATGACCTAATATTATATATGAAAAATCTTTTAAAAACATAAAGCTATGATTGTTAGCACTTACTAATGTTATTATTGTTATTATTATGTGTTCAATAGATGGATTTAAACAGAACATTTATAGAGATTGCAATTAAATGTATTGCAAACATCAGCTTAGTCTGCCTAAAGGATACATATTTATTATTCTAAAATTAGACAACTGAACAATTTCTCCAGGCATAAGTTAGTCTGAAAAATTATGAAATCTGAATATGGCATGTAGTAATTATGATGGACCTGACAGCCTGCATCAGAAAATAGCATAATTGCTGCCTCAGGGACTTCAACTAGTATGAAAATGTACCACCACTTTTCTCTCCTATGATAGGTACTTAACTACTCAGAGTGGACTTTGATTCTAAATGCATGATTTTATATAATGAGAACATTCATGATGTATTGCTATCAACTTAGGTTCAGACAGTGATAATTCTTTTTAATTTAAGACCTAGACAGAAATATAACTACAGAATCCATTCGGTGGAGAAAGAATTCATAGCTTTGATACAAGTAACTTAAACTAACCACAGGTATTACAGTCCATAAAAACTTCGCTTGTACAACTCTAACAAGAAAAAATATGTGCTTTTTAGAGACAGCACATTTTGTTTTCTAATAGATCTGAGATTTCAAAGAAAATCCTTCCTACTTAGACTTGAAATCTCTCTCCTTCTAGCATCTTCTAATCATCTGAAGCCATACACACACAAAAAGCCAAACCTCTCTGCCACAGGAAAACCTTGCAAACATTTGCATGTACGTATTAACAGTTCCCAGATCACCTCTATTCACAGCCAATGTCTCTGATGCCTCCAAGTGGTTCTCACATAGTCTCAAAATGAATCTCTTTGACCCCTTGATCATTTCTCTCTGTGTGATTTTTTTATATCTCACTTAAAAAAGTAATGACCTGGAATGCAGGCTTTCTTCTTGGATGTTGGAGGTCCAAGTCAGCAAACATTCCCGCTGATACAGAAAAAGGCAACAAATTATGTTTTGAAAAACAACATTTTCAAGACACTTAGAGGGGTACAAACACAGTGAGGAATTGATGGATTAAAATTTCAGGGGAAGGAGATCCATTAGGATATCAACTCTTCTCCTGGGAGACTCTTGCCAGTGCTGAGCATGGATCTGAGTCGGGCCTAGGCCAAAGGCTGTTGCTAGTGGAGAGGGAGCCCAGTGGGGAGGTAACAGTCAAGGCGGTCCAGAGCAACACGCTGGAAGGCTGCCAGCACCCATCTGCTTGTACTGACGGCACTCACAGAATCCCGAGGCTGCACTGGGGATAAAGGGCTGGGCTGAGAGCTTCTGAAACTCGACTGAAATCTCCTATATCCTCGCAGCACTTAGGACTGTACAGTGCTCCAGGAACACAGCCCTGCAAACAAAACACTCTTGAGGTAACCGCCCTAGAGGCTGTGTTGCATTGACACTAAAGGTTGCCCATAAACATGGAACTGTGGGTCTTGTTGATGATGGGTATTGCAAGGACGAACATTCAGGTTTGATGCCTATGAACTACTTTTGGGCAGCAGAGAACCCGGGCAAGAATTTGGGATTCTTTTGAAAACAGAGATGTCTTCCTAGCAAGACATCAAATTAGGAGCTGTTTGAAGATAACCAGAATATAATTAAAATTAACTAATGTGCAAGGAGGAAGTCAATATGACAAATAAAAATGAGAAAGTAAAATAAAAAGAAACAATAGAAGCAGATCCAAATATGATCAAAAGCCTAGAGTTAATGAAAAAAATAACATGAATAATATATTCAAAAATATTGCAAATGATCAACCAAAGATGTAACAGATAATAAAAAAATTGTTACTTAAAATCTAAATAAAAGTATCTAAATAATAATATAGATCTAAAATATACAATACCTGAAATTTGTAACTTGAATGAATGTATGAATGGGAAGCATATTAAATGCAGCAGGGGAAAAAACTGTGATCTGGAAGTCAGACAAGTAGCAAGTATCCCAACCGACCAACAGAACAGAATCACAGAAGAAAGAAAGCGTTCAGAAGAGCGTGTCATAAAGCTCTGAGATGCATTCAAAGGGCAACTGGAGTCTCATCAAGAGATAAGTGAGAGAAAAGGCCAAAAGCAATAGTCAACAAGAAAAGGACCAAGCATTTCCTAAAACTGATGAAAGGCATCAAAACACAGCCAAAGGGGCTCAGTGGGTAAAATACAGCAAAATAATACCTAAACATACCACAGTAAAAATGCTGAAAACTAAAAGCAAAATCTTAAAAGCATCAAGAGAAAAAACATGTTTTCAAAAGAGGACAGTTAGACTGAGAACCAACTTCTCAACAGAAAAAAACAAGAAGAATAAACCTGAAGACAATGGAATGATATCCCCGAAGCATTGAAAATACTTGAGAATAAATGCTGTAAACATACAAGTCATTGTGTGTGGACATATATTCACTTATGTTGGGTAAAGAGCTAGGAGTCAGATTGCTTGGTTAAATGATGTGTTGTGTTGACTTTATGACAAATAAAATTGTATACATACATTCACCAAAAGATATGCACAAGAATATCAAGGTCACAGCCTAGATACTTTTAATAGCTGAAAGCCAAAAATACTCCAGTGTCAATCAATAGTAGAACAGGAAGGTAAATGGTGGTATGTTTAGAAGATGGAATATTATACAGCAATGAAAATAAATGATCTACAACTATATGCAACACTGTGTATAAATAATACAAACAATGCTTAGTAATAGAAGCCAAACACAAAAAGGCATGTACTGTATGTATGGTTCATTTCGAAGAAGCTCAGAAATAGGAAAAGTTATTAATGCTCTTATAAGTGAGGAGAAGAGCAAAAATTGGCTGGGGCACAAGGTGGGGCTTCTGGAATGGTGGAAATTTTCTGTTTTGTATTTGGGTGCTGGCTATGTGGTTGTGCACATCTCCTAGAGGACATGCAACATGAGCCAAGATTTGAAGGTGCAAAAGGAACTGGTGAGGCAGCAAGGAGAGGGAGGAGGTCTTCCAGACCAAGAGGGCAGCATAGAAGATGCCATGGAGGGAGGTGCAGCGGATGTGGCCTAGAGAAAGGCAGGATGCCCTGAGAGCCCAGGCTCTAGAGAAATGCCCCAGGAGGTGGACTGGGGAGAAGCCAACAAGGAGACAGACAAAGATGAGGCTTTGACCCTGGACGTGCTGCCCCAGCTGGGGCCAGCAGGGGGCTGGGAAAGAAAACAGAAAGTTAATTAGAAGGACAATCCAGGCACTGCATAATAAGCCCATGCATTTTCTAATAGTTGAATGAATTGTCTTCTCTCTCTCATTAGAATACAACTTTCTCTTTAACCTATGGACTGTCTTGAATTTTGTTAGGATAGATCTCTCAGCATATTATTCGGCACACTGTAAATGCAAAATCAAAACTCACAGGATGCTTAATTGCATACTGACAACACCTTTTCTTGCAAGCGCTGTGATGACTCCAAACGCTCAGACTGGCTCACGCTCCCCTCTCTGCCGGAGCGGCCTCCCCATCACCAGCCCCAACCCAGGGGACTCCCTACCACCCTTCAAGTCCCAGCAACGTGCTTCTGGGCTCCTTGCCTGTCTGTGATGACTTGCTCACACCTCTGTGGTGCTCCTGCTCTGCTGTCCTGCATTTTTATCAGTTCATTGCAAACATCATCCCCACTTCTATATCCTGTCCCACCAAGGTGTCTGCTGCAGAGTTCAATAAACATTGCTGGAAAGAAATATTGCAATCTCACCTCCAATTATCAGGAAGATAATGATAATTATCATTGATTCTTAACAAGAGTTATAAATTTAATATCCGGAGACACCATTAGGCTACTTTTTGTCTTACCAGTCAGGCATCTGAGTAATGGAATTATTATGAACTCTAGTCAGCATTTCCTAAACCGGACATCATGCACAGAAGAGTAATTTAAAACAACAAAAACAAGCAGAGATAATTATGGTATTTTAATCATTTGCCCCTTATAGAAACTTTTCCTGTCTGGTTTTACCTTTAAGTATTTTCTTTTTCCGATGTGGTGAGGCAGAATCTGCTGATAACAGAGAATTGCAAGGAAGGTACATTGAGAATATTCCCTCGTTATATTATAGCCAATATTATTGCAATAATCTTCAGAGAGAGAGAGTAATTTTTACCAGCAAGCACCCAGGTGCTAAATGAAGTGTGCGGCATGTATGAACCAGCTTCACACAGCTTTGCTCACCCACACTGGCACATTAGAACAAAGGCTTAAATATATTTTTTCTTTAAAGAGTGGATCATAAGCTTAAACCAAAATGCTATTGCAAAAGTGGTTTAGGCTTCAAGTCATGAAAATTATTTCCTCCTCCAAACCATACAGGAAATCATTTAAGGAAGCAACTGAGCCTTTGAATAAGAATGGAAAGTAGAGTCAGTCCAACCTGATTATTGCTGTAATTACATCCCTCTTCTGTAAGGTTAGGACTCTTTCCTACATGTTAATAAGTTATTTATCTTGTCATGCCAATTATAAAAGATGTATTTCTACACTCCTAAGTTAGTTATGAGAATTGAGCTCTAAATTCAAAGTTATCTGATTCTTTAGTTATCTGTAATAATTTCCAAACTTTTTTTTCCATCTCATCTAATTTTAGCTGACATTTAATTATGCTCAAAGACTAACTCTTTTTCAGGTTTAGTCTTGTGTTCAATTTCGGCTTTTTAATGACCATTTCACAAGTTGCACATTTCACGAGTCCTACTGTGCTCTTGAAGGTCTTGACATTATTAATGCTGATTCTCTGAAAGAGCAGCATTTGAGACCCCAAAAAGAAAATTCCCTTCCCGTGGAAAGGAAAAGTACTTTATATGTTGATGGGAGATGACAACATAAATTATCACAACAGAAAAGCCTTCTAGTGATAAACCCAGAAAAGCCCAAAAGCTTCAATGCTACGAACAGTAACGACAAGCCTGGAAGTGAATATCCTAAGAATAAAAACCAATTTAAATTTTGCTACCAAATTCCAGTCCATACTTAAATTGAGGGTTGTCTATATTTATCTTGTTTTGTCTTCAACAAATTCCTCTATGTATTTATTTTATTTGGTATCTTATAAATGTCTCTGATAGCTGTTAGACCAACGATGCTTTTTCCTACAGATGCCCTACGTGTCTGATCATAGCTTTACCAGTTTAAGCCACTTTTTTCAATGTAAGTGATGATTCATCATTTATTTAAGACCCAACCTACCAATTAACCTAGCCATTTTTTTAACTGTCCCTTGAAGATCTAAGGGACTGTGTATTACGCCTTCAGGATAAGATTGTTTTACTCAGTTTTATCCTCTGCTGTGCCAAATACAGCACCTTAAAAGTAATAGATGTTTTTATTTAATGAATGTAATTTCATTGAAAATGATTTATGCTTTTGCTTCAGACTGTAATTTCAGACAGGCTTTAAAGCTGGTGCGTGGATGCCAAATAAAGTGTTCTTTGTCAGAGACAAGTAACGGTACTATTGAGAAAGGAATGGAAATAGCATTTACTGAGTGTTCAGCTTATGTCCCAAACGCCATAATAGATCCAAGAATATGCTGTAGCTCATAATCTTTATAAGAAATTTGAGAGGAGATGTTACTATCTCCCTTCTGTGTGTGGGAGACTAACCGTCGCATGTTAAGCGCCTTGCCCAAGGCCCTGTGCTTTAGGCAGATCCTGCATTCCAGCCTCAAAGCTGCTATTTCTTTTCACTGAAAAAGCTTGTTTGCCAATGAAAGAACAGATTTCAGGAAGGAGGGAAGCAGGGAGGAAGGGGAGGAGGGAAGGGGGAGGGAAGACTAGCCCTGTTTGGAAAGCACAGCGGAAAATGTGGTTATTTTGGCACTCCAGGAAGAAATCACAAACCCTGGAGGCGTCCCCTCCGCTCCTCATCCGCTGGGTGCGGGCGCTGCCGGGAGCACGGTGACCGGCCCCTCCTCACCAGGCCGCACACTCCCGGTCCCCGAGTCTCTGGCACTTCGCAGTGCTCATCACTGACTGCTAGGAACATGATGGTATTTCAGTAAAAATTTCTTCGTATCAACTAAATAAACAAAACAAAGGAAAGAAAGAAAGAAATGGAAATGTTTCAATTTGGAAAACATAATGTGAGGAGCACCGCGTCTGGTCCATCGCTGAGGAAGGGAGGAAAATGAACGCAGTCTCTTTCAAACTGCTTTCTAAGACCGCAGGTCCTCATTTCAGAGCCTGTAATCAGGCAGCAAATTTGTGAGGAGCTGGGAGACCAAGCCCGATAGGATTTCATCTCTCCAGCACGTCCCCGCCTGTCACTGGCTTCCCAGATCTCTCTCCCCTCTCTCTCTGTCTCTCTGTCTCTCGCTCTGCCTTCCTCCCTCCCTTCCTTTCTTTCTGTCATTGTTTTAATAATTACCACATCATTATCTCTGAATCATTAAGAAACCCTTACAATTTTTTCCCCGGAAGAGTGGTTTTTTTTGTTTGTCTTACACTCCATTCATTAAACCACTTAGTGTTTGGGGGATCCTGGACCAATCACTTAACTTCCTTCAATCTTCAGCTTTCTCATCTGTAAAATGCAAGAGATGACAAGAGCCTCCCGGGTGGTGTGGATGGTGACCGTGAGGAAGGCCCCTGCTTCACGGAGGAGGCCATGAGAATGCAGAGGGCGTGTAAATCCCCAGCACAGGGCTGACACACAACTGTAAATGTGTTAGAGGAGGCAGAAGAGGAGAGCTGTCCTTAATAGTTGTCAGATGGATAATTTCAAAACTCATTGCATAAGGATTGATATACATGTGTCAAATATTGCTTAATGCTTCCTCCAGTGTCTTCTTAAGATCAAAGGCATACCTGGCAAGGTCCTGCCCAGAAGCTTCTAAATTTTATTTCTCCCTAAGTTTTGACTGTGATCTCAGCATTTCAGTCGAGCTGGACATGGTTACCACCAATAGCTACTGTAGATACATTTGTTTAGTCCTAGTTTTAGAAAAGAAAAGCCTAGTAGAGTCTGAAGAATAGAAGGTTATCATGTTAGAAGGTACTTACTTCCGTAGTGAAGACTAATTCAAGCAAAGAACAGTCTGATGAAAACCACTGTTCCAAGGAGCGGCAGCTGGTCACTCTGCGTGGCTCCCTACCCATCAATCAGAAAACACTCACACACATTACACAGCTGCAAGGTGCAAATTATTTCATACAGCCTCATGCCTTTATAGGATTTGTAAAATATCTCCTTGCAATATAAAATCCAATGAAGATCACATTTTCTTTTAATGCTAATTATACTCTTTTACTGTAGTCCTACCTGTAGGGAAAATAGGAGTTCCTTGGCTGGGATCCTCACCTGATACACATTGTGTACATGTAACAGGTAATACTTAGCCTACTGCACGGGTGCATGCTAGCACACCCATCCGCAATAAGACATTATTGCCGGTATTGCCAAAAAATGAGTCACTCCAGTGCTAAGAACAGAGCCTAGAGCAGAAAGCGAAGTCTAGAAAAGAGAGCAGAGACTGGGCAGCAGGAGAGCAGAGGCTAGAGTGGAGGCAGTGCCTGGGGCAGAGGCTGGAGCCGGGGCAGAGACCGAGACAGGTTTGCTGCTCGCAGAGGCGGGAGTGATTCCGGCACTTAACCTGCCACCGTGAGAACCAAGCTGGGCATGAGCCCCTTCTTACCTGCAGCGTTCTGTCGTCATTTTTCAGTCTCACTGAATCCATAGTGAACTTGCCCAGGGCTGAAACCCTCAGGCAAGACACTATCCTATACTATAAACTGAACACAATCCTATAGTGAGTAAATGAGAATCCCATAGGTGGTAATTACTAATTTCATTCATAAATTGTCAACCAAAGGGGAAAATGCACACTATTTATCTCTAAACAGAACCTATTCATTCAGAGGTATCAGCTCATTTTTCTACAATAAGACAGGAAGAAAAAAGACACTTTCTTGGCTTTATCTGTGATACAGAACTTATAAACTGATATGTAAAAAGAATTTGCATCCTAACACAACTCAAGCATGCTCATCAATAAACATTTATGTGAAGCTTTTACAAGAACAAGCTGGCAAAGAGAGTTATCCAGTCCAGGTGGGTCTGGAAAGCCAAACTGGACCCAAGTATATCTTCTGGACGCATAGCTCAAGCTTTTCCATTCTCATTGCTATGGTCTCCTACGTATTAGGAACACCATCTTAATGGCTTTTGTTTGGTTGATTGGTTTGGTTTCTGGTGTGTGTGGCTTAATTTATTGGGTGGCCAGCCCCCATTAATTTGGGGGTTGGTAAGCCCCCCTTTGATGGACTGCTGCAGACAATTTTTCTAATACAGAAATCCAAATATAGGGAAACATCGAAGTGTATCAAAACTGTCTCTTGAAATTCTTCAGGTGTAAGTTCAAAAATGATTAATACTATGTGAGGCCTGTAGGACTTTAAGAAAGCTGTGCCTCTTTAAGTTTGAGACTCACCCAATTTGACCTATAAATGTGAAGGAAATATTTTCAATAAGAAAAACTTCTAGAAATCTCTGTTTATAAAGCAAAACTAGCCTCTAAGTTTTGGTCTCTGCCCAATATCCCACATAGAGATGGAAGATGGAATTTGAAAGAGAAGGCATGGAAGCCAGTGTGGGCTGAGGCCCTTCCCCCTTCAGGCATTGACCAAGGGGGCTTCACTTTTATCAAATGGAATCCTCCCCATGAGAGAGGGGGGCCAGGGCCACTGCCTGCCTTTGAGAGGCAAGAAACCTGAGTTCCAGAGAGCTTGGATAATTTCCTCAGAGCCATGCAGTTAATAAATGCCTGCCTCTGCACTGACTCATTCTATTTCACATTTACGTAGAGTTTTTTCTTCATGTAATGCATCCTCATTTTCTTGACACATATAAACAACCGACTTTCCCAGAGCCATTTTCCTATTGAAATAGCAGCCCTTCTCCACAGTGTGTAATGGAACCTTTGTCATACCTGTATTCCCAGTAGGCACTGGTCTGTGTTGTAGGCTGAATTGGGTCCCCTACAAAGACAGGTGCAAGTCTTCAGCCCCAGAAGCGCGAAGGTGACCTTATTTGGAAATAGGGTCTTTGCAGATGCTATCATAATGAGATGAGGTCCTACTGGTCAGGGTGGGGTCTGACCCAGTGACTGGAGTCCTTATAAGAAGATGAAAATTTGAACCCAGACACACAGAAAAGACGGCCGCATGACAATGACAGCAGAGACAAGTGATGCATCTGTCACCAAAGGTGCCAAGAACCACCGGCCACACCAGAAGCTCAGGCAGGCAAGGAGTGCTCCTCCCAGGGCTCTGAGCGTGAGCACAGCCCTGCAGACGCCTTGAGTTTGGGTTTCTGGATCCCAGAACTGTGAGAGAATACAGTTCTGTGGTTTTAAGCCACCTAGTTTGTGAAACTCTGTTACCATAGTCCTAGGGAACTAATGCAGTCTGATTCTGAGCTCGATAGCTGTATTGTATTCTGTTCATCACTTTATGTGTCTACCTCTGTAGAAATGTAACGCTTCTTTAAGAGTTATCGATTGATAATATATTATGATATGTGGAAGGGGCAAATTCCTCGGCCTTGTAACTCTTCAAAATATTCTAGCTACCCCTGATACTCTTCCATTTGAATTTAGGAGCAGTTTATACAGGTCTATGAATAACTTGCTTTAGATTTGACTGGAACTTAATGGAATTGGAACACTAATTTGGAAAGTATTAATGTATTTAAGGTAAAGTATTTTCTAGCTATGGAAGTGAGATGAACCACCACTTATTCAAATATTCTGTGATGTTTTATTGTTTTCCTGTAAAGATTTTGCATGTGTTTGGTAGATTTATTCCTGGAGCCCTCAAATGCTGTTGAAATGGGATTGTTGAACTGTGAACGGGACTTTTGCTACAATGGATATGACCAGTGTACAAAAGGACTACTGATTTTTGAAGACTGGTCTCATGCACACAAACGTGCTAGGTCCCCTTATTATTTATTGCAGGCCTCTGGATGGCTTGGGACTTGTCCCCAGCAATGTCATCGCCTGCATAGAAAGACATTTTAGTCTCTCCTTTCCAACTTTTTTTCCTCTTTTTTTCTTTTCTTTGAACTTTAGTAGAAGCTGGGATCATGGGCATCCTTACACTATTTCTGACTCTGAGGAGATAGAACTAAATGGCCTTAATTATGAAGCTTTGTACAGGCTTTTTCAGAAAAAAAAAGTACACATTCTGTTAGAAAAGTTTCTTCCTATTAAGAGTTTGCTGAGAGCTTTCTTTAAAAACAGTGGGTATGTAAACAAATCCATAATGTCCAATCATCATGGAATCCCTAGGAAACTGCTTCTTCATAGGTACAATCTTCCGACCTCTCAGATAAGAGCTGCCCCCTCGCCCCACCCCGCCTTGGGATCTGCCCGGACACCATGCGTCTAATTTCTAACCCTTCCGATAGGAGGACTTGCAAAACCCAAACAAATACTTGAAGCAATATTTGGCTGCATGAGCCAGAAATACTTGTCTCAGGAAACCCACGCACATCTCAGCTGCTCCCAGTGAAAGGAAAAATTCACTTAACATTATGTTGTTTGAAATTTCAGGGGAGAAGCACACAGACACTCCCTCAAGAAATCAGCAAGTAGGGAACAGCCATTGGCATCTTCCCTTCAAAGGGCTCTAAAGATCTTTAAGGATCAAGCTTCCCTCAAAAACGTAAAAGGTATTTTCACTTCATTTGAAATAATGAATGTATTCAATTAAAATTATCTTCTGAGCTTAAATAGTTTTACAAAACAATGTATTGTTTTACTGCATTAAATAAAATCCAGTGCACCAGCATTGACTGAGCGCCTGGCCTCCAGGGGCCCTGAGGAGATGGGAGGATGCAAAGGTCTGGACATTTCTCTTCTGGGGGAGCTCTAAATGTTAATAAGAAAAGAGGAATTTTAAGGGATTTTATTTCTTTTTTTATTGGAATAAAGTTGATATACAATATTATACTGATTTCAGATGTATAACATAGTGACTCGATAATTATATACATTACTAGATGCTTGTCATGATAAGTGTAGTTACCTCATTACCACACCAAGATAATACACTATTATTAGTTATTTTCTCTAGGTTGTACTGCCATTCCTATGACTAACTTATTTTACAATTTGTAGCTTGTACCACTTTATCCAATTCACCTATTTCATCCATCTCCCCACCCCTTCTTTACAGTAACCAACAGTCTATTGTATGGATTTGTGGGTCTACTTCTTTTTGTTTGGTTGTTTTCTTCTTTAGATTCCAAATACAAGTGAAATAATATGGTATTTGTCTTTCTCCCCCTGTATTATTCACTTAGCATGATACCCTGTAGGTCCATCCGTGTCCCAAATGGCAAGATTTCCTTCTTTTTATGGCTGAATAATACTCCATTGTGTATATGTACTGCTTCTTCTCCATCCATTCATCTATTGATGGACAGAGGTTGCTTCCATATCTTGGCTATTGTAAGTAATGCAGCAATAAACATAGGGGTGCCTATAACTTTTGAAATCACAGATTTTGTTTTCTTCAGGTAAATTCCTAGAAGTGGAGTTACTGGGTCATACGGTATTTCTAATTTTAGTTTTTTGAGGAAACTCCATACTGCTTTCCACAGTGGCTGCCCCAATTTATATTCCCACAGCAGTGTAGGAGGGTTCCCCTTTCTCCACATCCTCATCAACACTTGTTATTTCTTGTCTCTTGGATGGTGGCCATCCTAACCAGTGTGAGGTGACATCTCATTGTGGTTTTGATTTCCACTTCCCTGATGATTAGTGATGCTGAGCATCTTATCATGTGTCTGCTGGCCACCTGTATGTCTTCTTTGGGAAAAAATGTCTATTCAGGCTCACTGCCTATTCTTTGATTGGATTATTTGTGTTGAGTTTTATGAGTTCTCTCTACAGTTTGGATATTAGCCTCTTATCAGATACATCATTTGCAAATATATTCTCCCATACAATAGGTTGCCTTTTTGTCTTTTTGAGGGTTTCCTTTGCTGTACAGAAGCTTTTAGTTTGATGTAGCCCCACTTGTTTGTTTTTGTTTGTTTCCCTTGCCCAGGGAGATGTATCCAGAAAGAAATTTCTCATGCTGTTGTTCATGGGATTCTTGCCTATGTTTTCTTCTAAGAGTTTTAGGATTTCATGTCTTGCACTTAGGTCCTTAATCCATTTCAAGTTTACTTTGTATATGGTGTAAGATTGTGATCTAGTTTCATTCTCTTACATGTAGCTGCCCAGTTTTCCCAACATCAGTTATTGAAGAGACCGTCTTTTCTTCATTGTATTTTCATGGCTCCTTTGTCATCTGTTAATTGGCCATATTTGTGTGGGTTTATTTCTGGGCTTTCTATACTGTTCCATTGATTTGTGGGTGTCATTGTGCCAGTACCATACTGTTTTAATCACTGTAACTTTGCAGTATAGCTTGAGCTCAAGGAGCATGATACCTCTAGCTTTGTTCTTCTTTCTCAAAATTGCTTTGACTATTTAGGTTCTTTTGTGGTTCCACATAAATTTTAGGATTATTTGCTCTAGTTCATTGAAAAATCCCATTGGTATTTTGATAGGGATTACATTGAATCTGTAAATTGTTTTGGGCTATATGGCCATTTTGACAACACTAATTCTTCCTATCCATGAGCATAGGATAGATTTACATTTATTTGTGTCATCTTCAGTTTCTTTCTTCAGTGTCTGGACTATAAGTTTTCAGAGTCTAAGTCTTTCACCTCCTTGGTTAGGTTTATCCCTAGGCATTTTATTCTTTTTGTGATGCAATTGTAAATGGAATTTTTTTTCTGATTTCTCTTTCTGCTAGTTTGTTGTTAGTATATAAGACTGCAACAGATTTTTATATATTGATTTTTTCATCCTACAGCTTCATTTAATCTATTCTAATAGTTTTTTGGTGGAGTCTTTAGGGTTTCCTATGTATAATATGTCATCTGCAAATAGTGACAGTTTAACTTCTTCTTTACCAATTTGGATACCTTTATTTCTTTTTCTTGTCTGATTGCCGTGGCTAGGACCTCAAGTAATGCCGAATAAGAGTGGTAAGAGTGGGCTTCCATGCCTTGTTTCTGATCTTAGAGGAAAACCTTTCAGCTTTTCATCAGAGAGAATGATGCTGACTGTGCGCTTGTCTTATACGGCCTTCATTAAGTTGAGATATGTTCCCTTTATACCCACTTTGTTAAGAGTTTTTATCATGAATGGATGTTTCATTTTGTCAAGTGCTTTTCAGCACCTATTGAGATGATCATATAGTTTTTATACATCCTTCTTTTTGTTAATGTGGTGTATAGTATTGATTAATTTGAGGATATTGTGCCATCCTTGCGTCCCTGGAATAAATCGCACCTGGTCTTCATGAATGATCCTATTCATGTATTTTTTATTTTTGTTTGCTAATGTTCTATGGATTTTGCAACTATTTTCATCAGGAATATTGGTGTGCAGTTTTCTTTTTTTTGTAGTGTCTTTGGTTGGTTTTGATATTAGAGTAATACTGACCTCATAGAATGAGTTTGGAAGTATTTAAGGCTTTTTTTTTTTAATGATAAAACTGTAACTGAGTTGTACCAGGTACTCAGAACTATGGAAATTCACTGAAGAAAAATACAGTTGTGTCCAAGGACAACTAGAGACTGTGTGGGAATGAAGGGCTCCCAAGAGGCAGTGTTCATGGGGAGAAGAAAGGGTGGGAAAAGGAGCAAGTCCCCAGGAGGGTCTGGCCAGGCATGGCCAGGATTTGAGGGTCAGAGACACCATAAGCTGAAGAATGTCCTGAATCCACTCCCTGTATTGTGCACCTTAATGCTGCACATATCTAACCAAACTGTGCTTATGTGGAATATGGTCACTGATTCCCAGGTTGGGTCACCCTCTGGACAGACACCATCCCAGGCCCGTCCTCCATACACGAACCCAGGCAGAGTAACTGGCAAGCTCTCAAAATGGAACATTACCTAGTGGGATGATGAAAGAATAAACAAGTTACTGCATTTTAAAAGATTTCCATTTTTATGTCAACTTTAGAGGGATTGTGTGGCCATATGTAGGCCTCAGATAAAAAGATAAAAGGATACCCAGGAATGGAAGATAAGCTAGGTTTGTCTGTAAGTAGTACAGATGTGGGTTGAGAAGAAGGGCGACAATAGGAGGGTGGAGAAGAAGGGATCAATACCAAGAAACAGTGCAAAGGAAATGGCCCCTGTGACTCACGGAGTGAGGACAGAAGTGGGAAGCTGCTGACCCATACCAGTCCCGGAGCAGGATGGGGAAGTAGAGGCAGGTCCAGGGAGGGGCAGAGGCCTGGGGGTTAGCTGTGGTCTTGTTTTCTTCTCTGTAAAATAAATTACTCGAGTGTAGTATCTTAAACAACACTTCTCTCGGACTTCTGCGGGCCAGAGCCCAGGCAGGGTAGAGCTGACTTCTCTGCCCCAGGGTCTTACCGGGCAGCAGATGTTTATAAGGAAAAGAAAGCATTGTGTGTCTCTGCTCATGGTGTAGCATCAACCACACAAGCTTGAGAAACCAGTGCATGACTGAGCAGCACGCAGCCACACACAGACAGGAAGCTTGAGAAGGGGATTTTCTTGTTTCCAGAGACATATGTCAGCTTTCCAACTGGCCCTTGTCCTCCTTAGCCAGAACAAGCAGCCTTTGCAACGATCGTATTAAATAACAGTGCAGACTTGATTTTACGACTATTTTTTGAATCCTAGCTAAATACCGGTTTCTGTATCAAGTACAGTGACATCTGCCCACACCGAGCTCCAGTCTCTACCTGGAGCTGTCGGCGCCCCAGCCTTCCTCCTGGCCCAGATGGGGCTCCATCGCTCCAGTGGCTCAGCCAGTTGGTTACAAGTCACCCTTTATTCTCCTTCCCTTCATCCATTCCGTCACGAACTTTGTTGGCTCGGCCCAGAACGCCACCCTGACAGAGGCCCCCACCCACTTCCTCCAGGACCTGTGCTGGCCTCTGTCCCTCTCCGGCCACACTGGCCTTTCTGCTGCCCCCACCTTAAGGCCTTCGTGGACACTGATGGTCCCAAGCCCTCCCCGAGACCAAGAACCTCACCACACTCCAGTCTGCACTCAAATGTCAGGTCTTGATGAGGTCTAACCAGATACCCCATTTAAAATTGCTGTTGACTTTCCCCAGATGTCACCAATCCATAATAAATACACCGTTTCATTTTCCTTGTATTCTCCTATTGCTCATGGCTTCCCAGAAAATTTTCTCATCAACTACTATGTATTGTCCACTTTCCTTCCCTTCCCCTCCCCTTTCTCCAGACAAGACACAAATCTGGGGGGAGAGAGGCATATGTCTTTGCTTCACTGGTGTGTTCCAAATGCCTAGAACTGCATCAGGCATACAATAAATATTTTTGACTAAATAAATAAATTTGCATTCATTAACCCATTTAGTTTCCACAACAACTTAGCGAAATGGGTGCTAATATGGCGTATACTTTATAGAGACAAAACTGAACCTTGAGAAGGTAAATATGTTGCCCCCAGGAACACATGGTTACTTAGTAACAAACAGAAATTCGACACGGGGTCTGTGGGCCTCCAGGGCTCAGAAGGGACTCCGTGCACAGGAGGGGCTCTCTGAGGTGTACCAACGGAGCAGGAGTCTGCAGCAGACCAGAATTCAGGTATCCCTAACTCTTGTCTTTCGAATTTCATCAAAGTGCATATAACTAAGCATGAGTCTGTCAGTGTCAATAACCACGGGACTCAAGTCAGTGAATTAATACATGGGAGGAACATGAAAGCTAGACGTGGACTAGTGCCGGCGGGTTTTTAATCCCTGCCTCAAGGAGCAGCCAGCTGTGCTTCCTCTATGCATCAATGGCTTACAGCCAAGCCGGCAACTAGCCAGAGGTAGGGGCTGAGACCAGCATCACAGAAATACCTGTTTACAGCTTTAAAAAAGGAAACAAGGAAAAGATCAAGATGATCTACCAAATGAGCCAAGATAGAGACGCATTGTTTGGCTGAACCCAAACAAACAGACTATGACAGTCTCCTATTTCTACATTAATATAGCTGTTTTCTGGAGACTATACTGTTTAAAAATAGAAGTGCTCGCAGTAATTTAATTAAAAGACGGTGGCATCTGAGTCAATACCCTTCTGTGGATCCCATTGCACAGATAGGAAATAGAAAACACATTCAAGCTGGAGGCATTTGCCAGGGCCCCCTGGAAGCATACATATTTTTTCTATTAAAAAGAGAGGAAGTTTTGTTATTATTTGAATGGAGTTAATTTATGAAAACCAGCTGAAGTATCCAGTATGGATTTGTAAAGTCCATATTTAATTAGGGCATTGTAAGTTCAGGTGTGTACAAATCAAGCCATTGTAAAGGTATTGTTCATTTCCACACAGAAAACAGTGCGGTCAATTGTTGCGCACAAATATATCTTTTAAAAAGGTATTGTGATGTATTAATCTTTATCCTTTCCAGCAGAAGGTAAGAGGACATTTTCATCTATTTAAAGCCAAAAAAAAGAGGATTGATACAAACCTCCAAATGCCCTGGATCGTCAACTTGCTTCCAGCAATAAAACTTCCAAGCTCACCAACAAGAACACATGGTTAGAAGTCCACCCTTAAGCTCTTCTTGCAAACCCAACAAAACAAATCACACTCGGGCACATACTACTGGCTATCTTCAGAGATCCTGGATGACCGTGATGGCCATCCTGGGAAACACATACCAGGCCCCTGACAGCTCTCAATGCTCCACATTCTAGACCCAAACTTCCAGACGCCCTCCAGCATGAGGCACCGCCAGGCATCGAGCTTGTCAGGTTCTTCTCCATAATGCCTACATCGTTGGCACCTACTGACTAAGAAAGGAGATGATAGTTACTAAGAATCCAGTCATAATCATACATTTTTTTATTTTTTAAATTATAATACCCAAATAAACTTAAAGAAAGTAAAAGACAGAGGTGCAAGACTTAGTTCATCTTGTAAATGATGTCCGCTGCACGCACAGAAATGATGCATGCTGCATGTCTGCTGCATGCATCAGATTCTCACAGGAGCCCACTGCCCGCAGGTCCACCCGGAAAGCTATGCCGGAGGTAGGTAACCAGGGATGGACATACCCAAGTGGGGGGTGTTTCTGTCCCCAAGCGCTTTGGCATCTTGTTAGCAGCCTCTCCCCTATATTAGCAGGACTGAATGTCTCCTGTATTTGGGAAACAAACCACAGATAAATCTATATTGGCAGGATTTCCTTGCCCCCTTTGTAAACCAATATGGTTGAGCAAAGGAAAGATTAATATTGGCAAGTCTGGCCACTTGACCACACTCCTCCAGTCACACCAGGCACCAGCTCGCTCTCCTGGAGCAGAGTGGTCTTCCGCACTATAGCAGTCCCTCTCCTGAAGCCTGGGGTTTGGGGGGAATGGTGCGAGTGTGGATACAGGGACACTGGGACCCCATTTCCTCATGACAGAATAAAAGATCAAGGCAATTATTGGTTACCAGTAGCAGGCATTTCCCATGTGAAATAAAAAATATTCTACTAGAAATACATTCTAGAAAAAAATATTTAAAATATTTATTTGTATAGTATGTATGTAGAAAAATAAGCTATTTTCCAGGAATTTCCTGAATTGTATTTATGGATGAGATAAATAAACACCAAGATATTGACTGCAGGTAAAAAAAAAAGCTATCAATATAAAAAATGTCTTTATTATCAACCAGTGTCCAGAGTTATTCCTGAATTTAGGATACATCCTGGTGCCAAAAAAGAAAGAGGAACAAACGAATCAAATATGGCAAGCCCTTGAAGGCAATATCACTTCAAAGAACATAATAAAGATAATTCAATGTTGATTTGTTGGTAGAAAAACTAGAGATTTTGGTTATGTGACTGTTTTCCATGAAGCTAAAGACTTAAATGTATCAAAAAGAAACAGGTGATACTGGTTTCATAAGATCTAGTAACCTTTTATTATAGGTTCCTTTTCTTTTCCTCTCCATTATTTCCCCTCAAAAGTCAACTGTTTTTAGAATAAAAGACATTCAAGGTTATTGTTTAGTGTTTGAAACAGTAGAAAGGGGTTTGCATATATGTGTTATATGTGTGGGCATGTGTGTGTGAGAAAGAGAGAGACTGTGTTTCAGAGTGAAGAAAATCAAAAGCAAGAGACTATTCTTCTCAAAGGTCCTTCTAAATATTCTTGGCTATATTCACAGCAATTCTGAGCTGTCTATCGAAGATAAAGCAATCAGGCTAATGTCATCATTTTGTTGTCCTTTTGTTCCTGCAGCCTGTTCTTTAACATCTGTCTAAATAATTTAATTTATGGATGGGATGCTGAGCAGGTTCAGTGAAAAATGGGCAAGAATCATAAGAATCTTAATGTCTGTCACTTTACTATAAATCCTTCTACTCTAATAAGGGAGATGTGCCAGCCCTGTTTTAAAAGACCCACAGAAGTCAGTAGCCTACAGCTACTGATAATAGCTACATTCGTTTGCATTAAATGCTTCCATAAATGATGTGCAAAAGTGCTATTATTTCTGAATATCTGAAGACAATTTTGAATAGCATTAACTCAGCTAAAACAAAGAGGAACAGACATCGTAATTTAAATTATAATTTCACAGTGAATAAACTTGAACCAGCTAGAAACAATGAAAAGACAAAACCTTCCATAATTATTAAATGTGGTTTTCATCATTAGAATTCTTCTTTAGGAGAACTGACATTTTATCAGGCCAGTGTCCTAATCCATTTATTAGAAAAAGCACTGGAAAATAAAAAGTGATTTCTATTTCTAAAAAAAATGCATTGCGCACCCATGTGAGCACATCATGTGGGCAGGTGGGACCTGGATGGGAGACTTAGACAAGGAGTTCAGTGAAGGAGGAGAAATTATAAATGATAGAAAAACACAGTTTTGGACTTAACCACTAAATGTGTAGAATAGGTACCTACTGTCATCAAATAAATATACAGTAAAATCTCTATCAGAATATTTAGGAATTCTATTTAAATAAAGATGAATCTTAGAAAATTTTTAACTCATGCTAATTAAGGAAAGATGTGCATTCATAAGCTTTCCTGACCAAATCTAATTTTTTAATTCATTTGTATTTGATAATTGAAGATCATCATCTTAAATATCAAACGATTTATTCTAGAATATAATGACAGTTAGAAACTGGACAAGTCTCAGATCCTATCAGAAGAGCTTTGAAAAAGTCCATATATTTATTGTATTATAAATTTATTATATTAAGTTTTGCCCTTTTTAAGAAGAAAAATAGGATGGAAAAATGAAAGAAGAGAAGGAAGAAAAAATAAAAGAACTAAAAATAAATTAATAGAAAAAATGTTTTAAAATATAGCCATATATTGAATTTATGATCACTTACTTTGCTTAATACAGAACACTAATTATGTAGAATTAGATTAATGTCTAGATTAGGCCATTTACAAAGTAGACCATAATACTATAAAATATTAATATGAGTTAAACTGAAAAGGGAGTAAACCTCAAGTCAGTAAAATATCAACCACTGCATTTTGGTACGATTTCCTACAGAAAGAATTTACATGAAGATTAAATTGTTGCGGAAGGGACTAAAGATGGTGGCATGAGAGGTGAGACACAGGCTTCCTCCTAAAACCACATATAATACGAAAATATAATTACTACAACTAATCCTGAAAGAGCAACAGGAAAGAGGACTGCACCAGACTGCATACACCTGGAGAAAAGAGCAGCCCTCACAGAACAGGGTAACGTACCAAAGCTGTGGCCCAGTGGGACCCAAGCCCTTCCCTCACCCCAGCTGATTGGTGAGAGGAAGATAAATGAAGCACGGAGGGAATGGAGGCCTGGGACTGCTGAATACCTAACTCTGGAGATCTGCTCTGGGAGCACAAACCTACAACTCATGGTGCTTGCATGATACTCTCATGATTACGGGGTTGGAAAGCTAATACAGGCAGAGTTCCTGGAGAGACTGAGATTCCAGCCACTTGTGGAAAGCAGGGGTCCATATCCAGCTGCTCTGGGACAAAAGAAAGGCGGGCAGTCTGAGAGACTTCCTAACAAGGAATCCCTTAGCAAGAGGGCTGCTAAAGGGGCAAGGATTGCACAGAGATTACTGCTCAGGAGAGAGGACGGGTAGACAAAATTGTCCGGGTGCACTCTGCCCAGCAGGTTGGGAGCTTTGCCATGTAGACTATCATATTTAAGGAGGAAAAAGAAATCTTCCTCCTTAGACGATCTTCAGGTGCTCCAGCTCACTGGCTAGCTACAAGCTGCAAGGAACCCCTCCATGATACAAAGCCTACTGCGCCTTTCTCTTGGCCAGCCCCACATGGCTCGCACACCGGCAAACCCTACCCTGGCATTAGGGAAGATCTGTCTTCAGCAACTACAAAGGCAAAGCATGGAGGCTTATACCTGTGTGTTCAGCCCACTGGTTCAGGTAGTGGAGACAGGCATAGGAGCCAAGTAGCAGGAAACAGCTCCTTCATCCCCCCAGGCACCAGCACCACTCCTCTGCAATCCCGGACATTGCTTCAGGGACTGAGCAGCTCCAGGGAGTAGAGCTTCTGGGCACTAGAGGGCGCCATATACAAATCTGAAACGCCAAAGGAACCTGGCTCGGAGTAAAATTATTAATACCACTTCTGAGAAAGATTTAAATGACATCAACCTCATGACTCTTCCTGAAAAGGAGTTCAAAATAAAAATCATTAACATGCTCATGGAGGTATGGAAAGATATTCAAGAACTCAGGAATGAATTCTGGTTGGAGATCCAATCATTGAAGAGCACAATGGACGGTATTAAAAGCAGATTGGATACAGTGGAGGAGACGACAAATGAAATAGAAACTAGAGAAGAGAAATACAAAGAAGCTGAGGTACTGAGAGAAAAAAGGATCTCTAAGAAAGAAATAATATTGAGAGAACTGTGAGACCAATCCAAACGGAACAATATTTGCATTATAGGGGTACCAGAAGAAGAAGAGAAAGAAAACGGGATAGAAAGTATCTTTGAGGAGGTGATTGCTGTAAACTTCTGCAGTCTGGGAAGTAGATAGTCTCTCAGGCCATGGAGGTACAAAGATCTCCCGACACAAGGGACCCAAGGAAGACAACATCAAGACATATAGTAATTAAAATGGCAAAGATCAAGGATAAGGACAGACTATTAAAAGCCGCCAGAGAGAGAAATAAGATTGCATACAAAGGAAAGCCGATCAGATTATCATCAGACTTCTCAAGAGAAACCTTACAGGCCAGAAGGGAGTGGCATGATGTATTTAATGCAATGAAGCAGAACGGCCTTGAACCAAGAATACTTTATCCAGCAAGATTATCATTTAAATTTGAAGGGGGGATTAAAAAATTTTCAGATAAGCAAAAGCTTAGAGAATTTACCTCCCACAAACCATCTCTATGGTGTATTTTGGAGGGACTTCTATAGATGGAAGTGTTCCTAAGATTTAATAGCTGTCACCAGAGGTAATAAAACCACAGTAAAGAAAGTAGAACAGCTAGTTACTAAGCAAATGCAAAAATTAAAATAACTATCTCCAAAGTCAATCAAGGGATAGACAAAGAGTACAGAATATGATACCTAATACATAAAGAATGGAGGAGGAAGAAAAAAAAAAGAACCTTTAGTTTGTGTTTGTAATAGCATATTAAGTGAGTTATGTTTGACTCTTAGAGAGTAAGGAAGTTAACCTTGAACCTTTGGTAGCCACGAATCTAAAGCCTGCAATGCCAGTAACTACATACCTATCCATAATCACCCTAAATGTAAATAGTCTCAATGCACCAATCAAAAGACATAGAGTCACTGAATGGATAAAAAAACAAGACCCATCTATATGCTGCCTACAAGAGACTCACTTTAAACCCAAAGACATACACAGACTAAAAGTGAAGGGATGGAAAAAGACATTTTATGCAACTAATAGGGAGAAAAAAGCAGGAGTTGCAGTACTTGTATCAGACAAAATAGACTTCAAAACAAAGAAAGTCACAAGAGACAAAGAAGGACATTACATAATGATAAAGGGGTCGGTCCAACAAGAAGGTATACCCATTATAAATATCTATGCACCCAACACAGGAGCACTTATATATGTGAAACAAATACTAACAGAATTAAAATGGGAAATAGAATGGAATGCATTCATTCTAGGAGACTTCAACACTCCATTCACTCCAAAGGACAGATCAACCAGACAGAAAATAAGTAAGGAGACATAGGCACTGAACAACACAATAGAACAGATGGACCTAACAGACATCTACAGAACTCTACACCCAAAAGCAGCAGAATACACATTATTTTCAAGGGCACATGGAACATATTCAAGAATAGATCATATCCTAGGCCACAAAAAAAGCCTTGGTAAATTCAAAAACATTGAAATTGTACCAAACAGTTTCTCAGACCACAAAGGTATGAAGCTAGAAATAAATTATGCAAAGAAAATGAAAAATCCCACAAACACATGGAGGCTTCACAACATGCTCCTAAATAAACAATGGATCAATGACCAAATAAAAACAGAGATCAAGCAATATATGGAGACAAATGACAACAATAATTCAACACCACAAAATCTGTGGGATACAGTGATGACCTTGTTAAGAGGTAAGTATATTGCAATACAGGCCTACCTCAGGAAAGAAGAACAATCTCTTATGAGCACTCTAAACTCACAATTAACGAAACTAGAAAAAGAAGAACAAATAAGACCCAAAGTCAGTAGAAGGAGGGACAAAATAAAGATTAAAGCAGAAAAAATTAAATCAAGGAGAATAAAACAATAGAAAGAATCAATGAAAGCAGGAGCTGGTTCTTTGAGAAAATAGATAAACCCCTATCCAGACTTATCAAGGAAAAAAGAGAGTCTACTCATATAAACAGAATCAGAAATGAGAAACAAAAATCACAACAGACACCACAGAAATACAAAGAACTATTAGAGAATACTATGAAAAATTATATGCTAACACACTGGATAACCTAGAAGAAATGGACAACTTTCTAGAAAAATATAACCTTCTAAGGCTGACCCAGAAAGAAACAGAAAATCTTAACAGACCAATTACCAGCAACAAAATTGAACTGGTAACCAAAAACCTACCTAAGAACAAACTGCCTGTGCCAGGTGGCTTCACCACTGAATTTTATCACATATCTAGTGAAGACCTAATACCCATCCTCCTTAAAGTTTTCCAAAGAGTAGAAGAGGGAATACTTCCAAACTCATTCTATGAGGCCAGCATCACTCTAATACCAAAATCAGGCAAGGACACCACAAAAAAGAAAATTACAGACCAATATCCCTGATGAACATAGATGCAAAAATACTCAACAAAATATTAGCAAACCAAATTCAAAAATACACTGAAAAGATCATCCATCATGATCAAGTAGGATTTAGTCCAGGGATGCAAGGATGGTACAACATTCAAAAATCCATCAACATCATCCACCACATCAAAAAAAGTAGGACAAAAACCACCTAATCATCTCCACAGATGCTGAAAAAGCATTTGACAAAATTCAACATCCATTCATGATAAAAACTCTCAACAAAATGGGCATAGAGGGCAAGTACCTCCACAGAATAAAGGCTATATATGACAAACCCACAGCCAACATTATACTTAACAGTGAGAAGCTGAAAGCTTTTCCTTTAAGATCAGGAACAAGACAAGGATGCCCACTCTCCCCACTTCTATTCAACATAGTACTGGAGGTCCTAGCCACGACAATCAGACAACACAAAGAAATAAAAGGCATCCAGATTGGCAAGGAAGAAGTTAAACTGTCCTGTTTGTAGATGACATGATATTGTACTTAATAAACCCTAAAGAATCCACTCCAAAACTATTAGACCTAATATCTGAATTCAGCAAAGTTGTGGGATACAAAATTAATATGCAGAAATCTGTGGCATTCCTATACACAAACAATGAACTAGCATAGAGAGCTAGTTCCATTCACAGTGCATCAAAAAGAATAAAATACCTAGGAATAAACCTCACCAAGGAAGTGAAAGACCTATACTCTGAAAACTACAAGACACTCATGAGAGAAATTAAAGAAGATACCAATAAATAGAAATACAGCCTGTGCTCATGGATAGGAAGAATTAATATTGTCAAAATGGCCATCCTGCCTAAAGCAATCTATAAGTTCAATGTAATTCCTATCAAAATACCAACAGCATTCTTCAACAAACTAGAGAAAATAGTTCTAAAATTCATATGGAACCAAAAAAGACCCCAAATAGTCAAAGCAATCCTGAGAAAGAAGAATAAAGCTGGGGGGACTATGCTCCCCAACTTCAAGCTCTACTACAAAGCCACAATAATCAAGACAATTTGGTACTGGCACAAGAACAGACCCATAGACCAATGGAACAGACTAGAGAGCCCTGATATACACCCAACCAGATATGGTCAATTAATATATGATAAAGGAGCCATGAACATACAATGGGGAAATGACAGCCTCTTCAACAACTGGTGTTGGCAAAACTGGACAGCTACATGCAAGAGGATGAAACTGGATTATTGTTTAACCCCATACACAGAAGTAAACTTGAAATGGATCAAGGACCTGAATGTAAGTCATGAAACCATAAAACTCTTAGAAGATAACATAGGCAAAAATATCCTACAGTATGGGAGAATATCCCTACAGTATGGGAGAATATGTTTGTAAATGACATATCTGACAAGGTGTTAACATCCAAAATATATAAAGAACTTACACGCCTCAACACCCAAAAAGCAAATAACTCTATTAAAAAATGGGCAGAGGATATGAACAGACACTTCTCCAAAGAAGAAATTCAGATGGCCAACAGACACATGAAAAGATGGTCCACGTCATTAATCATCAGAGAAATGCAAATTAAAACCACAATGAGATATCACCTCACACCAGTAAGGATGGTCAGCATCCAAAAGACTAAGAACAACAAATGCTGGCGAGGATGCAGAGAAAGGGGAACCCTCCTACACTGCTGGTGGGAATGTAAGCTAGTTCAACCATTGTGGAAAGCAATATGGAGGTTCCTCAAAGAACTAAAAATAGAAATACCATTTGACTCAGGAATCCCACTCCTTGGAATTTACCCAAAGAATACAACTTCTCAGATTCAAAAAGACATATGCACCCCTATGTTTATTGCAGCACTATTTACAATAGCCAAGATATGGAAGCCACCTAAGTGTCCATCAGTAGATGAATGGATAAAGAAGAGGTGGTACATATACACAATGAAAATCTATTCAGCCATAAGAAGGAAACAAATCCTGCCATTTGCAACAATATGGATGGAGCTGGAGGATATTATGCTCAGTGAAATAAGCCAGGTGGAGAAAGACAAGTGCCAAATGATTTCCCTCATTTGTGGAGTATAAAAATGAAGCAAAACTGAAGGAACAAAATAGCAGCAGACTCAGAGACTCCAGGAAGGAACTAGTGGTTACCAAAGGGGAGGGGAGTGGGGAGGGCGGGTGGGGAGGGTGAGAGAAGGGGATTGAGGGGTATTCTGTTTAGTACACATGGTGTGGGGGGTCACGGGGAAAACAGTGTAGCACAGAGAAGGCAAACAGTGAATCTGTGGCATCTTACTATACTGATGGACAGTGACTGCATTGGGCTATGGGTGGGGACTTGATAATATGGGTAAATGTAGTGACCACATTGTTTTCTTCCTGTGAAACCTTCATAAGAGTGCATATCAATAATACCTTAATAAAAAACTGATTTAAAAAAAAGATTGAATTGTTGCCCCTTCCGCAGTCTCATTATAATCCCAATGTGAGCTTCGATCCGAGATGTGCTCAGCTCTTGGCACACAAGGCTGATCACATTCTCCAAAGTAAATGGTCCGCATAAGGTCATACTTTCCAAACTTCTTGTGGATATTCTTCCTTATGTCATGTGAAATAAAGGAAATAAATATCAGAAAGCAAGAAAAAATATGAAATTTGGAAATTACAAGCACTACATCTAAAAACCAAAAAGTGGCTATAAACTAGAAAAACATAGAATGTGATAAAACAGTTATTTACAAGTCAGGTATATATTTTTTCATTTCAGTTACAACCTAATTGGAAATATTGCTAGAATTATATATAGGAATCTGTTTATATAAAGATATATATATATACACATGTATATTAGAATAAAGTATATTACATATATACTTATAAAGGAATAAACATATATCTGTATATACATACACATGAACATATAGGAAAACCCTAATGAAAAATGTAAGCTCCTATAAAATTATATCATCTAATTAGTATATTCAAAATAAGATAGAAGAGATTGAGAGATATCACAAGATATTGAGAGCTGCACCATGTTGCTCAACAGAATGCCTAATATACAATCATATGTAATCTTCCAAATTAAATGATACATGTGATATTTTGCCAGTGAGGTTCTCACCGAAATTTTTGTTTCCTGTGTCTGCTGTTTTAGATGAAATAAACAATAATTCTAGAGTATATAACAAGAAATGAAAAATGGAATATTTTTAAATGTTGAAAATGAATTGTAATGAAGATAGCTATAGCCTTCTTACCTCAACCAATGTGACACTACCTTAAAAACTCATTCACATTCATAAGGAAAGTAATTTTTAAAAACCCAACCGATAAAGTATCTACTTAAGGAAGACAGTTAATGCCCGAAAAAAATTCAATGAGGGACCCAACACAACTAGTAGTTACAGGTAGATACACCGATACTTTGTAGGCCAGGTAGATACACTCTCCCGTTCACCTTCCTCCTGACTGACCCGCCAGCTCCCCCGCCCTCTTCATCCGCCCCGCGTATCTGACGGAGGCCCGCACCCCGGACGGCACTCACCCACGTCGCCCCCGGATGGCTGCGTCCACTCCCGCCAAGTCGCTTCAGGCCCACGTCAGGCCAGCTGCTTTGCCCGCTGCCTGTTTGTGCTCATTGTATTTCTTATTCTGATTATATAACTGATGCAAATCATATGCAAACCAAAAAACGAGAACGACCAAAATTATTTATGTGAAAAATAAGTGAATGTTTTATAAAGTCTCAGCTCTTAAAAGCAAGCTAAAAAAAATTACCAGATTGGGAAGCCCAAAGTAAGAAGTCAGTAATCTTCCCAAAGCTTTGTAATTTCTCATCCCACTTTAAAGGAAAACCGTTGGATATTCAGACAACATATGTGAGTACAGTTAAAGCAGGAAAAGAAGCTGACAGATCAGTTATCAGATCCGTTCTCTGAATCTTCACCATTGGATTAGCTATTGATATGATTTATATTTAAGAGAGAGGAAAATGTTCGATATATTTATTGTGTATCTCTTTCATGAATTGCCATGGAAAATCATGACTCATGACTGCCTCAGTCAACCTATTACTTATTTTCAATAGAATGAGTAACATTTTCTGGTTTTTATTTCCTTTACTATAACTTTCTTTTCTTTTTAGTTATATTATGTGCTGGGCACAATGTGAAGTGTGCCATATAATGTCATGTTCGGTTGCTAGGATGGTCATAACAAAACACGGCAGCTTGTGTGGCTTAAACAACAGAAATTTATTCTTTTACAGCCTGGAGGCCAAGAAGTCCAAGATCGAGGTGTCTCAGGGCCGGCTCCTTCCGAGGCCGTGAGCGGGGAGAGTCGCGGCCTCTCTCCTTGGCTTGCAGACGGAGGGACTTCTCCCTGCCTCTTCACACTGCCTCCCCCCAATGCCGGTCTGTCTCTCTGTCCAGTATCCCCTTTTTATAAGGACACCAGTCGTATTGGATTAGGGCCCACCCTACTGACCTTCATTTTAACTTGATTACCTCCTTAAAGACCCTATCTCCAAATAAGGTCACATTTGAGCTACCGGGGTTAGGACCTTGACCTTTTATGCAGGATACAATTCAATCCATAACAAATGTCTTTTAATCCTCAGATTAATCTTGAGAAGTGTCATTAATCACTGACCGAGGAATCAGAGCATTTCATCCACGGTGGATGGAGAAACAAACTCAGAATGCCAAACAAAGCCCAAGGTCTCAGTCGCGATGCTTGGAAAAGCCTGCTTGGGACATGGGCTCACCTGCACACACATGCACACACACACGTGCACACACCCCTCACTTGCTGTGCTAGAACTGCAGAGACCTTGCATGGACTTTCCGAATCAGAGGATGCTTGAGTGATATCTTAACACTGCATTTCAGTGATCTTTTGATCTTGTGATTCTTGCCTCTAGCTGCTGGTGACCATTACACAGAAGACTGACTCTCCGAGGCCCAGAACCCTTGTCAGGCCATGTGGTTTTCAAGCTCCTCAGGTGTTTCCAATACCCAGCCAGGGCTGAAAACACCATATTAAATAGCAAGGATCGTGAGGGGTTTTTTCAGATTGAATATAAAGAATCACCAAAAAAAAGAAAAACAAAAACAAATCCAGACAATTGTGAATAAAAACTACCACCCACTGATGGGAAAATGTAATTACTGAGCTTATCTTAGATGTCAGGTTTCAAGGTAAGCACACTGCTGTTTCTTTTTTCACAAGGGGAAAATATTTGGTGGCAATAAAATGTAGCTCCCTGACGCCCTGTGACCTAGGGGCATCCCATAAACACTCCCATTCTTTGATATTGCAGCAGTAGGAGGAAATTAGAAAGTCAGCCATTTCTGTCTCTCAGGAAAATATGAAAAAAATGATTAAGAAGAGGAAAAGGAAAGCATCTTACAGGCACAAAGCACTCCGTGAGATTATTAACAACTAGAATTATTGTTGCTGCCGTCATGGACCGCTGTATCATTTAGCACTGTTCAAACTTTCTCATGCTGCTCATCTTTACCAACTAGCAGCTTTTAGAACACTTGAGAAGACAGGTATTAATAAGAAAAGTGACCTAAAGCCTTCCCATTTTTTAAACGAAGCTAGTATATAGCTAGTAAATAGTAAATACCTTTTTTTCCTGTAACATTCAGAAATGGTTGAAATGCCTTGTATCTGTGTATACCTCAAAATTAACATGTCAAAGATAAAAGAATTGAGCTCTGATAGTCAAAAACCAGAGTCCCAAGAAAAACAGGCAGGGTGTAAGGAAAGGCAGAAATAGGCCAAAGGAAATTCAGGTAAGAAAATGACATTTATTGAATTCTAATAGGCAATCTGTCCTGGGCACTTACCAGTTAACCACCCAACAAGTATACAGTGCTCTAAGTTCACCGCTTTTCCATGGCTTTTTCAAAGATCTTAAGACCTCAGGTCCGTTAGCAAACAGTCACTATTATTCTGCTTGATGGCAGCGACTGCATGATAGCTGTCAATCAAACTCCATGAACTGAAAGCCATCCAACCTCCTGTGTTCTGGGAGCAGCCTGGCCAGGAGAGAAAGTGTTTGGGAGACACAATCCCACCCGCAAGAGCTCTTTGGAGTGGGGAGCCGTCGCCCATCTCTCCCTACAGCACCTGTGCACTTCACTGTGTGCACATTCAAGTCCTTAATGATGCTCCAGGGGCCCTATGGCCATCCCTGAAGTCCTCTTGATATCAGAAGCCTAAATGGGAGGTAATGGACTGAAACAGTTACGTGACTACATTATCTCCTCAAAGATGACCTTTATCGCAAATCAGATCCCGAATACCAGGGAACAGCCCCAGTAACTCCAGAGCCCTGCTGGGGGACATGCCTGCGGGACATGCCTGGGGTGCCGGACCGCCCTGAGAGGGTCCTGGGAGATGCGGATGCTCACCAGGGATGATGGACATTATGGACTCCTGAAAATGCTGCACCAGCAACATAAGGGGATTCACTGACCTGCTAAAGCACAACCACGGTGGACCATTCTGGCTGCTTATCCACATTTTCTCTTCTCTTCCCCATTCCAAAGCGCACCCATTGTTCCCAGGGTGCAATCTGCCCAGCTAAAAGATGACATTTCCATGCCATTCTTACAGCTAAAGCAGGACAATTAAGACGTAAACCGAAGCCCCTGAGGGGACCCTAGGAAAGTTCCATGAAGAAGCTAAAGAGTCTTGCCTCTACCTCTTACTGCGTTCCCTTCCTTTCTGGGAAATCCCCCTCAGATCAGAGGGCACCGATGAGAATTCTTAGGAAGGAGGGTGACAGGCAGAGGGATAGTCTGGGGTTCTCTGCGCCAGCCTGTTTGAGGCACAGGACCAGTGTGACTGGAGTTGGTGGGCGCAGAGGATGGTAGGCAACTAGGTCGAGATGGGACCTTGGGGCATGATCACATAGGTCCTCACAGGCCATGCAAAGGGCTCTGGGTTTCATTCAGAATGAGATGAGCAGGCACTGCAGGGTCCCAGAGATGTGATATGATCTGATATTTGTAAGGATCATTCTGTTTCTTGTGTAGGTAAATTAAAAATTGGCAGGGAGAACTCCATTTTAAGACAATTATTACAATCCACATCTAATAGAATTAATGTATATAAAGGGTCAAATATTAAAAGTAATTTCCCTACACACATACACACACACATGCATTCTCAGAAGCAAAACATATTTTGAAATAAAAAGGATTCTAGAAGTCTAAGTCTAAGCCTCAGCTCCACCTTGCTCCACCATTTACAGACGTGGGTGAGTCAAGGAGGAGACTGGATGGACAGGTCAGTCACTGGAAGTAGTATTGCAAACAGTTGACCTGAGGAGAATGGAATGAATTTTTTCCTGAGATACAACTAATGTGCTGTAACAGTGCTTCTCAATGTTGATATCTAAATGCTTTGAGGCAGGAAAAGCACTTCTATTTACCATATGGTCTACCATTCCCTAGAGTCGCATATTCAGGTTACTAGATTAATTTAAAAATGGGTAGATAGTGGACAGATTAGATAGACAGTTGCAACAGAGAGATGGCAGAGATATAGATAAATAGGTGGCTGATGTGGCTGGATGATAGACAGATGGCAGATGCGGGGAAGGGGACAGACGACTAGCCTCGGGTCTCTATATCTGGATCCCTAAGTTCTGGGATCTCCAAACCTTTTCTTTCTAATAGAACAATTATTTTCCCGGTTACTTTAGCCAGAGTTCAACCCGGTCTCCTGCACTGGTAACACCTCAACATGAAGTTCTTCAACATCTGCTTGACTATCTTCATAAACAAGGAGTTTGCTGATGGACTGGACCAGAATTTCATTTTTAGGCAACTTTAGATGGGGGTCTAGAAACTACTCCTAATGCTGAGTCAACTTTTACTCCCTGTAACTCACTGTCTGACTTCCACCCTCCAAAGCTGTACGTCTGAATCCCACTCCCACGTGACATCCTTTCAACTACTTGAAGGCAGCATGCCCTTCTCTAGTCCTCGCTGTTTCAGAATAAACACTTCCAGTTTTTATAAACATTCTCCACATGACTTTATTTTGTGATTTTTCTACCTATTGGTAATTCTCTTATAATGGGTCACAAGCTTTCAGGTAACATGGAGAATTGGCCATATGATTTTTAGGTCATTTGATAACTGTCGTGTAAACAGAACTATTCATGTAGTTCAGCAAATATGTAGAGTTCTTTATCAAGTTCCCACTGGGAAATATAATGACATATGCAGGGTAATTTAAGGAGAGTTGAATAAAGGGACTCTTTCACAGGTAAATGTGTGAGCGAAATTACTAGAAAGTGACACTGTGCCAAGGCAGGCAGTGACAAAGGGTGCCTGTCTGTGGGCCTGACGGGTAGCTCAGGCTGGCAGGAGCGCCCACAAGCCGGGGAGGCAGCCAGGTGAGCGAGTTGTCCTGCTCGCTGATCTCCCACCAATAGCCCCTGTCCCCCGAACCTAACAGGAAAGCAGATAGCAAGCGAGTACGATGATGCAGAATGTATGGGACATGCTGGGCATGGAGAAGAGGGAATTTGGGGGGGAGAGAATTGGGAGGGAGAATGGAAGCATGTGATACAGACTCCTATGAGCTGCTAGGGTACTGGGGATCCACAGGAGTATAGGGCTCCAGGTGAGCATGTCCGAGAATGGACAAGAGATGCTAGCCTGCTCTCCGTGAGTGGGGGCTTGCACTCACTGAGACAAATCCAGACAAAGAAACCAAATGGCCTATGCGGCTCAAAGAAGAAATCCAGAAGGACATAAATTGGGATTCGACAACAGACAACATATAAACAAAGCTTTGGTATACATGGATTTGCCAGAGAAGAGACTATGTAATCAGAAGATGAAAGGGCTTAAGTTGGGCCTTGGGGATTTTCACAGGAAATGGGTTTGTAGAGTTAGATGACTGCAGTGGGCCGCCCAAGGTGGGGCAGGGGCGTCAGAAAACCCTGGAGGAAAAAGTGCGAAGAGAGGGTTTCAAGAATGATAGAGTCGTTCATCCCGCACATGCTGTTAGGGTATCAAATAACGAAGGGACTGAAATATATCTGTGACGCCTAACAACGTGGCAGGACACCGAGCTTCAGAGAAGGGGAAGTGAGGGGAACAGGGTGAGTCTGAGTGGTGGTGAGATCAATGGGCCAGGAGCTCCGACACTCATGCAGGGAAGGCTGGTCAGATGCAAGGGAGAGAGGGGTGCCATGTCCTTCGGGGGCAGAAAGGGACAGGACCCGATGCATACGTGGAGGGGATAGCTCTGGGGAGGGGCAGAATTACTTCCCTTAGTACATTTATAGGAAAGCATGAAGGGAAAAAAGGCAATAAGTGGTATTAGCTGGGAATTAATGGCTTGAATTTTCTCTGAGAAATAGAAAATTCTATGCTAAAAGTAAGGCAAGACAGGAGGACAGGGTTTTTTGAAGGGACTGGAGAACTCTCAACACAGTTACTGCATAGGGTGGAAAGCAGGTTCACCAAGAAATTCTATAATGGGGCACAAAGACTGCATAACGCCCACCCCCCAATCCTGAGGAGTAGAGATGTCAGAGAATAAACAGGGAGTACCTGGGAGGCCCACTGGGAATCCCGAGAGGCGAACTGGGCTTCATTTAAGACAAGAAGGTGGAGGATCATGTGGAAAAGAGGCTGAAGATGACCAGTAGTTTGCTGCTCAAAGCATTTCCAGAGGGCAGACTGGCGGGTTAGGAGTAGGGGAACCACTGACCGTGGGGTCGGGGGGTGAAGCAGAGCAGTGAAAGGGCTGTTTACCTGGGGGCTCACGTGCTGGCTTCATCTGAGGAGATCATGAACACGAGGTATGGCTGACTGGGTCTTGATAGCTTCTTTAAGGAGAAAAGTTGATCTCTGATCTCAACATCGTCTACTCACCGATGCTGAGAAAGTGGTACATGTAAGTAAATAGAACACCCTTTAGATCTCAGCTCCATCAGGGCATGTCCTGTCTGGGTGGTTCAATGCTATACCCCTAGAGCCTAGCAGGGTCTAGGCACATAAAAGTCATTGTAAATGTTTACCAAAGAAAAACAGCACAAAATGTGTCTTCACCTCTACTATATGTAACTTAAGTATTTGTCTATTTATTTTAAAATCTTACAAAGCTTCGGCATCATGACAAGGAACATCAGTCATTATTGCAAAGAAAATGACCTATAATGTAAAGTTCATCTGAGTTAATAAGGAAAAGGATGGATATTAAGGATCTAAAATTATAAATTCAAATTCTGCTTATCAGTAAAAATCAGAAAGTCTCCCAATTCAACAAAACCAAATTGTATACTAAGATTTTTTATACTGATTTAATCTCTATGTATAAATAGTTGGATTAACACATAAAATCAATAAATAGAGTTTTTGACCTTAGCAAAGCTTTTGGTTGAGCTGTTCATAGAATAAAAAATTAGAACACTGACGGTGTGGTCAAGGAACAGCTTTTTGCGCCAACTTCCACAGTCACGGCTACATGGGTGACTTCTAATTCTCAACATTTTCTAGTGGATGAGTGCTCACAGCTAAGAAGCAGGAAATAATATAAAAATACAAAAAAAAACTATATAATAGAGCCTTATAACTGCCTTTCTAGAGTTACCAAAAAAATGTGTCATGACGACTTGAAAGAGGCAAGATAAAAAATGGCTAGTTATGTCAGCACAGAAGACTGATCGAGGCAGCAGAACCTCAGATGGCGCCCATTGTAAAGATTAAATAGGATTATACATATTAGGGCTAAAAACAGTGATTTGCACAAATTAATAGCTTTTTAAAGACATTGTTATTACGAGGATGCTGGTGGTGATGACAAGGATGGCTGGGGACCAAGTGTCCAGTAATTAGAGGGTAGAAACAGAGAAGCAGGTGGGGGCCAGTTACAGGTCGTGACTGGTGGTTTGAATGCCCTGCCTTAAGGTCAGTCATTAAAGAGGGGCACACAGTTTCTGAGAGGGGGTGCAGCACAATTGCAGCTCTGCTTCCAAATGCAGTTCGGGCTGGCAGGTCAAAGCTAAGCTAGAGCCAGAAGCAGTGTGGGCTGTAGTGGTGCACCGGGAGAGGCCCCGGGAGAGGCCCCGGGAGACGCGGAGTGCAATACAGTAGATGCAGGGTATTGGGGCCTTCCTCCCTGCACATCAGGGGAAAACAAGAGAAAAAGCCTAGGATGACTCTGAGGTTTCAAGCCTGGGTGACTACGAGAAATCAGAGGCTTTCACAGAAATTAAGATGAGGCAATGGTTTGCAAAGGAATAAGAGTTAAATTTTGTGTCTGTATCATTATCTTCATTTGCATCGTATCTTCATCCTCAGGGCTCTGGCACCCAACACCACACCTAGAATATGCCAGACGCAGGTGACAAGTAAACTCTGCAGGTCCCCAGGATACTCAGAGATAATCAGTGGGTCCCCAGCCCTCTAACTCCCAGCGCTTCCTGATCCTGCTGTTCTCCCTGAGCAACAACTCCCCCTTGCTTGGAGGGAAGCACTTGCTTCAAAGACAACTGTGAAAAGCAATGCAAAACAATGTATTTTCTTCAGTCTTCCAAATACCTTTCTCTGTATCTGTTCAGAGACTAGGTGGCTTCAGAGGTAATAAAAACCCTAACTGGTTCCCATGCATGCTCTGTCTCTAAGCCTCCTATGAAGAAAAGCCTCCTGAAGTTACTAATTAACAGCAAGTGCTGGGAATGCCGCTAAGGGCTGAAACACCAGGAGAAGAGACAGAACAAGGGCTCACAGGAAGAAGGCTGGACTGAGACACACATGTTATTTCAAGCTCTCTAATTACTTGCTGTGTGACCTTGGGCAAATCTCTTAAGCTCTCCCCGTTTGTGGTCCTCCCACTGTCAAAAGGAGGGACAATGGTATTTACCAGCTACCTGCCTCCCTGGAGTATTGCAAAGATTAACAAGATACAATTTATAAAGTGCCTTGAGCCTTACTGCTGAAACACATCACAGAAATCAAAGTTTACCTGTTTAAATCTATGCACACTCAAAATGAATTTCCTATCATGCAGCTTCTATAATGGTACCTACATCTCAGACTTACATAAAATGCTCGTGCGCATGCATGAGTGGGTTATCCATTAAGTCCTCTCTTTCCCCACCAACTGTGATTTCTCTGCACTGCTTAATTAGCTAAACCTCCATGAAGGCATCATTCTCAGTCTCTTTTCTTCTTTATTAAATGTGCTAAAATAAATGGTTTCCCTACAAGTGAAAAAAAAAAAAGGACTGTGGAAAAAAACATTAAGAATGGAATAAAAGCTGTTTGAAATAAAATGCTCTTTTCTTTCCATGGCTCAATATTTTATATATCTGAAACTTACATTTGACTTTTAGTAATTGGCAAGTGCTCATTCTAATTCTTGTGGATTAGACAGAATCCCTAGCTTCCTGCTTGCCATGGTTCTTTTTCTTTTTCTTCTCTTTATTTCTAATACACTATACTACAAAGATTTGTACAGCATAAAGGAGCTTCTTTTTCCTCAATTTTTCTCAATAAAGGAATAAAAATGTCACCCAATGGCAAGAATAAGTAACTTACAAAAGACAGTCTGCAATAGATTTCATCAAAAGCTAAATTGTTCATAATGGAAAGCAAATTCTGTTAGAGAGAGAAAAAGAAAGAAAAAGAAAAAAAGAAAGAAAGAAAGAACCAGTGTTCATTTGATTAGAGCCACATTCAGGTTTTTCCCAGGGGCAAATGCCAGCACAGTTCAGATGTTAAAAGCCTCAGCAGTCGGCACAAACTTCCCTTAGCCTAAAGGGTACCTATATGAGATCTCAACATCGCCACCGTCAATTAAAAGAAACTGAGCTCTACTGGCCAGAACTCGGCTGAGCTGATGTGTGTTTGAGAACTGCCTAGCTGCCTCTGTTCGCTGTAATTGAAGCTATTATAACCACCTGCGAGTCCATTATCACTGTCCTTTGTCCAGGGCTGCTGTGGCGTTGGCTGTGCACAAATGCTCCCTGCTGAACTAGGAAATTGGGTCCCCAGGAAGGATTCTGACAAGGAGTTGAAAGACAGATCAGGCCAATTTAAATGATCTCCTTTCATCACAAAATTAGATTACCATAGAAAATGAATGTTGTGGAGATGACTATTTAATGAGCCCACCTCATTTGTGGAATGTCATTCGCTTGGTGTGCGCGTGTCTGTGGTCCAACACCAAGGCACTTGAAGAGGGAGGGAAAGCTGTGTCTCAAAATGCTCAGCCTCACACATTTTCTAAGCACTTCAAGATGATTTGCTCATAAGCCCCTCAGTATAGCTGTGTAAACTGAGGTTAAAACTGAAGGAAATGACACTTGCAACTTCAGTTTTGTGCTCAGAGTTCAAATGAGATTGGAGCAAAAAGTGTAAGATTTTTTTTGTCACGAATTCCTGTTGATTTCTTTCTCACAGCTGAGAGAAGGTAGTGTTGGCTTATTCCAGTGGACTGTGGGAACTCCTGCGGCCCATTAGCACATTAATTCATCTCTTTTCTCATTTGTGTGTGCTCTGGGACTCAAAGCGGTCAAAAGGAAAGAAACACCTGCATGGAAGTGTCCCCTCTGTAAACAGAAAAATGACAGGGAGTAAAGTTAAAGAGAGAATTAGAAGAGATCAGATAAAATGTGCTATTGCATTGGTATAGTATTCCTTTTTTCTTCTCAATAGTAATTTTACATTTTTACTTTTTCCTAATTATAATATCCATACTAATATACTTAATAAAAATAGATAAAATATGGGGATGGACTTGAACTTTTTTCAGAGGGAAGAGGTCAGTAAATCCTCTTCCTAATAAAACAAATGTTAAAGGGGGCAAAAATACCCAAAACAAGCATTTTAAAGGCTCTGACTTCTGACCAAAAGCAAATCATAAATAGAGAAATGTTTAGTCATGTAAAAAACTATTAACTTTGGATTACAGCAATGGGCGTCCATGGTGTTCCTGCCTGGGGCCGCTGTCTCCCCACGGCCAGCCCAGGGATTGCAGCAGTGCCTCCAGATGTGAAGGGAGGACGTGCCCGAGAGAGAAAGCCCACCTGTTCTTCAGAAGCCCCTGAGCACTGAGCATGCTCCTCAGCCTGCCCACAGCTCCATGAACAAAGGGGAAAAGACTTTGTTTGCACAGAGAATCTGAGCACAAACTTTAAGCAATTACCAACTGAAAAATAAACTATGTAGATTCTGGAGTGACCCCTAAGAAACCAAACCAAAATATAAAAATTAGATTTAAAAACAAAATGAGTAAAAGTCTTACCAACTCTACACAATAGGGGAGACATATACTAGAGACTGAGTCCAGGAAACTTACTGTAAATAAAACAAAACAAAAAATAACAACAATAACCCTCAGTGAAAAAGATTCAGAGTTGCAACAATTTATTATCTAAAATGCCCAGTTTTCAATAAAAAAATTTTCCTTGCAAAAACAAGTAGGACCATATTCAGGACAGAGGGGAAAGTAGTCAGTAGAGACTGACTGACTGTGAGTGGGCCCAGATGTTGAGTGTAGCAGACAAAAACATCAAAGCACCTACAAATATTCAAACAATTATGGAAGCTATGTTTAAAGGATTAAATAAAAATATGATGACAATGGCTCCACAAATAGGGAATCTCAATAAACATAAAGGAACAATAAAAAAATAACCAATGGAAATTCTGAAGCAAAAATTACAATAGCTGAAATAAATCCTAAATGGGCTCTGGTGGCTGTTATATAGTCAAAGAATCAGTGGAAGTGAAAAAGGAGCAATAGAAATAATCCAATCTGAAACAAGGTAAAAGTTTGATGAAAAGATAAACTGAAGAACGATAGCCGTGGGACAATGTCAAGGAAACCAGCACGTGTAACAGGAGTTCCAGAAGAAGTCAGGAGTGAGAAAGGGGGAAGAAATCATGAAATAGCTGGAATCCTCCCAAATGTGTTGAGAAACACTAATGCACATCCAAGAGTTTCATAAATCCCATGTAGACAAACACAAAGAGATCCGTATCTGGACACACCGTAGTTCAAACCATGGAGAACCAAAGCAAAGATAAAATCTTGGATGCATAAAGAGAAAAGTGGGTCATCGCATACACAGAAGTACTGATACAATTACTGACTGTTTAACTGAAACAATGAAGGCCGGAACACAATGCAAAGACATTTCAAAGCGCTGGAAGGAAACGTTAATCAAAAATTCTATATTCAGTGAAATTATTCTTCAAAACTGAAAGTGAAATAAAGAAATTCCCAAACACTGAAAATATGTGCATAGTATTTAGTATTTCTTGATAGAAAATGCTAAAGGCAGTCCCCCAATCGGAACAAATATGACATAAGGCAGTAACTTAAATCCACAGGAAAAAATGAAGAGAATTATAAATGATAAATAAGTGTTTTCAGGACTTCTGGGAATATGGCATCTTGAACGGACTAGCAGAAAAATTCCTCCCAACATTATATTTATTCACGAAAATACAGCAAATACAACTATCCCTAAAAGAGAGACCAGAATACACAGGAAAGTGCACAGCGTACAGCTACACCTGTGAGAACTTGGCAGCCGGTGAGACGGACGGGCGGCGATCCGGTGGGACCGAGCGCTCTCCCCCCCAGAGCTCCAGCGGCCAGACACGCCGGACAGAGGACTCGGCATCCGGCGAGGCGGGACGAAAACACGATCCAGTGAGACGAGAGCGCCCCTGCACCCCAGCACTCCGACGGGAGTCTCGGCAAGGCGGGTAAGGTACGGAGCCGCGAGCAGACCGAGCGCTCCTCTCCCCCAGCGCTCCGGCGGGAGGAGAGAATTCAGAGCCGGGAGCCAGGGGAAGTCTGAGCCCCGAGCGCCCCTCCACCCCAGCACTCCGGCGGGAGTTCCGGCAAGGCGGGTAAGGTACGGAGCCGCGAGCGGACCGAGCGCCCCTCTCCCCCAGCGCTCCGGCGGGAGGAGAGGATTCAGAGCCAGGAGGGAGTGGAGATCTGCGGTGTAGCGGAGATTGGAGGGACAGAGGGCACAGGGTCCCAGCCGGGAACGTGCAAGTTGCCCGCGGCAGGCTCCGGGAAGGAAAAAGAAAGGAGAAAAAGGGGAAGAAAAGCGCGCGCTCTACCCCAGCGGTCTTAAAGAGACAGGAGCTCAGTAGAGGGGCCGGATAGCCCCGCGAACTGAGCCCAGCACGCTGGGAGTCCTGGGGAGCTTTGGACTCCGTAGCTGGCGACTGGGAAAGAGTGCCCGCCATTGAGACCCTCACGGAGATCAACAGCTTCCCATTGTTTCCAACCCAGCTAGAACTATAGTGGCGCTGGAATAGTGGAGCAACAGCGCCACCTACAGCACTCGCGCAGAACCCAAGCCCGGTGGCTTTTTTTTGTTGTTGTTTTTTTTTGTTTTTTCTCCCCTTTCTTTTCCTTTTTTTCTTTCCCTCTCTTTCAACAGCCTCCCATCCATTCTCACCCGGCCACAGATTTAAAGGGCCGTGTGGAGCGACGTGGCCGCGGCTCTGGAATAGCGGAGCAATAGCGCCACCTACAGCATTCGCACAGAAACCACCCCGGTGGGCTTTTTGGTGTTTTTTTTTTGTTTTGTTTTGTTTTGTTTTGTTGTTGTTCTTGCTGTTTTCTTTTAGGTGTTGCTGCCTTTTCTTTTTCTTTCTTTTCTTTTCCCTTCTCTCTCTCTCCTTATACTTTTATATTATTAGTAGAAATCTCTTTTTTTTTCTTGTCTCTCCTTTCTTATCTCTCCTTGCTACCAACAACCAATTCTACAGTCATGAGAAGACAGAAGAATATGATACAGACAAAGCTTCAGACAAACACCACGCCAGAGAAAGAATCTGGAGAAATGGACATTCACAGTCTTCCAGAAAAAGAATTCAGAATAAAAGTCATAGCCATGCTGACAGATCTACAGAAAAATGTGCAAGAGCTGAGGGAGGAAGTGAGGGAAGTGAGGAAAGACAATGCAGAAATGAAACAAGCCATCGAAGGGCTCAACAGCAGATTGAATCAGGTTCAAGACACGATCAAGGAATTACAAGACAGGGACCAGGAATACAAAGAAGCTGAGGCAGAGAGAGATAAAAGGATCTCTAAGAATGAAAGAATATTAAGAGAACTCTGTGACCAATCGAAGCGTAGCAATATTCGCATTATAGGAGTACCAGAGGAAGAAGAGAGAGAAAAAGGGATAGAAAGTGTCTTTGAAGAAATAATTGCCGAAAACTTCCCCACGCTGGGGAAGGAAATAGTCTCACAGTCCACGGAAGCCCACAGATCTCCCAACACAAGGGACCCAAAGAAGACAACACCAAGACACATAATAATCAAGATGGCAAAGATCAAAGACAAGGACAGAGTATTAAAGGCAGCTAGAGAGAGGAAAAAGATCACCTACAAAGGAAAACCTATCAGACTGTCATCAGACTTCTCAACAGAAACCTTACAGGCCAGAAGAGAATGGCATGATATATTTAACGTAATGAAACAGAAGGGCCTCGAACCAAGAATATTGTATCCAGCACGATTATCATTTAAATATGACGGAGGGATTAAACAATTTCAAGATAAAAGAAAGTTGAGAGAATTTGCCACCCATAAACCACCACTACAGAATATCTTAAACGGACTGATCTAGAAGGGAACATCCCTAAGACTAAAAAGATGTCACCAGAGAAAATAAAAGCATAGCAAAGAAAGCAGACCACCCAAATACTAACTAAAGGCAAAGAATAAAACACCTAATATATAAAGAAAAGAGGAGGAAGAATAGGAAGGGAGAGATAAAGAAACATCAGACGGCGCACACAATAACTTAACAAGAAAGTTAAGTTAGATTCTTAGATAGTAAAGAAGCAACCCTTGAACCTTTGGTAACCACGAATCTAAAGCCTGCAATGGCAATAAGTACATATCTATCAATAATCACCCTAAATGTAAATGGACTGAATGCACCAATCAAAAGACACAGAGTAACAGAGTGGATAAAAAAGCAAGACCCATCTATATGCTGCTTACAAGAGACTCACCTTAAACCCAAAGATATACACAGACTAAAAGTGAAGGGATGGAAAAAAATATTTCAAGCAAACAACAAAGAGAAAAAAGCAGGTGTTGCAGTACTTGTATCAGATAAAATAGACTTCAAAATGAAGAAAGTAGCAAGAGATAAAGATGGACATTACATAATGATAAAGGGGTCAGTCCAACAAGAAGATATAACCATTATAAACATATATGCACCCAACACAGGAGCATCAGCATATGTGAAACAAATACTAACAGAAGTGAAGGAGGAAATAGACAGCAATGCAATAATTCTAGGAGACTTTAACACGCCACTCACTCCAAAGGATAGATCAACCAGGCAGAGGATAAGTAAAGACACAGAGGCACTGAACAAGACACTAGAACAGATGGACCTAACAGATATCTACAGAACTCTGCACCCAAAAGCAGCAGGATACACATTCTTCTCAAGTGCACATGGAACATTTTCCAGAATAGACCACATTCTAGGCCACAAAAATAACCTCAGTAAATTCAAAAATATTGAAATCTTACCAACCAACTTCTCAGATCACAAAGGTATAAAATTAGAAATAAATTTCAGAAAGAAATCAAAAAGGCTCACAAATACATGGAGACTTAACAACATTCTCCTAATGAATCAATGGGTTAACGACCAAATCAAAACAGAAATCAAAGAATATATGGAGACTAATGACAACAACAACATAAAGCCACAACTTCTGTGGGACGCAGCGAAGGCAGTCTTAAGAGGAAAGTACATTGCAATCCAGGCCCATTTAAAGAAGGAAGAACATTCCCAAATGAACAGTCTAAGGACACAATTATTGAAATTGGAAAAAGAAGAACAAATGAGGCCCAAAGTTACCAGAAGGAGAGACATAATAAAGATCAGAGAAGAAATAAATAAAATTGAGAAGAATAAAACAATAGAAAAAATCAATGAAACCAAAAGCTGGTTCTTTGAAAAAATAAACAAAATAGATAAACCCCTAGCCAGACTCATTAAGAGAAAAAGAGAA
>JAQQAC010020896.1:2190591-2247877 GCA_029783875.1 Phataginus tricuspis | reverse complement strand
TGCACCCCTATGTTTATTGCAGCACTATTTACAATAGCCAAGAAATGGAAGCAACCTAAGTGCCCATCAGTAGATGAATGGATTAAGAAGATGTGGTACATATACACAATGGAATATTACGCAGCAATAAGAAAGAAACAAATCCTACCATTTGCAACAACATGGATGGAGCTAGAGGGTATTATGCTCAGTGAAATAAGCCAGGCCGAAAAAGACAAGTACCAAATGATCTCACTCATATGTGGAGTATAAGAACAAAGAAAAAATAAAAATAAATAAAAAAATGAAGGAACAGAACAGCAGCAGACTCACAGAACCCACGAATGGACTAACAGTTACCAAAGGGAAAGGGACTGGGGAGATGGATGGGAAGGGAGGGATAAGAGGGTAAAAGGGGCATTACGATTGGCAGACATAGGGTGGGGGGGCACGGGGGTACTGTACAGCTCAGAGAAGACAAGTAGCGATTCTCATCTCACTACGCTGATGGACAGTGACTGTGGTGGGGTTGGTGGGGGGGACCTGGTGATGGGGGGAGTTCAATCATCACGGTATTGCCATGTAATTGTAGGTTAATGATACTAAAATAAAATAAATTATTAAAAAAAAAAAAAAATAAGTGTTTTCATATAGAAGACTCTATAAATATATATCTTCTCTTCTTTAAAGACAGGAGATAAACTAAATAATCATAAAAGTCTAGTATTAGGTAAATAACATATACAGATGTAATATATATGGAAATCATAACTCTAGGAAGGGGCAGGGAATGGAGCTACACTGGAGTAAAAAGCTCTATATTTTATGTGGGATTGATCCAAATTAAATTATTCTACCATATGATGCATACTGTAATCCTTAGAGCAATCATTAGAAAAAAACTTTAAAATAGAGCAAAAAAATGAATTAAAATGGTGTTCTAAAAAACATGTGCACAACACAAAATAAGGTGGCACTAGTAAGAGTCAGAGCAAAAGTAATAATCTGTAAGAGACAGTGGCAATGGACTCAAGGTACTGCTTTATTGTAGGGTGGGATTTTGACAGGAAACCGAACATAGATTTTCAGTTTGCAGGGCTGGAGCCCATGGAATGATGGGAGTCCAGGGATCTCTGCTCTCTGAGGTCCAAGACTTCATCTCACTCTAACTTTTGTCTGGTCTCCTGACAGGAAGATACTAGAAATAAAAGAATGTCAGAGTTTACTGCTTAAGCCACATGTGGAGAAAGAAAATAAAATAGGGCTGCCTTCAGCTGCATGAGTTCGTACACACAAGGTCCACACAAGACCAGGCAGGATGCCCTGCACCTGCTCTTTTCTGAGGAGAGAGTATGGGCGAGAGAGAGCCTCTGCTCTGTCCAGAAGGGGAGAATGTGGTGGGCGAGGCTCTAGGCACTTGCCATAAATGGGCACTTGCATGCTTTCTTAACTGGAGTATAACTTGGTACATGTTGGAAAACAGTTTAGTAGTGTGTTTCACGAGTAGGGTGGGCTCTGGCACTCACTGAAGTGCACCTTGAAGAAGTTACCCTCTCTATGTACTTTATCTGTCCTTGCTCGTCAAACTTTAAGATGTGAATAATTACTCTGGTAGTATCTATTTCTACAATGAAATGGGAACTCAATGTAGGGAAATCTTTAAGTATCATATAAACATTTTATTCCTCTTTTCATCTGTAGGTGAATAAATGTATATTCCTTTTTGAATTAATTTATTCAGCAGCCACTTATTATTCCACAGATAGTTAATCAATATCTGCAGTTTCCAAAGCAGCAAGAATAGAATTACATCTGTTCCCATGGAGGAAACGGCCAGTAGTGGACGACAAAGCATTAATCAAATAATCGCACGTGTGGAGGCTTAGATGAACACCCTAAAAGAGAGGGAGGCCAGTTATCCAAGAAAGCCTAAGGAAGGGGGACACGTGTGTGAGAAAGCAGCTGAGGCCTGGCCGAGGAGCAGCCTCTCAGTCTGGGCAGGCTGCAGGAGGACGCAGAAGAGCCCAGCATCTGAGCAGGAGGGAGGGACACCGCCTGGGCGCAGCGGTCAGCTGATCCTGCAGCTGCAGGGTGGGGGGGCGCGAGGGGCGGCAGGAGGCAGGGGGCTGGTCTGCCATCTGGGGCTCGTGGGAGCTTTCATCCTCATTCTGGCCACATCAGAAACGGGAAGCCTCTGTCCAGTATACTGACCACCTGTCCACTCACATTCAGCTAATGCAGCACCATTATCATCCACTCGGATTGCTTAGAATCACAGACACAGAAAAGACAAAACAAAGACATAATAAAGCATTCATGGCATGTTCACTCACCGAACAGAAGAGGAAACGAAGCACCAAAGCGCATTACTCCACCGGTTCACGGACTCCAGGATGCCTGGGTTCAGATCTGATGCCCTTTGTGCAGGAAGAGCTGACCTATCGGCATCTTTTCCCCCCCAGTCTCAGAGAATGTTCTGGTGATTAAACCTTATTTCAATGACAAACCTCATTTTTAATACAATTATTCATTTATTTAATAAATATTTATTGAGCATGTATGTGTCAATCTTTGTGCTTAATAAATTATTAAATTTTAATCATGGTGCACATGGACCGGTGCCCTGGGTGAGGGTGGAAAATTCTGTCACCTACACTGTCACTCACTACTTGAGCTGACATTGAACAGTCATCATAAAATCGCTTAGTGTCCCAGTTCCTCCAGTTACTCAGTGTCACTGAATGATCCATACAGAAGGAAAATGTCTTATAAAACCCAGGCCTACAAAATAATTAAAGATCTTTGTAAAAGGGTTACTTCCACCGCTAGTTTGCAAAAGTAGTATTTTCCCACTGTAAAAGTTAAGAATACAAAAAAAAACACTACATTCTCAATCTCACCACACAAAGGCAAGCACTAATAAATCTATTGGTGTTTCTACATTTCTGGCCTCTATCCCTATATATATAGACTTGTTTACAGGATAACTTAAGATATATCTGTCTTTAAAAATTTAATATTTTTACTATAGCTTTTCCCAATGTTACTAAGAACTCAATATAAACATCATCTTACCTTCCAAATATCAACCAAACAAAATGGTCAAATTTCTCTAGATTATTTATGTACTTTTGGCCACCAGAAATAGTATAGCAATAAGTGCTTTTTTTGTAAAGATTTTTGCCCAAATAAAAAAGCTAGTAACATTTATTGTGTGCTTTCTCCATGCCATGCACCATGCTTTCCACACAGTCTTATTTAGTCTCTATAACAATCTTTCTGAGTAACAACTGTTATTACTCACGTTCTCTGAAGAAGGAAACTGAGCGACATGGTCAAAGGGGACATCTTACATTTACTGAGCACCTACTCTGTGCCATTTCCATACTGTGTGCGTTGCCTGTATTCATCTGTTCCGCAAGGCACTCACCTCATTATTACTGCCGCACATTGTAGGTGAGGAGACGGGGGCAGATGCTCGGGAAGGAATTTTCCCAGGGCTGCACACCTCACTGGTGCCGGAGCTGCACCTTGAAGGCAGGCTGGCTTGGGTTCCTGGCCCATAACCAGTTTGGGGCTTGGAAAGTTGGTGAATTGGAGGAATTTAGATTATTCCCTTGGGATACGTTCCCAGAAGTCAAGTTACTGCTCGTGAAACACACTACTAAACTGTTTTCCAACATGTACCAAGTTATACTCCAGTTAAGAAAGCATGCAAGTGCCCATTTATGCAAGGGGCTTGTTCGCTTGCATCTTGCAGATGCCGAAGAAGCACATTCTTAAAAGGTTAGCAGAGTGGGCCTTCTGCAGCATGCACCTCTGAACTGATGAGTTTTAATTTGACGGGTGCACACTTCGTACAACCCACCTGCACACGACTGTCACTGCGGTGCCCCCCACTGTCCTGGGCTCCTGGGGCTTTCACAGATCCCACCTTCACACCTGGAGACATGGGTGCCTGTGTGGCTTCCTGCAGGGGAGGAAAATAAAGAGGAACCAAGCGAAAGGGAAAGAAAAAGAAGCCGAAGAGAACACAGGAGCTTCCCTCCAAACAAAATATATCACCCGAGAGTTGAGTATTTGAAATGGAGGTTACAAACCTAGGTCTCATTAGCAAGGTTAATGACCTGCAGACCTGCGGTGTGGGACTCATGAAGCAGTGAAGTAGCATACCCCGGATGTCGGGTGCTGGGAGCAGTGTCCTGCCTGCACTGGGGGCGGGCAGCCATTTGGGCCACGTGCTGTGGCCCACAGGTGACAGTGCACCCACCTCCACTCAGAGCATGACTGAATTCCCCGGGACCCCAGCTCTCAGGATGGAGCTCATTTGCCTTTGGAAAATGGTGACACTGTATTATGGAAAGAAAAAAAGGGTTTTTATAAATAAGCTCACTACAGGGAATATCAAACAGAACTGACAAAAACACTCTAATGGTTTTAGTGCAAGTGAATCTAAAACATACGGATCAAATTTCTCCTAGATTGTATATGCATTTAAAACACCAAAACAAATAATGCCTTGGGCATGACTCATTTTGTTTTAATCTTGCTTTTTTTTAAGTGCTTATCACATCAGCCTCTGGGAAAAAACACACAAAAATAAATAGTTAGTGACCAAATCAGTGGCTATTCCCCACACCTCAGATCCCCCATTCTTGTCACTTACTGTGTTGAAAGATCAGCTTCCCTGGACTAAACAGCCCTGAACCCCAGCAAACTGGCAGGTATATGGCATAAAGTCTAACATTCACAGAGCAATGTGGCAATGTCATCGGCTGTCCTGATCATGGATATACCTGCCTTCTTGTAATTACAACAGTTCTAACGGTGCCAGGTCTTGAAAATCTATTATATCATTTAAAGAAATCCCAACAAAAGTGAAAGACGTTGGGAGATCAAACCCATTGCCTGATCATAATCCTGCCCACGTGGCGCATGGCATTGTTCTAGGTGCCGGGTAGCAGTTTCCTGAGAATCCCATGGACACAGGAAAGGGGCACTGGGGTCTGGTACACCAAAAGGGATCAAAATATGTGCAGATAGAGACTATTTCCACTCCAGTTTTATAATCAGTCTATAGCCCTTTGCCCCTCTACAATGAACCTCACCTCACATGAAAGGTGCCAAGGAAGCAGGCCAGCAGGAACGGGCATGTGTGTGCCCTGCTCGTGGGTCCCTTTACGCCAACGGCTCCACCACCTTGGCCGGCTCAGCTGTCTGGCAGCCCTAGTGACTGCTTTGTCACACTGCTCATCTCATACTCCTCTGGCCCCACCTCTCCCACCATGTGCATATTATTGCCTGGTTTTGCAGACATTCTAAGGCATTTTAAGCAGTTTATGCACTTCAACTAAGTTTACATGACTAGTAAGTGACAGGCCAGAGTTTAGATTTGAAACCGCCTCAGGCTGACCCCAATGCCTCGTCCCTAACCCCTGGAGGAGGTTTTCCCTACTGTTTAGACTTATCTGTTTATTTGATGCTCCTGACGTACAGGAGCTCAAGTTCAGGGGTCTATCCCTATGTTTCTAATTCCTTGCTTGATGCTAGGCACACAGAGGTGCTCATGCACTCAGCAGGTGTTTCTGATTCCTCTCTGGGACAGACGCTGTCCTAGGAGAGGAAGGCACAGCCATTAATAGAACGGGACAGAAGACACTGTCCTCATGCCACTACTTGAGGAGAGCCTAAAAACAGCCCCAACAAACAAGCTGTACGTCACCTTAGAAGAGGAATATCGCTATGGGCAAAAATAGGGAGGGACGGAAGAATGACTGGGTGACTCTAATTCCTGGAGAGCATTTTCCAACAGAGTGCCCCTTTTATACTCCTGTAGATGCATTAAAGACACACTCAAGTTAGGTCACACACAGGCAGACCTCGTTTTATTGCACTTCACACATACTGCGTTTTGTACAAATTGAAGGTTTGGGGCAGCCCAGCACCGAGCAAGTCTCTCGGCACCATTTTTCCCAGCAGCCTTTGCTCACTTTGTGTAGCTCTTGCAGTATCTCAAGCTCTTTCCATATTATTTTATATAGTACATTATTATATTTGTTATGGTGTCTGTGGTCAGTGACTATGACTCATGGGAAGCTCAGAGAATGGACTGTATTTTTTGGCAGTAGGTCCTTTTTAACTAAAGTGTGTACATTGCTTTCTTTTAGTCATAATGCCATGGCACACTTAATAGGCTACAGTATAGCACAAACAGAACTTCTTTGTGTGCTGGGAAACCAAAAAATGCATTTGACTCACTTTATTGCAGTATCTGGAACCAACTGCAGTATCTCTGAGATGCAGGGTTTCCTATGAGAACAAAGATTAGACTTTTTCTTACATCACTTTCATCAATTTCTTTGATATTTTCTATTTTGGTCCTTAGCTCATTTGCCTTAATTTTCTATATGCCAATTTATTAAAAATTTCCATGTATACTAACTTCCTCTTTCCTGTGTCCAACATTTCAACAAACATATCCTTTTCTTCTACAGTCTGTCCAAAGCTCCTTTTCTCCAAAAGATTCCTACTATTCCCTCTAAAATGCCTTAGATGCCTCAGGTCTCAGAAAAAATTACTAAATCGGTAACAGCACCTAACCTCAGACTGTACTGCCGAGATGGCTGCACTCAGAGAGGCTGATCCTGGTGTCCGTAACGTGTTTTGGTAAAAGCACATATTACAAGCAGAGGCATGGCCCACAGTCCCTTCCATAACATTTGCTTCTATGATCCATTGTGTGGCCAGTCTTTGGAGAACAGTTTTGAAAACTCCCCAGGGAAAATGACACCTCCTGTACTCTGACAAACAACTTGGGAAATGGACAGACATGAAGAAGAATATGGAAAGTGTGTTAAATTGTTTTAAAAATAAGAAACTCAAAAAAGCATACCCTTAAAAAGTACCAAGAGGCAGAAGCAGCCATGCACACACTAACAGTGCCTTTCCTGAGTCAGTAGATGTTACCGAGGGCCCACTCTGTGCGGTGAGGTCTGCCGGCAGTTCACAGGGACCTTGATTCCCAAACGCAAGACCCAAAAAACGGCTTTGGCTGGTCCCTCTGGTCGGCACCCTCCGAGCCCGTCTGTTCTGCCTCTGAAGTCTCTGCCGTCAGCACGTCCATCCTCCTCACCCTCCTCGCTCATGTGCTTCACATCCGGCCTGACCGTGCAGACTGCCAGGACAGGCCACCCACCTCTAACATGCTGGGACCCCGTGTGGAAACACCTGCTCAGAAGCATTCAGTAGCGGATCATCCACAGAGAATGATGTGCAAATAATTCCACCTGGTGTGCAGTGACCGCCTCTGTCTCTGCTGGGTTGGTAGACATCCCCATGTCTCTCTTCAAAGTACTTTGCAGTGTACCCTCATCCTACTCTTACAGCCTTGGAGAAAATGAATATAACTATGTAGCAAATGGACAGCTCTATTTACATCCATGCTTTTTATATTAAATCTTAAATTGTTGCCCTCAAAATGGTTTGGGCTTGACGTCACTGCTCCCTCACACTAAAGCAGCAAGTGGTCTATGCTCGGCACCACCCCAGGACAGGAAGAACATAGGGTAGCCCTGCAGATGGGGAGGTAGGTTAGCAAGCAACCATGCTTCAGGGGTCTTCAGAAGAAGTCCTTAGGATGCCATCAGGGATATGCATGAAAGTGGGTACAGGTCAGGGGTGGGGAGGAGGTGAGTGTGCTGTGAGTGTCCCATTCCAGAAGGAAAGCTCATAGCTGCTGGGACCTTTCTCACTGCATCAGGGCCCTTCCAAAATGAGCATATCACTTCCCCTTCTCTCTTCAGAGGGGTTTCATACATACCTGACAGAGCTTAAACTCAGGTACAGTGAAGGAAGCTCCCTATTGCATCTCTGGGAATGTGCATCTGGTTAATAACATTCATCTGCAAAATAATACAGTGTGGTATATGAGTGTTTTTTAGGAAACAATAATGATCTCAAGGACAAAGAGGTTTGCTCTAAAGGAAAGCTCAGAATTTGCAAATTCCATCATTTAACCAGGAGATCAACTTCACCTGTCCTCAGTAGACTGAACACAGAAATGGATAACACAGGTAAACAAGTGCAAACCCGTCAAGGAAATAGTTTTCTTGGGCATCTGATGTCATGGCTAGCTGTATCAGATGAGTGCACAGCCTCATGCTCTTGAGGGGTTTTTTTCTAGTCAGAAAGTATATTTTGGGGCTGGGGAGCTCTTGTATATAACATCTTTCTCCTCCTTTTCCACAGTCATTTATTTTTCTACTAGACTGAAATGCCTTGGGTATGACTCAGATAATATATGGGTTCCTGGGCTGCGAAAACTTTTTCAGGGAGCTGTGAACTTCAAGTGCTCTGAATTAAAGAAACAATCCAACTACAGAGGAATTTCCTTGAGACTGGAGTTGGATGGGCAGCCCTGGGTCAGGTGGAGACAATAGGAAATGAGGGGCAGAGTGGGGGAAACCAGTTTCCCAAGTCCCCAACACAAAAATGCCAATTAAGGAAACACCTCTGCACAACAGGCTCTTTACCAAGTGGAAATAAGACATAATAACAACTTAGCCCCTGCTGTGGAGCAGGCAATCAAAAAGACCCAGGGCCCAGAAAATGGCCACTGAAGTGGTGAATGTCCTTTGAAAGCAGCTGCCAAGAATTACAAGACTCAGAAGAAATGAGGAGGTATAAATGTGCAGCATGAGAGGAAATGCACTTCAGAATTTAAGGGGAAATAGGCCCTGATCTACCCAAAGAAATAAACAGTAAAATTAATGTTAAGGCCAAGGTTTCATTGGAGGGCTGAGAAGAGCTGCACATTTGGTCAACCAGGGAAAGGATTCATGCTGGATAGTTTTCTCAGGTTATTTTACAAATGGCTATGATTGGTGTTGACTGTAGGGGGACAGAAAAACCACTTAATGATTCATGTATTAATTGAGTAAACACTGAGCCAGTAATGTGCTGGGTGTTTGACAATGGAAAACCAGTAGGATGCAGCTTTGTCCCTGCATTCCAAGAGCTCAGAGCCAAGCAAAGAGCAAAGTATTAAAGGGATCCTATTATGTGTCAGTTAAACAGAGCACCCAAGTTTCTTAATCAGTAATAATCAATGTTTTTAAGAAACACATTATGCAGTGGTGACACCATGGCTTAGAATCCTATCTCTGCCACTTAGTGCTTGTATGCCCCTTAACAGAGTTTCTCAACCTCAGCACTAGAGACATTTGGGCTGGGTGGTTCTTGTGGAGGCTGTCCTATGCCTTATAATGGTGTTTAGCAGCACCCCTAGCCTCCACCCCATAAATGCCTGCAGCACCTCTTCAACTGTGGCAATCAGAAGCATCTACAGACATTGCCAAATGGCCCCCCATTGAGAATCACACCAGCGCACAAGACTAAACATTTAAGAGACCAGCTTTTGCTGCTATTTATTTCCTGTGGCCCTCTGTAAAAAGAGGAGGTTGGACTGAATTGCCATAGCAATCCCTAGTTTTGAAATGTTTTTAAAGGTAGTGTGTTGCAATGAAAAGATCATGGGCTTTGAAACTCAGTCTGGCTTAGATTCCACTTCTATCAACTTTGGGTTTAAAGCCTTTAAAATTAGTGTAATGTAAATAATGTAATATGGAGAACTTAGTCTTCAAACAGTCTCAGAAGGAAAGGCCAGCTTCCATTACAAGCGGAGAATAGATTCATTGGTCTAATCCTGAAAAGCCAATTATAAAACCTAGACAAAATACTTCAAGAGCAGGCAGTACCTGAAGGAGATCTACACTGGAAACACAGAAAAGCAACAATTTTTGAATGTGAAGCTTTTTGTTAAGGGCATTCTCTAATATACCTGTGACCCAGAGCAGAGCATCTGGAAAGTTAAAGGGAAATCCTGTAAGAGAAGGTGCCACCAAGGAGTGAACACCAAAATCTGAACATAAATTCTGCCCAAATTATTGGTGGGCCACTAGATACACACAGGCAGGTGAGCGCCCCACGGGCACTGAATGTGAACTTTAGTGGCTGCCACTCAGAGGACACATAGGTTAGAGCTTGAATTCAAACAAGCTCACTGTCTCACTGAGAAAACTCAGAATTCTTCAATGGAATAGAAACACAGAGTCTGTACAATGTGTCATTCTTAATATTCAGATTATAATAAACAAAATCACTAGGCATGTAAAGAATCATAAAAATGTGACCAAAAATCAAGGCCAAAAAAAGTAAACCCAAGCTGTCCCAGGTGTTGAGAAGAGCAGAAAAACCCTAGAGCTGCCATTATAAGTGTGTTTACAGACTTAAGGGTAAGTGAATGAATGGGGAAACCAGATAGAAACCCTAAAGGTGAAAGCACAGTAAAATGAGATAAGATGAGATGTTAATAGGCAGGCCTAACAGCAAATTGGAGGCAATAGAAAAACAACCAACAGGAAAAATACAATCTGCACAAGAGAGAGAAATAAGACTAAAATAATGTAAGCATACTCTTAGTAACCTGTGGGAGAATGGCAAACAGCCTAAGATATGTGAAATTGCAACCCAAGAATAAGAATAGGAGGATAATAGGGCATAAAACAAAATATTTAAAGAAATAGTAGCTGAAATTTTCCAAATATAGTGATATTTGGAAATATAACCTACTAGATCCAAGAAACTCAATGAAACCCAAGCAAAGTGAATAGGAAAACAGGCCCAATACAAATCTTGCCAAACCATAAATTTGCTAAAATCTGATGTTAAAGAGAAAAAGCTCCTATGCTTCTAGAGGGAAACAGCACATTACACACAGCAGATAAAAAAAAAAATTAGAAGACAAGAGCAACAGCTGACTTCCCATCAGAAATTATAGAAGCCAGGAAACAATAAAACTATATTTTTTAATGCTAAAAGAAAAAGAAACCAGAAATCTACACCCAGTGGTAAATATCCTTGAAAAATGAGAATGAAAGAAAAAGACATATCAGATAAAAAACAAAACAGACTTTTCACCAATTGACCTGAACTATAAAAAATGCTAAAAGGAAGTTCTTCTGGCCTAAAGAAAGTAACACCAGATAGATAGCAACATGGATCTACTTGAAGGTACAAAGAGCACCAGAATTAGCAGAAAGTTCAGTAAATATAAAAGATCATAAATAGGTTTTCTTTTTCTTGTAATTTATTTAGAAGATGTATTATTGTTTAAAGCAAACATTTAAAAAGTATAATGGGAGTAATAATGTTTGTACACATTCCATATATTATACAAAATGTATATATTTTATATATACTATATATAGAATGTATGTATTACATTCTACATACATAAGACAACAATACTGGAGCTACTGGCCAATGAAATAAGGGAAGAAAAAGAAGTAACAAATGGAGAGAGAAATTGAACCATCTTTATTCACAGCTGCTCTGATTGCTGATGTAGTAAAAGAATCTTCAGAACAACCACAAGAAGCAACAAGATCATAGATATGAGGTCACTATACAAACAAAAATGGCATTTCTCAATCTAACAAAAAAAAGGAAAATACGTTTTTGAAAAAATTTACAATAGACTTAATAAAATACTTAGAATTTTAACAAAAATGAGCAAACTTTCTATATTTAAATAAATTTAATATTATATCTAAATAGACAGCGATAGATATATATTGTAAACCATAAAGCAAACATTAAAATAATGCAAAAAATAGATAAAACAAATTAAAGTGAACATAAAAAGGAATGTAAAACATATTTGACTAACCCAAAAGATGGTAAGAAAAAAAGTAGCAGGGAAAAATCAGATGAGACCTCCCCTCAACCCTAAAAAAACAAGTAATAATATGATAGAACTAATCACATTAGATATAAATGAGCAACGCCTCAAATGGAATCAAAGGAGGATAGAAGTGGATAGAACTGAGTTTACAATTAATTCGGGGCCCAAAATTAACCTTTTTTGTAAAAATGGAATCAATACAGAATTGTATGTGTTGAAATTATTTTATTAGCATCAACAGGGTGAAGACAGTTTCATTAAATAATGTACTAAATAACACCATAACTTGCAAATCCCAGATAAATATTCAGAATCTTTGAGTCTTCATTGTGGCTTCAGTTCATTGTTTATCTGACAACACAACATTAGAAAAGAGTTTAAGCTCTCTTGCTTCTATTCACTATATTAAATCCAAGGTGTAAGTGGGAGGAAGAGCAGGGACAGCCCCCAGGAAGCACTGAGCTGGGGTAACACAATAACAAGAGACCCAGTCCCACCATTCCATCCCAGTCACTGGCCTCCCATTAAATCGGAATGGTTATATTGCCCATCATTGGAATAGGAAAGGAGACCCAGAAAAGGGCAGAAGTACAATTAGATAATTGTAAATTTGCCTAGAACCATTTGTAAATAGAACCATGGCAATAAATTCTACAGTTTAGAGAGGAGGGAGTTGTTCCTGGGTGTAGTATCATTGTTAAAATATTAAATGTGGAGAAGACAAACTTTAAGGTGCTGATAAAATGCACCGGAGTGTTAGAGAAGGAGAAACATTAACCAGTGACTCTCTGACATTTTGAAAATTTCAGTAGATTCATGAGAGTTTGAAGAGAGGAAAACATGACTTCATTACTTTAAAAAGGACAAAGCCACCAAGGACCTCCAGACAGCAAATTTAACAACAGATGCCAGAAGAGTGTGGGGAAGCCTGAGACAGAAGGTGCAGGCAGGGCCCTTGGCACAGCAGAGGCGGCCGAGAGCAGCTGGGGCAGGAGGGCCATGCCGAGAGGACCTGGGGGCCTTCTGAAGTCACTATTGCTGCAAAAAATAAAAACACTCCTTTGGCCAGGCAGCATTTGACAAAGTTCCTCTTCACTGACTCCAAGGTAAGCAGTACAAGATCAGATAATGAAGCTTAAGAGTCTCAAGGGTAACTACAGAGAAACATGCTCCAGATAATTTTAAGGCTTATGGTGAAGCCAGAAACAGCTGAGAGCCAGAAACATTTCCTGGTGACCTAATAGTACTTTTTCAGTGTAAACATCATTTCATGGAGAGAAAAGGCAACTAGCACAATCAAGTGATTCTCCATTCAAAGTAAAAACCTAGTTCTTCAGATGCTGTTAACTAACCCATGGAAGGCTGCAGAGAGACCTCTAGGCTAGTAGATGAAGAGCCTAGAAAACTCAGTTCCCATCCTGCCCCCACACCCCAGCACAAGAACCCTGCAGTTTCCACCGCACCCCGCTCCTCTACAGTGTCCTTTCCTCCCTCCTACCAGCACAGCAAGCCTTAATTGCAGAGTGGACTAGATTAGGTAGCATTTGTGGGTTTTTTCACATCAGTCTAAGTTTTAGCTGCATCTAAAGAACAAGCAACATTTCATTAGGTATAAGCTCACCAAGTTAGATGTATGATCTCTGGCCTTCCCCCTGTATTTCACATCAGTGACAATGATACTGTGCCCAGGAACAATTCCCTCCTCTCTAAACTGTACAATTTATTGCCGTGGTTCTGTTCCTCGCTTTGCATGACAACGACCGCAGTATGAGCTGAGCACAAGCTGTGCATCGGACTTCGCAAAGCTACTGAGTCAGCACTTTGTGCGACTCTGTGGAGATGGTGTCACTGCCTTCATGAAATGACAAAACTGACCCACCAAATGATGAAAACCTTTACACAATATATTCTAATTTCTACTTTAATTTACTGAAAAATCTTCACCATATCTATATTGAGTGCCGCACTCAGTTCTGGACCCACTAAAGCAATTTAAATAAGGTACATAAACTCCTGAAAATTATAGCCTGGAAGATAGTGTGAACGTGAAACACACACCAGCTGAATGGGCAGCTCTGGCATCGGTGCTTCCCTTCCTCACCTCTGAAAAGAGAAAACATAAAAACATGGATAGGTGCCTCTTACCTGTAAGAGAAGGTGAAGTGAGCTACCACATGGGGTAGTAGATGGCCCCCGTCGCCCCATGCCCAGCAAGCCTGGGGAGGTGGTACAGGAGCTGGGAGCAGAGGGGCAGCCGTGGCAGGTGCAAGGTGGGCTCCGTGAACGGGAAACAGCCCTGGTGGCACTGGCGGCAGCAGCTCAAGCGGCCCCAGCAGCAGCTGAATGGCGGTGGTGATGGCACCAGGCATATCAGGAGGACAGCGGCGGTGATCCTAGCAGGAGCAGCGGCGGTGGTTGCCCGGTAGCCATGGCAGTGGGGTGGTGGTGACAGTAGCAGTAACCCTGGCGGCGGTGGCAGCGGGTGGTGGCGGTGTGGCTGGCACCACCCTCGGTGCTGCAGCTAGAGTCGCTGGGCACCAGGTCGGGAGTCCACAGGGTCCCCCCATCTCTTCTTTGTCCCACTTCATTCACCGCCCAAACCTCGGGGGCCTGGGGGCAGCTTTTTCATAGGCAGGGATAAAACAACTCGGAAATGTAGTACTGGTCGGGCTCCAGCAGGGATAAGAATGATAGTGACAGCAATGCTGGCGGAGCCACAACAGTATTAACGAGAGGAGGGGGAGGGTAAGCTGCACGAGGCAAGCACAATTGCAATGCAAACCTGTAAAACAGATGCACAAAACCCAGATTCTGGAAGGTTAGGGAACACGTCCCGGTTGAAGTGACATCTAGATTGGTGGCTGAAAGATGAGTGAGATTGGCCAGGCAACCAGGGGCATCGGCGGGAGGGCAGGGAGAGTGCAGGACACACACTAGCAACTGATGACCGTCCAGGGTGGCTGCTCACACATGGGAGTCGGGAAGCAGACGCGAGGGTGCAGAGAGCAGAGGCTGGCCTCAGCGGGCTTTATGGCCATGTGAAGAAGTGGGCCTTTTTCCAGGGTACCTGCTGTCAGTGAAAACGATGGGAGTTAAGAAGGGAGGGCTCTAACTTAGGGGCCCTTACAACACCAGGCTGTGCTTAGCGCTCTGGTTACCTCATCAAATCCTCACCATGCTCACACTTGTTTCTACAAGGCTCCTCTGCCCGCCTGGAATATGGTTGCCCAAGAACGTATGCAGGAATGTCCGCACACCTACAGGCGCCAAGCCTTTAGAGGAACATTCTATGACAGGTGCTGCTTACCTGATTTTAGCCATTCTGTCACATGATCCCTCAACTGGAAAAGTAAACGTGGTGTGGCTGCAGATCTGAGGCGGCCGGTGATGGCCCCACAAGGCCCACCTCCTGGTGTTCACAGCCTGTGTCAACACATCCCTTGAATAAGCTGCTACTACCCACAGAACAGGGCACTGCTGGGGTGTGGGCTGCAACACAGTTACAAAGATTGTGACTTCCACCTTGCCACAGTAAGGAAGGCCTTGGAACTGAGCTTATGCACAGATGTGTCCTAGTCAAGCATTCAGATGAAACCACTGCCCTGGCCGGTGCTCTAATTGCAGCCTGTGGAAAGGCACAAAGCAAAAGACCCAGACCTCTGAGCCGGAGAAATAGACAAAACGTATGCTGTTTTATGCCATGGTTTTGGAGGTAATTGTTACATAGCAATAGATAACTAATAGCCTACCTGATTCAAATACGTTGGAAAGTTATATAAATTGGAATTTCATGAAGACAATAAAAGAATTAAAAATTACTAACCCCATCAGTGTAGTTTAGGAAATATGCTCAGCTCATTTAAGCATAATTACATGTGACCAGTGACAAATGGTATTTAGTTGAGTTTCAGAATTACCTTTCAATCTGATCCCCAGAAGGGAACTGAGGTTTTTTTCTTTAATCAGGGGTGATTATAAGAGTCTTTGTTCTGGTCCTTTCTGAATGCCTTTCTTTCCATGCTACTCCAATTTTGCATGACCATCACCATCACCCAGACTTTTCTTGAACCCATTTCCTGTGTCTGGACCTATATCTATTTTTGGAAAAAAGTATCATTATAGGCCTGGAGTCTCTGCTGATGGGATTCCTAAGGTGGGGGGTGCTTCTCTCCAGTAATGCTCATAAAGTGTTGCCACCACTCATCGCCATCAAAGGACCCCTTCCTGCCAGGCCTGTAAGCTCCTGCAGCTCCACCTTCAGCCTCTGTGCCACCTGCCCTTGTACCATCCGCCCTTATACCATCATTTTGTACCATCCACCCTTATACCATCAGTCTTTACACCATCAGCCTCTTTCCCTCTATGTCCTAAGCTGCCTGGAATACTCTAACAAAGGCTGATGGGTCCGCTTTTTACCTGCTCACTCATCAATAGACAGATTAGGGTCCAAATTAAGAAGAATTTCCTTTCTCTGCTCTGTTTCTTAACTATTCTCTGACACTGTCATCTTTTTATTCTTCACTGTTCACACACACGCACACACACACACACACACACACAAAGAGTATGTAGACAAACACTGACTTTCCACGAACTATCATTAACCATTCTCTAGGGCTGTAACAGCTCAGGAGTGGAGCTCCTTAGTCCAAGGCTATGCTGGCTACATTAGTATTAGGCTAGAACCTCACAAACAGGCTGCTAAGGCCATACATTTCACTTGAAACATTAGAAAGTAACATACAAGTACATACTTAAGGGTTAATTGGGTGATGTAGCCTAAAACTAATAAAAAGGATCATTTTGAGGGGGAGGAAGAAACATATACTATTACCCCCGGTACTTCCTTTCTTTATATGTGTTTTACAAGTGAAGAGCATAATTGTGATTAAATAAAACCTAAAATGGTTTTAAATAAGCAAAGCAAAATAGGTATCAAGGGCTCTATCATTGTCTTGAGAAGTTGGCCCCTGGGCTGTGTCATTGCCAAGAATGTACAATAGTTTTAACAGGAACGCTGTGTGTTCCTAACTAATATTGATCACTCTCTTTAACTCTCTAGCATGTAGTGGACATCTGGATTTACAATCCAAACACTCACTTGGATTTCCAATCAATATAGCTTGATACATTTCTAATGTTAACCAAGGAAAAATAGCCAAGTGAATTTTCTGTAATTCTCAAAATTTATAATGGACATTTTCATGCTGTCTCTCTTCTGATGGTTCTAGAAATGATACCCATTAAGCCTCATCATGTAAGGAATACCACTTTCTGGAATCTTTTGTAAACTTGTAATAATATGGCAAACATCTTCCTACCGTGCACTGTGTGTCAGGTACTGCTCTGAGGCTGCAGGTATTTTAGTTCACTCAACTCTGGAAATAGCACTATGAGGGTAAGGGCTGTTACATCCTCACTCCACAGGCGAGGACATACAAGCAGAGAGAGGTTAAGTAACTTGCCCAAAGTCACACAGCTAATAATTCACTGGGCTGTGATTTGAATCCACACAAGCAGTAATGAAAGTTGATGCGTTCGACCACTGTGCTAAAAGGCCTGTTTGATCTGTCTGAACTGACTTGAGTATTTCAACTCTACTGCTCATGTGAGAGAGAGAGAGAATAAATAGGAGTTACAAATAATTTAAGAGATGAGCCTGACTCAGTCTGTTGTCTCAGTAGCTGGATCCAGGGAGGAAAGGATCCTGGGAAAGAATGCAGGGTGAGGATGAAAGCGCGGTGCCGTCCGCCGGCGGGGGGATCTCACAGTACTTGAGAGGAACGGGGACAGAAAAGGAAGGGACAGGAGGGACAGAGAATCACAAAAGCCCAGCAGCCGCGGTCACAGCCATGGCGGAAACCCTCACCCAACAGGTCCTACAGTCTTCCAGGACCCAGTGAGACATCCTATGGGGACTGGGATCTGCTTGGCTTTGGCTCGATTCGGAAGAAAGTGCTTAAAGAAATCTGTGATCATAACCAGAAGAATCTACCAAGAACAGTATTATTTTAACTGACATGGCCAAAAGAAATTTTACTTTCATAAGAAGTTAACAGCTCTTCCTCTCGAGCTGTGAAATGACTGTTTTTCATGCAGTTGTAAAGGCTGTTACTCCCGGTATCTCTCAACATGGTCCTATTTTAAAGTTCACCACTTCACAAAGCCAGAAAGGTGAGATTCCCATTTACCATCAATAAAATGTAAATAGTATTCTGTTTCACAAAACTATTGTTAAAATGGGAACAGAGCCATGTTAATGGAGAAGCTGAATATTTGTTTATCTGGTACCTAGTAACTGTACTCACTCATTAACTCACTGTTCGTGGACTCATTCACTCACTCATTCATTCATTCCCACGTGACAGACGAAGCAACTAAGACTTAAAGACATTGAATCATTTTTCGCAGCTTTCATATGTATTTTCAATCAGTCTTTCATTTTACCTCCCAATAGGGACCATTTGACCTGAAATTTCTATTTGACATTTGAGTGAAATAGATTGTATTCTCGGAGAGCCTGCGGCAAATTGGGTAGATCAAATGTTTACAACACAAGAACTCTTTTCCAGATAAAAAGATTACACAAAAAACTGTAATAATTGAATAAAAGATGCATTTTGGAAGCCTTGAAATGCACCTAAAATCAACACGTAGTTATATAATAATTTAAACCAATCTCTTTGGTTATTTAAAGAAAATTAAAATGTGGGATATTGTTTAATTCTGCAGAGCAGCTCTCAATCCCCATTGCAGGACATGACAAAGGTCCCACAAGCTGTTACACTGTGTAGCTAATAGTTCCTTATAAAGTTTTATCTTGGACAGATGGCATGATATAAAACTGGGAGAATCATTATTTATTTCAAAACACTTCAGTCAAAAAACAGAGAGACAACACATCTCCATTTTAAGAATGTCCCAGGGCAGAAAGAACATGACAGCATCAAAGATTCTTCATTTCAAATAAAACTTTTGATAAATGACATTTTAGAAATAATAACAAACACATCAGTTATTCAGACAATAAGATTTCAAAGCCTTTATAATAAGTGGCCCAGGATCCTACTGACATAGGAAATGGCTGTTTCCATCCGAAATCTTTGCAGTGCTCCTTAGTTTGGGTTATTACATCCAATCTGAACACATTGTATCTGATCGATTTGTATCCAGCTCTTGAATTTAAAAACATACATGGTGTATCGATACATTTCTCTTATAACATCTGGAACTCCTGCTTCCACAATGGCTGATGTTACATTTAAAATGAGATTCATTTACTCTCTCATTTAAGAACCTGGGTGGCTGTACTGGGCCAACAGCAGGGCTGGCAGCTGCAGCCTGGAGACCAGATCTGGCCAGATGCCTGTATTTATACGGTCCTGAGCTAAAAATCGTTTTACGTTTTCATAGGATTGTAAAATAAATAAAGAAAAAGAAAAAGAATAAAATGCAATGGAGAGTGGATCTGGCCCACAAAGCTTAAACTATTTACCATAGGGCCCTTTACAGAAAAGGTTTGTCAACTCCTGGTTTAAAGAATAAAACCTAAATTCCTGGTCATGGCATCCAGGAGCCCTCCGAAGTGAGCTCAGCATATTTCTCCAGCTTCATGTTTTACCTCCTCCCCCATCTGATCCATGATTAAATTATTACTGTACAACAGACTACCCCAAAGTGCGCAGCTCACAACTATTAGAGTAGCAGTTAGCTGGCCGTGAGCAGGCAGGGAGGAAGGAGGGCAGCAGGCCACCCCATCCCCACCCAGTCTCTACCCATGTCTCCCTTAGACCAGCCCCTTCTGCAGTTCACAAACTGATAAACAAAAGGCACTAGGACCTTCCCGATTTAGAGCATAGGCATTTAAGGAACAGCTTGTTGCTAAACCCACGGCCATAAAAATACCATTATAGTATCACTTACTTTGCAGTTTTGACCCCTCCATGGGTTTCTTTCCTTCAAGAAGATAAGACTGAGGAATTCACAGTCCAACACGCAGTAACACAACCACTTTATTACCCTCGTGGGCTATCAGTCAAGGAGCATGGGACCCAGGAGGAGGGCTCCTGTCTACCCCATGACACCTGGGGCCTCTGCTGGGAACACTCAGACTCGGGGGCTCCACCACAGGGGCCAGAATCTTCTTTCATAAGAAGTTAACAGCTCTTCCTCTTGAGCTGTGAAATGACTATGTTTCATGCAATATCATGACAATTATGCAGTATCAGTGAATGCTGCTGTCCGCACAGACCTCAGCTGGGCTGTCACCAGGGCACCTATGTGGGGCCCCTCCACTGGCCTCGGCTTCCTCATGGCATGGTGACCTCAGGTGGCCACACATCTGAGAGGGTGGCTCCAGGGTCCAATTCCATGTGTTCCAGAGATCCTGGCAGGCACTGCACCACCTCTTCTGGTGGCCCTGAAAGTCAAGGACCATGATCCCCACCCGCCCCTAACGCGTATGAGCAAGAGTGAACCAGATGAACCAGCCATGGGCGAGGGAGGGAAGCAGACCCTGCCTCTTAGCGGAGGAGTAAACCCATGGGCCGTGCTCTGCACGCATCGCCTCCTCCTAACACGGCCTCGCACCCCTTCCCTCCACGTGACCTGTCACTGCCTTAGCGCATTACCCGGCTCGCCCCACCCGTCCTTAAGACCCAGCCCCACAGGGAGCGCTCATGCGAAGCTTCTCCCCATGCATCTGCCCACAAGGGGGCCCAAGCCAAGAGGAGAGAGAGCATGTGCACATGGAGGAATGACTGGAAATTTGAGGGGAGAATAGATGTTAAATCAATAGATCAACACTTCGAACAAGTTTGTTCTGCAGAAAATCTGCCCCTTGGAAAGGGGTCGCGTGCGTGTCCTGCCTCACTCTCTCCGTGGTGTGTGTGCTGCTAGAACAGGCCAGCACAAGGGCAGAAGCAGGGCTGACCCCAGCTCGCCCTGCTTTGAGTCCGAAAGCCCCCGACACAAGGCGTGGCCATGGAGAAGTCAGATGGTAGGTTCGTGTGCTGGTGAGCTGAACAGGTGGTGACCGTGGCGTCAGCAGTAGGGTCCCACCCCGGCTGACATCTGACAGTAAAAGAACTGCTTAGGGCACTGCAGACCCATTTCAAGCGGCCACCCATCGGCCAGAGGAGTCAGACGGATCCACGTGACCAAGCACCCGGGCCCCCCCGGCTAGGCTGCGGCTCACTGGGGCTGCCGGCCACCTGCCATCATTTAATGGTCCCAGATTCCACTCACATTTGATGAAAAGGAGAGAAAGTTTTAAATCCCCACCCCACCACACACAGTGGTCCAGGCAGGCCCTCAGCCTTGCAAAGGGAAGCTCCTGGCTCACCCGGCCCAGGGACCCAGGTCCTCACAGCCTGAGGACACAGGAAGGTTGGCTTTGTCTTGGATCGATTCGGACTAAACTTTTTATCTTTCCCTTGACTTTAGAAACTAAATGAAGTGAACTGCCAGCAGGCAGACCTGGGTTGGACGTGAATGACGTCAGAGATGTGGCCACGTGGGCAGGCGGGTCACATCACGTCGTGGCAGCCTGAGGGCTGGACCCGCCCAAGGAGGGGTTGTGCTGAGCACAACATGCAGGCAGGAATGGGGTGTACATTTCCCTCCTATTTCCACAGCAAACAGAGAGCTACGCATTAGGTAAAAGCCCCTGGCAGGCCACGTCTGATAGGACAGCGCCCACGTCACCATCGCCTCAGCCTCCAAGGTTTCCTCTAGCAGAGCACATGTGAGTGTTTCCCATCATGTAGGAAGGAAGCAGAGATACGAAAAGAAGCACCATGTGGCAATTCCAGCTCGTCCTCCATCTAAGAACTGAGTACCAAATGGCTTGAAATAAACAGGTGTTTCTTCACCCCCAACTCAAACCCCAGACCCATAGCTCAGGAAGGTGAAGGACTCTGTGTGGAAAATGGAGTTGAAAGCTGGAGCCTACACAGAGGGCCACGGGAAGTGTGCTCCGGCTCCTGTGCTCTAAGGGTCTCCCTTGTAAAAGGCAAACAACTTTCTTTTGCCCACATTTTTGGTCCTAGTATTCAGGGGAACCCATGTAACTCATAGGCTACCTGTTTCTTCCCCTCTGAAATGGACACGCATTAATAATCTTGCCCTAGAGAAACAGGCTTAACCACAGGTTAAACAGGTGAACTCTGTCTATGTCACTGCAGATGCAGAGGGAGTGCCCCTGCCCTGGAGGAACTGGGAGGCTCTCGCGTGCACCGAGTGGGTGAGGAGAGAGGATTCCCTGAGCTAGTGCCCCAGCCTTTGTCAGCAATATCTGGAAAATAAAGCAGAGTGTGGCTCTGAACTGAAAGCAGCATTTATGAAGGTACCTCTGCATCAGGAAAGATCCCAGGAGCCCACTGGGCAAAAGCCAGAATTTTTAGTTGTTTCTGTAATCTCTGGGTTCCCAGGGAAGGCTGGCAATCGATCCCACTGGCCCCCATCACTACAGAAGCCATATTCTTACTGACTTGGTAACTTTATGTTTTATCATCTTCCACAACACAGATCTTCACAAGTCACCCAAAATTTATTTCCATAGAGCCTGTTTCTAAAGTTCATGTTGTAGAAACTGGGACCATAGTCTCACCTGCTAAATAACTAAACACCTGCTGCAACAAGTGCTGTTGAAGGAGTTTCTTTCCAGTTTATCTCTTTTTCCTCCCCATCTTCTCTACACGATGTACCCTCTCCACAGCCAGAATGACTTTCCAGGACCCTCCATCCCCATTACAAGTTCTGTCACCATTGGGGATCTTGCGTGGTCCCCAGCACGTATGCATGTCTGTGCTCATACCTCATATGCTCATCCCCAGTGTTCACAAGTAATAATATTATTGCCATAACCTCTGAGAAGTGAGTAACATCCCTCAGAGGGACTGCAGAGGTGAGGGACACACCCAGAGCTTAGTGATTCAGTCATGCTTTGTCCACCCACTCCCCACGTCGTGGCAGGGTACAGTCTTCCCGTCAGGAACCCACATTGTCCCCAAGCACCCGGAGCACAAACACCTGCCTGGTCTTCACATCTTCACACTCCAGCTTACATGTCAATAGGATGTCTCACAATCTGGGCGCCACCCACTTGCACTGCTTGGGACAGTCCCTCACACCTGCCTGCGCCACTCCCCACCTCAGCCCACCCACTGCACTCTACAGATTTCAGTCGGGAAGCGTGTCCTGTGTGCCTGCCATGGCGCAAGCATTTGCCTCTGCAGGGAGACACGAATGCTAAGACAAGGTTCGCCCCTGCCGTGGTGAGCGGGGCTGTGACGCCCTCTCGGACCCCTTCCAGCCTGTCCAGCCGCACGCCGCCCTGTCCCACTCACTGCGCTGCGGAGCTGCCGCCTCATCGCTCTGTCGCTGTCCTTTGTGGTTTGTGCCCATCCCTCAAGCTCAGCTGGAACCCTGCGTAAAGGATAGCACGCTACCCGATAAAGGGCTCACCTGGTTTGGGGGGAACTACCACTTCCGTGTCAGGGGAATGCCCAAATTATGCATGCCTACCTTTCTAAAGACCACAGCTTCAAGAAAAATTAACCAGGGAATGGAAATCTGTCTAAAACCCATCAAGGTGGAGCCACCTCTCGAAAGAGAGCGTGTGGAGCTTAGGTGTTCCTGCGTCCTGACTGGAGCTCAGCTTGGGCACCCACCCACCAGACCCAGGCGTACAGCGACCCCAGTGCCAGCAGGCATGGCCGGCTGCCACCACGTGCAGTCACGCCTCAGGCTGTGGCATCTCTCCATGGTCCACTGGGCACCCTTGGCACCACTCTTAGGCCATGATGGGCCGTGGCCAGTGTTCTGCACCCACTCACCTTCCCACTTCCAACCTGCCTCTGGTTGTTGGAAATAATCTAAGAAGCCAAATGATCAAGCTTGTTTGATATTTAAAAGACCTTAAATTAGAGGGAATAGGCCAAATACAGCTTCCACATAAACATGAGCTGAGCACATAAACTTTAGCACATGGATTTGACATTGATTTTGCCGCCTATGTGCTTTTTCCCACTTATCTATTTAACACGTATTGCTAGGTCAGGGCCTGTTCTAGGCAGTGGGAACAAAATGAAGAAAGGAGACAAACACCTCTGCCCTCTGAGTGGCTCACATCCTAGAGGGGGAGAAACAGGGAAGTAACAAAACACAGTGTGTTTAGGGAGAGAGCACCATAGAGAAAAACAAATGAACAGACAGGCTGTTAGGAGCCACGGAAGTGTGGCAGTGAGACCTGGGCAGAGGCCTGAGGGAGGGAGGGAGGGAGGCTCTGTTCTGATGTGCAGCCAGCCCCCGGGCACAGTGCACAGTGGGCAGAGTCTCTGGGGAGCAGCCCAGCAGCCCCATGTGGACCTCCTCTTCCTGTCCTGACTTTGATGGATCTTCCTGGGCAGTTAACCCAGATCTCAACTTTCCTTTACTGTGTGTGTGTGTGTGTGTGTGTGTGTGTGTGTGTGTGCACGCTATCCAAAGAATAAAGTGTTATGTTCTCTGAAGCTCATACCCTAGACAAAAGAGCACCCACATTTATCATATTCCTACCAGGGCCCAGGCACTTACCTTACAGATGTGACCCCATGTAATCCTCACAACAGAGATGTATGAGCACAATGGGATTCAGAACACTGAAGTCCCTTCCCCAAGGAAAGGGGCGGGTGGTAATTAGAACCTGGTTCTGGGTCACCCCAGACCCCATGCTCTTTCTAGCACCCAAAGTTGACCCTCCCTGGGGGACACAGACTGACCAGGAGGAAAGGAAATAGCTCTCAGATATTTTGGACGATATCATACCAAAGCAACTTGATTTACAATATGTCCTTGGTTTCCACATTTCGTGGTAAATTGGATATCAAATGTATGCATTATTGAATTTCATGTTCTGAATGTTTAATTCTTTTCCAAGTGTCATATAATTACCCATTTGTTATATAAACTGTTTTCATTAGCAGTCTCAGTTGGCAAAGGGCTTTAATATGCAATAAATACAAATCACGCTGCAGCAAGGAAAGCTGGTAAGAGCTCAGGAACCGTCATCCCTGAGCCAAGCATGAGGCTCTCGGCAGAGTCCCACACCAGCTCCCCAGGGAACACCTGAATGCACTGGGAGGAACAGGGATCACTGTCCTCCTGAGAGGCCAATTGGCCTCTGGTCATAGCAGTGGGGAAACTATCTCCTACCACAGCAGAGTCATCACTTCTGCCCCAGAAAATCTAGCGGTGCTGATAGCTACCATCACCTCTGAGATCTGAGGTGCTTTGTACATACTCCCTCAGTTCTATCTATTCTCTATGATCCAACCATGATGTAAACTGAGTCATCCAATTACCTGGTAACTTGTCACTTGGGCAGAAGGCAGTTGAGCCCAGACTGAAGCCCGGGTAGATGCGAACCAAAGCCATCCTCAGCGAGCACACAGTTTGGTGACGGCCGTGATGGTCCACCTGCTGCTGGGATCTCACGCTGACCTTCTCTGCCCAGAGGCCGAGGTGGCCCCTGAACGGGAGCAGCCCCTCCTAGGTAATTAAAGATGAGCATTACATTTCATAAAGCAGCACTAAAAACAAGGAATAATAACTTCAAAGCAATAGCAGAATGGTCATGGAATACTAAAAATAGATAAATAATCCAAGAAAAGGCAGACAGAAGGGACAGAGAAACAAAATAAAACACCAACAAAAAGTCACTGGGGAGAATATGTAACAAATAGCAAAATGGTAGACTTATGACAAACCACATAAATAATTAACTAAAAGAGAAATGTACTAAATTCCAATTAAAAGTCATAAATAGTATAAAATAGTGAGAGCCAACCATATGCAGCTCCAAGTGATACACATTAAATATAAAGACACAGATTAAAAATAAAAAGTTGAAAAGATAAATAATGCAAATTGTATGTGTAAGAGAGTCATGCAGACATCAGTGTTAAACAGCACACTTCAAGGCAAGAGGCAAAGAAAATTTATAATGAAAAAGGGTTAATTCCCAGAAAATGTTCCTGAATGTGAAAGTTCCTAAGAGTAGAGCTTCAAAATACCTGAAGCAAAATGCACCTGAACTAAAGGGGAAAATAGAAAAGAGACATCACAGTTGATTTTTACACACTTCTCTGTTCTAAGAAGCTCAGAGCTGACAAGCTGCCCTATGATCATGGAAGTCAGGACATGGCTGTCCGTGGCACTGGTACCAGACTGGAATGGGCGTGAGGAAGGGTGGGAATATTCTGTAATTATATCTGATTACAGGAATATATATACACATATATGTGTACATGTGTATATACATATATGTCAAAACCCATCAAAGTATACATTTGATTTTTTTATAAAAGGAAAGGAATAGAAGATATTATGTAATAAAGTATGGCAGAGCATATTAGCTAGGGCCACCATAACAAACACCACAAACTGGATGGCTTAAACAGCAGATATTTATCTCAGTTCTGGAGGCCAGAAGTCCAAGCCCAAGGCGCCGGCAGGGTTCCTTTCTCCTGAGGCCCCAGCCTGGCATGTAGATGGCCGTCTCCTCCCTGCGCCCTCACACCGTCGTCCCTTGTGTGTGTCCGTGAACAGCTCTCCTCAGGACACTAGTCCTATAGAACTAGGATCCATCCTGATGGCCCCATTAAATGTTAATCGCCTCTTTAAAGACCTTATTTCCACATACAGCCACCTTCTGAGGTACTGGGGTCATGACTTCAACATATGAGCCTTGGGGGAACACAATACACCCCACAGAGTGTATAAACCATAATCCAGGGGGAATTCAGAAAAGGAAGACCCTGTGGTAATCCACCTAAACTCACCACTGTGACACATGGCTTAAAAGAAAGCAATCTAAGTCAAACAGAAATCGGGAAAATACACCCTTACAATGAAGAAGAACATATTTTTGGGGGGGGTGGTTTGTTTTGCCTTGTTTTCTGATCATTTTGGAAGCTGCAGGAATTTCCCCAAAACCATATGGACCTTCCTTAATCCTGGTAATAAGCTTTGTAGCCGTGGGCGATGGCGGATCTGTGGAGGTGAGAGCGGACAGACCTGTGTGAGCAATCAGAGGCGGCGAGCCCGGGGGATGGGACACCTGGACAGGCGGCAGCCTGAGTGACAGCTGAGCGGGCTTCCCGGAAGGTGCCTTCCCCCGGCCTCCAAGCTTGTCTAAATGGAGGGTGTCAGCTTCTCACCAGTTTGTGCCTTTCCTCCAGGTCTCCTCAACAATCAGATAATCATCTCCTCTGTGGGAAGCCGTTTCCCAGACTCAGATAGAGCTGATGTACAATGTGGGGGTCAAGCCAGGGTTTCCAGTCCAGCTACTGCCTGGGAGACAGATGAAGGCAACTTTCCCTTATCAGCAGGATTAAAACCATGGGGCATATTCAGAAAGTGATATTGGATGTAGAGGGCGACGCCAGCGAGGATTCCTTTTTACCCTCGCTACCATCTGGGCCCAGGTGTTCCGCACTGGGAATTCTGGGCTGTAGATAAGCAGGACTGCAGCGCTGAGTCCCTGAATGTGAGCGAGCAGGCAGGCAACTGTAATAATGCAGACACATGTCACTGTCATAGCTCCAAGTCAGTATACAAATTTGTATAGAAGTACATAATGTCATTAAATGAAGAGACATGTCCCCTTTAAAAATACAGCCCTTCAGAATTCATTCAATATATAATATTCCGCAAAGCTGCCCCCTCCCTGACCATCAAAATAGTCCCCATCCTCGTAGACGGCACCTTCAGGGAAAGCCCTTCTTGCAGCAGGCATTTCCTTGCTGAAGGGATGGGGGGGGTCAAAGGAGCCACGCGATGACATATGAGGTGTGCTGCGTTTAGGAAATCTAATGAAACCGGGGCTCAGCCATTAACCTTCAAGGAGGAAAAGCTGGGCCTGGTGCTTTCAAAATTAGTGAGGCCAATATTTCACCATGACAAGCATTAGTAATGAATAATTAAGTGTTTAATATAATGTTGCTTATGTGAAAAATGACAATTTTACAACTGATGGACCTTAAACCTATTCCATATTATCATGTGGCATTAAAATGAAGGGGAGTGTGTACTAATGGAATGAATGCCTTTCTGATGGCGGAGCCAGAACAATTCCAATGTTGAAAATCTTTTCAGAACCCCACGGTGACCCTGCTGGGAGAATTTCATGAAAAATTGAAGAGGGAAATCTCAACCTGGAACAAGCCATGGCTCACACCAGCTTGCCTGAGGTCAAACAGTGTTTTTCCGATAATGCTCAGTTAATGTCACAGATATAAATCATTCAACAAATGCAGATGTTACCCTAGCCTAAAATGAAACTTCAGCTTTCCTTCAAATCCTATTTTTATTAGGTGCTGGAGTTATTTAAAACAATTTAACAAATGCAGCCATGCATAGCTTCCCATAAAAAATATTTATTGCAAGAATTTTTTTTTCCTTTCAGGACCTATAGCTACTACTCTAAGGGGGTCCCTCCATCACTCAGACTGTTCCAGAACATGTTAGCCAGTGGCCATGCCTGCCACAGGTTACAATGCTCCTGCCAAGATTTATCACTACTATCTGAAAAGAAAAATTAGATTTCAAAAGTCATTTATTTCTTCCCAGTAACATTTCTTTTAGTAAGGGGAAGAGTAATTTCTTTAATTTGCAGAAAGTGCTCATTAGAATCTACATTTTTACTCACTCCAATTTCGTTGAAAAGTGCAAAAGTTCTAGAGAAAGGTTTAATTAGGGCAACATTTAGAACAGAGAAATGAAAAGTTAGCCACAAGAAATCACCAGAGAATTCTATCTGAGGTAAATAAAAACATGTTAATTATTGTCTTTGCATTTGTTCGACCGTAGCTCATAAGGCAGTGGAATTAAGCAGCCTACCCTCTACCTGAGGACTGGGCAACTTCACCTGTCAAAAACGGGATCTCCGGGGGAGGCAGCCGTCCGGGCTGGGAGAACAGAGATGCGCGGGCGCGCCGGGACGCACGCAGACCCCGCGGGCAGAGGGCCCCTTTGCGCAGAAAGTGGCTCCCTGGCTGCCCTGCAGTGGCCGGCCCGCATTCGCTCCTCCGGACGCGGGTCTTGCGCTGCGGGCCCGCTGCTCCCGCGCTCGCCGGCCTCCCTGCGCCCACCGGCCTCCCCGTGCCAGAACCCGTGCCCGCTGCGGGCGCGCAGGACCCCACACTGGCCGCCCTTCCGTCCGCGGGTTCCAGCAGCACTTCGCGCACGGCTCCTCCACGGCCCAGGGCGCGGGCGGAGCTGCCAGCGTGTCCCCCCGCTGGAGGGTGAGGCCCTTCACCTTTCCATCTCCGGAGCCTAAGCGAATGGAGTGCCCGACGATCACAAACTGGGTCGGTGCCCACGTGCATCCCTGTGACTCAGGTCCGCTCAGGCCTCACGGGCGGCAGGGAGCAGGCGCCCCACTCACTCGGTCATAGCAGCTCACATCTGCAAACTGCGTTGCCTTCTCCCGGCGCCTGAAATTCTCACCAGCTACGTCGGGTTCCTGCCAGGGCTGGCGTTCCAAAGCCACCACTGTTCTCAGGGTTCTCACTCCAACCCACGAACCCACTTGTAAGGATGCCCGCGCCCCACCACTGTGCTCCAGAGACATCCACGAGAACCCAGGGGTCCACTCGAGGGTCCTCTCCCGATGCTCCCAAAGCTATAGGTTCTGGCGGGGCTGAAGCTTGATGGCAAACGTTTAGCCCTGACTGCACTGAACACGGGAGAAGGTTCTGCCCAGAAGTAAGCAGGTGCCCCTCTGCTCTGCCCGGTTGAGCCCTCTGCCACCAGCTAAGACCATGCGGCTCACACTCTGCTTTTCCCACACTCCCTGTGGGAGCTGGCACGTTGCTACCTCATGGCACTTGCCCATGAGATGTGCCAAGCCCTCAAAGCCTCTGCTCCACTTCCCTTCCTGATCTCTTTCCCCAGGTTCCTGCAGGCCCTCCCCTCCTCTGTGGACAAGTCTTCACAGAGATGCCTGGCCCAGCCTGGCCCGCGCACAGACCTGAGACCTGACATACTCAGAAAGGCTGAAGCACCAGGGTCAGGCTCAACGACGCACTGAACACCCCAAGCACAAGACTGGGTGTTCTGCAGGACTTTTCTCATTTAATCTTCACTACAATCACACAAAATGGGTATATGTATTCACATCTTATAGATTATGAAATAAGGCTCAAAGAAGTCAAGACATTTCCCCCAAAACAAAGAATCACCTAGAGCCAGAATCCCACCTGATCCTCCCAGCTCCCGATCTTCTCACCCAGCACAGCAGACTCTACACAAATCTGCCTACAAGACCAGCAAGATTCTACAGACACCAAAAGAAATTAGACCAAAAATTGGAAGCAGCATGATACAGCAGTAAAACTAATGGTCTAGAAAGCAGGACTCGGGTCCGGGTTCCAGATCCGCCATGTATGAACTCATGTGACTTGGACAAGTCCATGTAAACAGTTTGAGCTCCAGCCCCTTGGCCACTAAAACAGTAAGTCTACTCATTCTGCTGCCTCTTGAAATGGTGAGGTTCAAGGGAGATGGTGCATGGGAAAAGTCTTTGAACATAAGCCACACTAAGATAAGAAAGATGATGACTGCCTTGCCTGAGAGAGCATGAATAGCCTCCCAGAGCTTTGGTGGGCCACGAAGATGCACTATCTCCCTGCAGGAATCCACAGAGACAGAAACAATGAAACGTGCAGAAAGGAGAAAACGCAGCAAAGTCAAACAGACTCTTTCCAGGTAGCAGGGTATATCTTACGCATTCCACACCGATACTGAGACTCCTTTCCCAGGCTTTCCCAGTGGGATTTGCAACATCCTCCCTTATGCCATCTGGAGCTGTCAGCACCCAGGGTCTGCGTCTGCCCTGTTCATGCCACACACAGTACACGGGGAAGCATTCGGATCTAGGCTCCTTATTTGTTTGCTTGCGATGCGAATTTTAAAGAAGCTATCCATAAATGTCAGGGCAGCATTTTTTTTAAAACTGAAACCAAATATAAAATATTTACTCCCAAGAAGTAGACTGTCAGAGCCACTGGAGAAAACATTCTGCTTTCAGGAACCAGACTGTGTTAGCCACCTGGTTTCAAAGAGTGATTTTCATTTATCCTCATGAATAAAAACAAAGAGTAGCCGTCTCTGCTTTGCCCATCAACTGGCAATTCTTTGGCCATAACAGTTACATTAATATTCTAGACTCTATTTAAATTTCTTTAAAAAGAAGCTTGAACTAACGTATTGCATTTTCTTCGATGGAACTTACAGCCTTAGCGACACTAATAATGCCTTTTTCTATGAATTTCTGCAGCTGGGAGGGTTCCAACTGCCAACATCTCTCAGTTAACACACATTGCTCAACCGCAGGGAAGTTTATGTGGATTTATGATTCTTCCCTGCTCTCCTGGACCACAGAGAAGTAAGTGTGACCTGCATTCACTTCCACTTGGGTAACTACTTGATAGGAAATAGACAGTATTTGCTACACAGTGAAAAATTGGGGTGATTCCCAATATCTACAAAGATTCTTGCAATCATTGTGAAATAATGCAGACTCAGTGGAATTTAACAGGAGCCAGGTCAGCGCACAGGAGGCCAAACCACACAAAACGCACTGCCCTGGGCATCCTTTTCTAAACCATCATGAGGCCTCTGAGGGGTAGACTTTCACACTGACTCCTCACTGTTCTGAGGCTGGACGTCCACCATCAAGGAGCTGGCAGGTTTGGCTTCTGCTGAAGCTCTGCCTAGATGACAATGGCTGCCTTCTCACTGTGACTTCATAGGGCAGAGAGGACCCCGTCCTGGTCTCTCCTCAGAAGGGCACCAATCCCACCACGGGGCTCCACCCTTGTGACCTCACCTTCCCCTAATCACTGCCTGACATCACCTCACTGGGGGTTAGAGTCTCAACACACAAATTCTAAGGAGCCAGTCAGTCCAAGGCAGTACACCTGTAAAATGGAGAAAAAGACACATTCCTCCTCATGCTGTGGTGAAAATGAGGTGCACGGTGCTTAGCACAGTGCACACACCTAGAAAAGCCGAAAATGTGTTGGCTGTTATTCCTGATTTTTATCTAGGCCCAAAGTCGGTTTTAAAGCTGCTTTCACATAAATATCTCTTTTGGAAAACTAAGACTTTCCACTGGGTGTGATTGAAGCTAGCGAGACCATTGATACAAGGTCATGTCAACCTGCATTGACAAAAGTCAGGTGTGATTTCTTAAAGACTCAAAATAAGCCCTACTCTTTATTTTAAATGAAATGTGGGGGGGAAAGTCTGTCTTCTGTCTTTTCTGTTGTTCCCTTAAAATTCTACTCATTTTTCATCTTTTAAAAATATCAGTGGCATCATTCAAACCACAGAGCAGAATCTATAGTCTTAAAGGCAGGGAATGCTCTAGACGTCAAGGGATCTGCCCAATGTTATGTCGGACCCTCGCTGCAGAGTAAAGGTTAGACACAGGTCGTTTGCCAACTTCCCCATGAGCTCTCCATCATTCTCCATTTTATATCAGTCAAGACCAGTTTCTCCTGAAATTACGTTCATTTTCCTTTTTATCTTGCATTTGCATGGAATGGCCTCCATCCTAATCCATTCCAGAAACAGACGTCAAAATGATATATTAGAAACAACTGATATTGGTGACCGTAAAATCCATAGGATCAGACTGGCTGTTCCTTTGGGGACCTATATGTTACATATTTCACTCAACGCATTGAAAATCATTTCTGCAAGAACATCACATGCGTTGAAAATGAAGTAGTCCTCGCAGATCCCCAAAGGTGTTACTTTATCTGCACATGTATTAAGAAATTCTAAAAGCATTTCTCTTTTGTCAGTTAACCTGCTTTTGAACTGTCGGCTTCAGCCTCTGGGGTGAGACACCACAGCTGCACGTTCCCTTGCTGACTCACAGGGAGTGTGATTGCGTGTACGCACTTACCTCTCACGGATTCTTTCCTACATCATTCCCAAGCCTTTCGCCTCATCCTGCTCTCCCACGACCACACCTGTCACAGACTCTCCTCATTCTGATGAAGGCCTGACACATGCTCTATGTCATCCCTGAGGCCTCTGAGGAAGAGCTTGGTAGCACGGGCCAGGGGACCATGTGTGCAAAGAACTTCCTCCACTGTCAGAGGGGGCAGGTCATGCGGTCTGTTTAATTACTGCTCAACAGAATATTCCTGCCTTGGCCCGGCCCCTTCTGAGCCCGGGCTCTCCTGGGATGAACAGATGACTTAAGGCATGGCCACGACAGCAGGAGGGATCACACAGCCTGGGCACTCGCAGTGTTTTACTCAGTTCCAGATAACACCACGCTTGAGTGTCAGAGTAGGTCCCTTCTTCACAGCCTGGGCTGCTACAGCTCTTAAGTGAATTCCCCTTTTGTGAAGACGTAATCGCATTAATGTCTCTGCAGCCTCTCCTAAACAAGATGTGCTGAGGCAGCAGCCCACACTGTGTGAGCGCCGGGCTCCCAGCTCTCCATGCTGCTGTCACCACCATGCTGACCATCCCACAGGGCCCTGGGCAAGCAATGTGATGTCTGCAGGCCACACGCGGCCTCGGTGCAGCTCCAGAGCAACAGGAACACTTGCTCACCTGCAGCTAAGACTTGAAATGGCTGAAGAGTGCAGAGTCGTCCCCAGCCCAGCCCCACAGGGAAGTCACTAAGGCTCCCATATTGCCTTCCGCACCTTCCCGCTCCCTTGCAGCCAGAAGTAAGAGTGGGAAGGTGTGCATGAGCGTCGAGTCAAAGCGTGCATGCATTTGATGCGTGGATGCGGTGTCATCTACAGGAAACGCTTTTTAATGAGTATCATTTTGTGTGTGTTTCCATCCAAGGCAAGATGGAAGCTGGTGCGGTGTCCTCCCAGTAACCATCCTTCATGGTCTTGAAGGTTTTGCAGAACAGAGGGGCCACCAGGATCCATCACTCAGCAGGACCTCACCGATGTCTACTTCGTCACCTTGGCTGACACCAAACCACAGAGTTAACTCTCACCTGAGCAGTAGTCATTTTTCTTTAAAATTCGCTCCAGACTCTAAAACAATGCTTTCTAGGAGGGCCCATAATTCATCACCCCCTAACATACCTACCGTAAATATTGCATGTAAATGTAATTTACCTACCAAGCCCAGTCTCTGCCCTCACAGAGCGATAGGGGTCACGGTCAGGCCAAGACCCCCAGTATCTCAGCAGAGGTGTCACACTAAGGCCTTGAGATCCTCCTCAAACCCCAGGTGAGAAGCTCAAAGATAACTACAAACAGAGCTTCTGGCCGGTGTGGGGCCTCAGCGTCCTGGAGTAGAGGGCAGTGTGCTCCCCTCCACCCACTGGGCAGCTGGGCCCCTCAGCCACAGCAGACTCCCGGTCACACTGAGGGGCCTTGAAAACCAACATCACCATTTACTGTGTTTGCCACGACAGGAAGAAAGCTCTTCTACACAACGGAGAGCACTTAAGACATGACATGCCTGAAAGACAAGAAAAGCATGCTTTCCACACAGCTGTCAGCTTCAGTCAGAGGAACACGTATTTCCTTGTCAACAAAAATATACCCCAAGAACTTGATATGATAATACATATGTAAAATGCAATGAAGACAGTTGTTCCTGTAAAACGCTCTGACCAAAACTGGAATATGCAGAGGAGTCTGTCTAGGAGGCTGGTGGAGAGGGACTGTGCTCTGCACCTCACAGTGGCTGTTTGCATTCTGCATGGATGAAGGGAGGGCTCTGCTAAGGCAACAGGGAGCATAGCACAGGGGAGGCCCAGAAGGCTCGGGCGCACCCCAGACTGACTGAGTATCCGGAAAGACAGAACTTGGAGAAGGCGATCAACAAGTTTCACTGCCTTTGGGCAAATCTTTCCAGCGTGTTTTGCTGGTACGGCTTCTGTTTGTATGATGTAAGCCACCACACGACAAGCAAAAGGAAGCTAAATGGTTATAGAATAATCACCATGTGCCAGGGACTGAGCCAAGCACGGTAAGACTGACTCTTCACAACATCAGTTAATGGCTTAATGTTTTTCTTTTGCAGTCTTCTGGGCCCCCGAAGGGGTACATTTCATGGAAAACACCACTGAACGTCAACTACAGGCCACTGATGCTTGGTGAGAAAGTCCCAGGCTTTCACAAACCTGGGATCAGATTCATCTCCTGCCAGGCGCCTGACATTCAGCTCTGACTCCTTCTGAGCCTGATCCCTCAGCTGCTGAAAGAGGACTGTAGACCTAAACATCAGGCTTACTGCGACCAATAATAAGCAGTATAGCTGACACCTGGAGTGCTTACAGTTCACCGGAGAACTTTCCGAGGGTTACGTCAGCCGATTCACTTATTAACAATCCTGGGAAGGATGTGGTAGAGATACCTGGCAGTCAGCAAGACCATGCTTTTCTCCTCTTTCTGCAACACAGACAGACTGTCTTGTCTCTCCACGTGCCAGGTCAGCCTGTGACTGGCTCCAGGCCATAGAACGCGAGTGGAAGGGATGCATCCCTCTTCCGGACCCGGCTATAGAACAGCCCACGCACGTCCCTCCTGTGCTCTTTCATCCTCTAAGGAAGGTGGGAGGACGCTGACCCCAGAGCAGACTGGGAGCCACTTGGTGAAGATGGCAAGCCAGCCGTCGGTCTGTGCTCCTGGATGACTACACAGATGGGTTAAGTCAGCAAGAAATAAACATCTACTGTGTCTGAACCATGATACATGTTCAAGCCTACTGTTTGCACATCCTAAATGAGGTCAGGTGTAAGACGCCTGGCAATAGGACATGCTCAGGGCAAACTGGTCATTACTGCATGCTTCCTGGAGGACGAAACCCTCGCCGTCAAGGTAAGAACAGGAGGTGCCCTGAAAAGGAGAAAGCACTGTGGGCTTAGGTCCCATCCTTCCAGAGTGTGAAGCACAGCATCCCTCAGGCAAAGAGCCCCCTGCAAAGCTCAGGCTTACCTTGATGTTGAATGGGTCTGGAATGGATGTCCTTGATCGGAAATAGGGTGCATCTGGGAAACAGGCTTGCATAAAAGCCAAACCAAGGAGACAGAAGGAAAGGTGAACCAGTTCACAGGAACTGCATCCTGAGGAGAGAGAACCCGGCCCTCCAGGCTTGTCCAGACAAAAGCCAGAGTCTGGAGTTAGAGAACAAAGACGAGGCTATGTATTCACTGCCTGACTGCTCGAGGCCCTGCTGTGCAGGCAGCCCATGTTACCACCTGCCATTATCCAACCGGTGCCCATGGCTCTCCAGCTCCACGACTACACACTACCTAAACCGTAACTACAGTCTGGGCTGGAGACCCCAGCGAGTCTGTGCTGCCCCTTCTGGGCAGCTTGTTTGCAATTCTTCTTCCAGGTGCTGATTTGTGTTTATATTTTATAGCACAGTATGCATAGTTTTTAAAGCATCCTTAGGCCCTTCATGGATTAGAATGGAAAAAATAAATTAAATAGTTCTGTGATTTGCTGAAAGGGGTTATCTTTGCTCCAGCCCAGGACCGGAGGCCCAGGCTTGGGTGTCCAGCTAGGCGCTGCACACAAGGACTTGGCTTGTTTACTTCCTTCCCCAAGTCATGTGTTTCCACCTCCAGGAAGTTAGAATGGATGTCAGTGCCACTTTGAACATTAGAAGGTGTCTTGCCAATGGGTTTCGGCCCCAGTCAAGTTCACTATGGATTCGGTGTGACCAAAGAAATGAGAGTAGAACATTCTTGGGGTGAAAGGGTTATACCCAACTTTATTTCCACGATGGCAGGTCAATCACTAGATTCCCATCCATTCAGAGCAAGTCCACATACAGCAGGCTGGTCTCTGCCTCTGGGCCTCTGTCCTCGGCACTGCCAACACGTCACCCAGAGCACTGGGTGGAGCTCTTTATATAAAGTCATTAGCAATGTATTGCCCACACGTGTGTAGGGAGCTACCAACCAGGGCCAGGTGAGAATCCTGGCCACAGGAACTTTCATTTTATCCACAGAAGGCATACAGGGATGTGAATTGAAGACCTGGGAGGGCCAGCAGCTTCTGAGAATCCAGGAATTGGAGACCTGAAGATGGGTTCTGATAACATCCCAAACAGCAAATCTCCTGTTTCCAGGAAGTGACACGGGAACACCTGAGCTGGCCAGGCAGCTCCCCTCCTCGCTCTGCTGCCCACACACACAGCCAGCACCATAGCAATGCACCCGGCAGGCTCGGGGTCCAGCACACTGGTCTTCAGAAAGGCCAAAATCTGCAGCTCTGTGCAGAGCCACTCGTCAGAGGAAACAGATGCAGATCTCTAACTCCCTCTTCGGTGCCCAAGTGCCTGGAATCTGTAAAAATGCTCAGAAAGTAGATCTATTCTGGGCCTCTATTAACACCATTTTCTCTCAGGATGGTGAACTTGATGTTTATCCTGATAGATTTTACAATGGGATCCGTCTGAAGTAAATTACAATCGATGCGCACAGAATACTTTTACAGAAAAACACATAATGCTAAGCATTGTGCAAAAACAGGTGCATCATTTGCTCAATTAAGGAGGTGACCCGCACCAGAAAATTTTATTTTCAGATAGCAAATAGTGTTTGAAGTGTAAACCGATTGACTTGTTGGCATTTTGGAGACAGAGAAACCTTCCTGGGAATAATGGCCAGTTCCAAGTTACACCTCAGTTCACAAACAAACCTTCTGCCTTTATCAGTGATTGAAAGAATACAAGGCCAGCTGAGCACGGGCTCTGTGTAAGATAGAGATCTCTGCAGTTTTTGATACAGTTGGCTCAAAGGGCGCTGTTCTCCACTGCTTTTCCTAAATAATAATATTATCACTGTTGAGGAGAGTTGAACATTTTTATTAAAAATATGTTATTCACAGAAGAAAATAAAAGGAATGTTATAGGCACATGTTGTGGCAAAGCCCTCATGGAATTTTATAATAAGACTTGACATGTACTGTAACAGCCCTTCCATCTCCAAGGCATTGCACACACATCAATAAATGGTTGTCATTGACAGGGTTTAATATGCAGAATACCCCAGAGGCCTCTCTTATCTCCCGGGCTGCTCAGCATTGATGTAGAGACTCTTGATGAGATTTCTCAACACCAGGAAGTGACATACATATAATGGGCCTGGGCAACGTCCTGCCACTTTCATAAGGGATCCGAGACACTCAGTCTCTCCACCCTAGACGTCCTCAAACGTGACTGCCCCTTGAGCGGAGCAGAGATCTTTCATCTCAACCTAAGGAATAAATAAACCCAGTTACTGGAAAATTTTAAGGAAGGGTGATATACATCCACAAAAGCTGAAACAAATACACAAGGGTGGTTATAAATAAGAAATTTGCTGTTATAAATAAGAAATAAGAAAGCTATGTTTCTGATTTAGTTTGTAAACACACTTTGCATTTCTATATTACGATCTATCTGTTTGCCTGGTTCTGGTATCCCCCATAAAGAGTTGCTGCAATAGTTGAGATCACTTAGAAAACAGATTTTGAAGTCATGAGGTCAAGCCTGAACCCTGAGATGTTCGATCATTTCACCATCCTTCCCTAGACTATAAAACAAGAGCCAGTTAGTTTTTGAGAACCAGAGTTACAAAGTTCCAGGAGATGGCACCTTGAGGTATTAATTTTGTATAATACCTCTAAGTATATCTAACAGTTTTTCCCATGAGTGAAATGGGAAAACTTACTGCAGATGATAAAACAAGGGTTCTTGCTGTTAGTATTTAAGGAGAGGACATACATTAAATATATTTTGCAAGCTGTAAAGCACTCCATAAATTCTTCTCCTCTACACAACTATAATGATAGTCACTCTCCACGGTCAGGATGGAGTGAAAGAATAATTTGAGTTTTCAGAAAAAGACTAGCATTTCCTGTGCTTTGCAAAATTTTTTCTGAATGCAAGATTAGGTGTGTGTTTTTACTAGAGTTACTAAAAGGAATGAGTCCCTAACATTGGCCCCCTGTTTAATTTCTGCTAACAAATGTCTCTTGCAGCCTGGCCCTCTGAACATGAAGAATATCTAAACTAGGTATTCCTTGGAGCCACCCGGCGAGATCAGGGAACAAGATAAAGAGGGGGCCAAAAGATAAGTCTTTGCAGATCCAGGAGCTATTTTATCTTTCAAATGAAGAATTCTCAAAGTAGTATGGCTCCCCTCAAGGTTCAGATGGAGGAGGCTGCTTGGCTGCATCTAAGGAGCTGAGAAATTGGGGCAGAGCAGAGACGTTCCGTTGGAAAGGAGCTCTCTGTAACTCTTGATCTACCTGTGCAAACTGGTACCTCTAATCTGGCACTCAATCACAAATAATAGTTCTACTAAGTTCTGTAAAGTCAGTGTTTCTTACACTCTAATTCAGACAACACTCCAGTAGAAAGGATTATCTTTGTTTAATGTTTTCCAAAGGCATTCTGTTAGATCGGATTCACATGGTTATGTTACTCCCAAGTCACATTGGTGCACTCCCTTATCTCATATGCTCTTTTTGCTGAGGAAATATGCCTGTCAACCTATGCAGCATGTTCTTAAAGGGATAAAACATGAATTTGACCAGTTGAGTATGTACCCTGACCCCTTTGGGTCATCACAATGGCATAACATCATTAGGCCACCCAGTTACCATGCCACAAGCTATGGAGCACCGTTCTCTGCAGAATCAGGAAATGTTAAGAAAACAGCATTTTAAGGTACCTCTCAGCCTAAAACGAGTAAGACATAGATTCTGGTTGCCAGGTTATAAGTGAGCTAACAACAGTCTTACTGTACCTGAGGCTTCAGACCCAGAGACAAGTGTCAAGGTGGCAGGAAGCCACATATTTATAACTCCTTTTTGTATTACAAAAACAATACATTCTCACTGTAAAAAAAATGGAGGCAAGTAAAAAGAGAATTTCAAAATACAGCACCAGATACAGCCTCTGTTAGCATCCCAGTATGTATCTTGCTAGATAGGTTTTACGTATGCTAACAAAAATAGGATCCTAACATACATATTTTATAACCCATTTATAACTTTTATCTAACTTCAACCTTGTGAGTCACTTTCTGTAATAAGTGCTCATCATCATCAATAAATATTCATCTTTAAAATTTTAAGTTATTGGATAGTATTTCAGTGTATAAGTAGGACCTATTTATTTAATCAATTCCATATAATTAGATACTTAGAAAATTTCCAATTTCAAATATTGTAAACAATATAAAGTAAAAACATTTTTCTTTAAGCCTTAATTGCTTCCATAGGATAATGCCAGTCACAGACTCCACAGATCCATACCAATACTCCTGATGACCAAAGCGTCCTCCAGAAAACTGTTCCAAATCAGGCCCCATCCCTGGCTGAAGGGAGTGTTCATGTCCCATGCTGGAAATGATTACTTTATATTTATCAATATTATGAGTGAAAAGTGCTAACCCTACTGGCTTCATTTTCATTCATTTAATGAGTTGCAAAGCTGAAAATTCCTCTCCTATTTCTGGGACCTGTTGGGATTTCATCTGAGCACAGTGTTTTGCAGGAGAGCAGGTCAACCCCACAGAGCAGACAGGCCACCCTCCACACACACAATGCTTGAGCAAAGAATCACTAACAAATAAGAGCCATAGAACACTTTGGGGGCCTTGGGGGGACACAGTGGTTCCTGTAGCCTGGTGTGTCTCATTGTCCTGCTTTCCCTTTCACTTCCTTGGCATCATATCCATCAAATTAAAAAGCTTCTGTGCAGCAAAAGAGACAATGAACAGAGTGAGAGGCCCCAACCCATGGAATGAGGGAAAATATTTGGAAATCAAATGGAAATGGATTAATTTCCAAAGTATATAAGGAACTCCTACCACTTTTAGTAAAAAAACTAATGACCTGCCTTTAAGATGGGCTGAAGATCGGAACTGACATTTCTTCAAAGAAGACATACAGTTGGCCACCATGAAGAGGTACTTAACATCACTAGTCATCAAGGAAATGCAAATCCAGACCACAGTGAGAGACCACCTCACACCTGTTATGACAGCTATTCCAAAAAAAAAAAAAAGAAGACCACAAATGTTGGTGAGGATGTGGAGAAATTGAACCCTTGGGCACTGTTGGTGTAAATAGGAAATGATGCATCTGCTATGGAAAACATTATGGAGGTTCCTCAAAAAATTAGAAGTACAAATACTATACCACTCAGCAAACTCACTTTTTGGTATTTATCCAGAAGAATGAAAAGTAGGATCTTGAAGAAAGACTGGCATTCCCGTGTTCATTGTAGTACCAGTCGAACAGCAAGATGTGGAAACCAAGCATCCATCACTGGACCTACTGCCAAGAAAATGTCCTGTGCACACAAAGGAATATGACTCAGCCTTAAAAAGAAGGATATCCTGCCGTTTGTAGCAACGTGGATGAACTGTGACGATATCATGCTACAAGTGAAAGAAGCCAGTCACAGAAGGGCATGCACTATAGATGAGGCCACTAGAACTGTCAGACTCACAGGAGCAAAGAGTAAAGCGGGGGTTGCTGGAGGCTTGGGAAGAAGGAAGTCATCATTCAAGGGACATGATATTTCAGGCACGCAGACGAGTCAGCCTAGGATCTGCTGTCCAACTTGGTGCACGTGGCTAATGACGCTTGACTCTGCTAAGAGGTAAGAACTCATGTTAGGTGTTCTTACCCCCATAATATTAAAGAAATTTAAATTATATAATATTTATTTATATGAAATTCATTAATAAATAAAATTTTAAATAATGTGATAAATATACAAAGACATTTGAAAGACTGAGAGAGCATCCTTAGCCAGCTCTGGGGTCAGAATTTGTAATAGGACTGTTATGGGTCCCCTCTAAAAACTCGAATGTTAAACCCTAGCCCCCAGACCGAGTACCTGCGTGGACATGGAAGAGACAGGCACATGGCCATGCAGGGTCCTTCCCAAAACAAACAGAATCTGAGAGTGTGAAGCACAAGCATCTTCCCTTGGCACCCAAGGACACAGAATTCGGCTAAGGAATAAAGTGCCTGAGCTCCTTGTGAGTGTGGCCCCAGTCAGGCACGCCCAGGAGCTGGCAGATGCCTGCTTCTTTGCTCTACACATGGAAGATCATCAAATTAGGTCCACAGATCCTGCTAAATGTGGAAACCCGTGATCAGTGAAAAACGTGTCACACATCAGGCACTGGTATTTTCCTCATTTGATTAAGTGACCTGTCACTTTACCCAGCAGCTATCATTATTTTAATAAACTAAGATTTATGATATTCATAATCTGTTTATTGAAGTCATATAAAATCATTGAAAAGTAATAGAGCATAACTCATTCTTTTCTTTAAAATATAAATACTCATTGTTTACATCCTTCAGCTGAAGGGGATACTCTTAGAACCTGAATGAATATCCTTACTTCCTATCTCACTTTATGTATATATACCGGTTGAGAAATTGAGAAACTTCTTTAATAAAGACCATGGCAGACTGCAGAGAGTGAATTACGAGTTTTAATAACCACCCCTTCAAATATTTGCATATTCAACTTGTTCAGAAGTTATTGATTTGTTTGCCTTTACTTTTTTGGGAAAATCATCTAAAAGTATGGTAACAGGCTGCACTTCGCTATTCAAGATAATTTTAGGTTGAGGCAGAAGGAAATGGAGCTCAAAGGCCAGGCCAGCAACCAGGAGCACCCCGAGCAGGAAGATGGGACAGCCGCACCGTGCCCCATGCTCCACAGCCCAGCCTCACCCCCAACGCCCTCCCAGCCACGGGCTGCTGGGCCAGGTGCCTCAGAACGCCCCCTGAATTTCATGAATCCTTCCCGCCGACGACCACCAGCTCGGCCAGCACTGGCAATGGAACCGCTCTGGACCTCCTGCAGCCCCGCGGTGGGCACCCAGCGGTGGCTTACCCTCTGCTGCCGCACGATGTGCTCGTGTATTTTCTGGGGTTTGCCCTTCCCCATTTCAGCCAGCTGCCCACACAGTGCCTGGTCACTAAGCTACATTCACAGGACAGATCCGGCTATGCGCCCTCTCAGCTGAAAACTATCCCATGACACTCTTCCGTCCACACCGAGTCCAGGCTCTCCTGAACCTTTCTTTGCCTTGATCAGCTCCAACTTTGTACATCGTATCATTACCAGATAGGCCCACTGGAGAAGGGATTTTTTTATTTAGTGGGTTCATATTTTTTACATTTTTAAGTAATTTGAGTTTTCCAAAGTATTATGCAGCAGGGATGGTTTCCCTTATTAAAGTACAATAATAATTGCACGCTGTGTTACAAGAAAAAGAAGTAAAATCCGAGGCAAGGTTTTAGTTATCTGCTTAAAAATACCATCTATGCACGGGAATTTGGGGAGGCCATATTATAATTTATTAAAATGATATAAAACTTTAGCACATTTTCATACTATGTGATAACTAGGTTATTCACACACGGGTGTCCTCTTTATGCCAAGTCTTTGCAGATTTTACAGTTTACTTTGGAATAGAACCCACTTTCTGCCTTAAGGTGTTCTTTTCCGTTATCTTACAGCAGGGGTGAGGGAAGACTGTTGTCACCGATATGTTAGTTTAACATTTTGGGAGTAAGATTGCTACATTTTCCTTTTAAAATTCCGATACAGATCCTTTTTTCAATTAACACCAGCACTCCATTTCATTTGTTCTCTTTCCTGTAGCAATCTTGGAGTAATAATTAAAATACTTCATATGGTGGAAAGAAGAGACTCTCAGTGCTATTGTATGTGTTCAGGTGTTTGTGAATGGTTCTGTGGGAATAGAAATGGTTCTGCTAGATTCTATCCATTGTGGGTGGAAAGCCTAGAATATAAAATTGAATTGTGATTATTTTATTTAAAATGAGAATAATTTAAATTGAAAATTGAAGCAGCACTCGCAGATGAGACCCCGGGATCTGACATTCCCTCCCCCGCGTCCCCACCACCTCGGGGGCTGCGAGTCATCCTGACACTGACTAAAGGATGCTCCGTGTCAGGGCCCTTCCTGACCCAAGGAGACAGACAATGAGGGGTAGCAGTTTTATGCCTAATTTCTCTTTTTATTTCATATGGATGGAAAAACATAGTTTCACAAAATCACAAAGCCTGCAGCGAATTAGTTGACAAGGGGATTTAAGGGTCGTTGTCTTTTCTTGAATATTTAAGCTGTGACATCACTTTTCCCAACAGCCTTTCTCTATGAAGTGGCTTTTGGCCTGGAAGTCCTGACATAGTCATTTCATTTGTCATATGTTGATAATGATGTTGGGTCCACCCCAAATTTTTAATCTTGGAACTGTTTCCAGATAAACTTTGAGTAATACTTATTACCCCACATAATAAGGAAAGCAGAGACTCCATTAAACTCAAAGACACCTCCTGAGGGATTTCTGACGCTGTCATGGCCCATGGCCTCCAAGGCGGGCCCATGAAGAATTTATGGGGACATATGGGTCCGTAGGACTGTGACCTCAAGTTGGTGCTGAGGAATCTATATAGATTTCACATGACAATTAAAAAAATTCAATTAATTGCTTAACACAAGTAACTCTAATATAGGGATAATAACAGGTATTATTTTTGTTGGAAAAAAGAGAGTTTCAAAGTTAATCAGAAAGGAGGCATTTTACCTGGAATTCCTTAACAGCCGTCCAGCGACAGCCCGTGTGGTATACTGACACGCACACACTTTCTGGGTTTGCACAGAACACTGTAGCAGACAATGCACGTTCCCATCCTGAGCCTGCCACAGTCCTAGAAGCGAGCAGGGCTGGCCGGCACTGCAAGTCCCTCGGCAGGAATGTCACCACGTCGGACGGGGAAGCTACCACGCCAGGAGGGACACTGCCGGCCAAGATGGGAATTGGGTCTGAACTCAACATGTGTCATTTCTGCCGCATGTCCCCGCTGTAAAAATCGAGATAGTCAGTAAGAATGGTGTTTGTAAATATTTTTACTAAATTTAATTATATTTCATATAGATTTTTGTTTAATCAAATATGACTTATCAGTATGTGATTGATCTGTGATTGGCTGGAGTCACTCGTTGGCAATTTGACCCTTTTGGCTTCCCAGCCAGGGTTGTAAGGAAACATGAGAGACTGAGTTGAAAATCTGTCACAAGTGCTACTTTGTGTCTTTCAGTATCTTTATCAGGGTTTCTTAGAGATGTACCTATAACTAATATGATTAATAAGATTGATAACTAATCATAAAAATTAATAATTAATAGCACTGGCAATTAACTATAATCACTTATAATAAATATGTGTTAATATGATACACATTAACAGATAATATTAAGCCATTTAATAGTATATACATCAGTATATATAACACATGTTGATGTGCAATATATTAATACTATATATAATGTACTAGGTGACAGTAATATATAACATGTAACATCAGCATACTATCAGTGCTAATATTAAATAATGAATAGAATTAATTATAATAATAACACATGGTTTTCAGTAAGTATTAACCTAATCAATAATAGTATGATTAATAAATAGGATGGCACTTTGTTTGAAAAGTCAAGTGGAGCTTCCCCACCTCATTTCACACCTTCTCAGAATCCTTATGAAGTCACTGGCTGAGGTTGGGAATAATGGCAGTGGACAAGCTGACATACAAAGGTTTCTCTCTGTCCATGCAGAAAGTCACAGGTCGTAAAACAAGGGCATATCTGGCAAAGCCGACCTCGAAGGGGCCTCCGAAGCAAACCTAGGACAGCCCCCCACGGGCCTCTGCAAGGCCTGGGCCTGAGCAGCCAGTCTGCTGTCCTGGGTGGTCTCCCCGCAACGCCGGCCAGCCTCCTGCCTACCCAGAGGGGATGACGTCACCATGTTTGAACACCAATTGCTAGACCCTTCCAATCCTAACCCTTGCTTTCTATAATCCATTCGAGTGTTCCTGACCCCCTGCCCAGACTGCCAGCCACCCCATCACTCCAAAGAGCTCCCGTTTGCTTTACCAATTCCAGGGCCCAAGGCTGGTGTGCTTCATGCTTTCTTTGGACTAAGAAAGCTTATCTATGAGTTATTTTTCTTCTGGCTGGTTAAAGTCTGATGAAATAGTACAAATCAGATGTCAAACATTTTTTAAACAGCAACATTTAATGAAAACCAAAACAAATAAATAAACCTACATAAAACGACTACTAATAGGCTTACCTCTAAGAGCAAGTAGTAGGTTCTGCTGGAACAGAACATGCACTGCAGATCCCACACGATTCAGACAATTCAGGTCGTCCTTCCTTTAGCATGACTCATGGCATCAACGAGAGAGTGTGTGAGGGCCTTGGGGTGGGAGGAAAATAAACCACATTTTTGTTTTGTGCATGTGTGTGTTTAATCCAGAATAATACATAAATCAAGCCCACATGTTTAGTACCTTTTTTATAATTTCAGATTGATTGGGTTATTCAGAAAAAAATCATATATAGAAAATAAGCAGGAAACCTCAGCAGCCCAAATAGATTAAACCTACAAACTAATTTGTAGATGGAATAGGCAATGCAGGTGATAACAAAATATGTATTTTTTAAATACAAAGCAATATATATTTATACTTATTATAAATACATATTCTATTTGTCGATATATATTTTATAACCTATTTTTAAGAATGTACATCACAATGAATTCAGATATGTTTATATATGTACATATAGTACAATTATAAAATTAGCTTGTCTGTGAGAAGTTTTTCTACTTCTTTAAAATTGAAAAAATGAGGGGTATTTTCCCTTCCCAAGTTGGGTTGGGCATTCACCTCCTTTCTTTAAGTGAATCCTTCATTGAATGGAAAGCTGTCCTTCATACCCTAGAGGCCACACGTTTAGGTCTCAGTTACCTGCCAGGGAAAGCCCAGGCAGTCAGCTCAGGATCGAGGATGACAGCCACTCAGGGCCCAGGGTCCCCACAGCCTGACTGACAGGCCCCAGCAGGAGGGGCTCGGAGCAGGAGGCGTCTGGCTGATTGACAGCAGCCCCTTACGCCTGTACAGCACTTCACAGTTTACAAGAAGGCCCAAATTTTCTTGAACTGAGAAAACCGCTCCTGCCCATGAACTCGTGGGCTCGCTCGGCCATGAGGCGGGCGCAGTAGGTCAGGCCACGGGACCTCCTCATCACAGCCGAAACCCGAGGCCCCCGGGGTACGTGGGATTTGCTGAGAATGGGATGCCACAGGGGCTGGAGCCCAGGGTGGCCACTGTCAGGCGGGGTCACGGGGTGGCAGGGCAGCCGGGCCCAAACCCCATCTCTGCCAGTTGCTCCCATGCCCACCGCTGTACTCGGTTCCTGCCACAAATGGGGCCAGCCTTCGCGGGTTTCTGAGGCAGCCAAGTGTGCCAACGAATGGAATGGGGCTGGCACCCCGTGAGTGCCTGGATTATGAGCTATTATTGCATGAGATCCTTATTCTCAGAATCAGTCATATGAATACCTGGAGGCCGGAAGCATGTCCCGAGGAGACATGAAAGTCCGCATCTGAAGAAGAGAAAATATTTGATGGATTAGCTGGACTGCAGGAACTGTAATCCTGGCTTATATTTAAACCATTCTATAGTAACGCATCTAAAAGCTCTTGCAGGCCTCTCTTTACTATTTGTTTTAGCTCCTTAAAATCCTTAAAAGGTGCTTTTTAATAAAAACCAACAGATGGTCATTTAATTACCTTAGCTTCCCATGGGGTTGGGGACTAGCTTCCGCATGGTGGAGCTCTGAGGAGTGTCGAGGACCAGCACCACGTGTTGGAATCCCACGGACCCAGGGTTGATTACCAGCTGGGTCTCCATTATGTCATACGTGGTCTTAGACAAATTAGCTGACTTGCCTGAACCTCAGTCTCTCCACCTGGAGGACTGCAAGCACAACACTTCCCTGCAAGGTGCTTTAGAACCGAAGGCAACAAGTGGGATGCTCCTGATGAAAGCGGGAGACCCACATTTCATCCGCTCCTTCTATGACCGTGGTGAGCTGTGGCTGAGTCACACCTATTAGCATCTCTGTCCGAAATAAAGACAGATTGACCCTTGTACTCGTTTCCTCAGGCTGCCCTAACAAAGCACCACATGCAGCGGCTCCAGTGACAGGAATTCATCATCTTCCTGCTCTGGAGGCTGGAAGTCCGAGACCAAAGTGTCACTTGGTTGGCTCGTGGTGAGGCCGTGAGCGTGAATCTGCTCCAGGCCTCCCTCCTGGCTCAGAGATGGCCATCTCCACCACCACACCGTCTCCTGTGTGCGTCCGCCCCCAAGTTCCCCTGTTTATAAGGACACCCATCACACCAGGTTGGCATCCACTGAATGAGCTCGTTTTAGCCTGATGCCTCTGTAAAGGCTCTTTCTCCAGACCCAATCACATGCTGAGGTTCTGGGAGTTGGGATTCCAGCATATGAATTTGGGGGGACAGAGTTCAACGCACAGCACACACTTACATGACAAAATCATTGAAAAAGAGCAAGCACACAATAAACACACAAGTGGGCACTCCGGCGGCCGTGGGAGAATGGGATGCTCTGGAGGGCAGGCAACAGGGCAAATCTGGGGTCGGCTCAGGCGGGGGGTTCGTAGGTATTCGCTGTGGAGTCATAGTGTCATGTTCGGTCACTTGAAGTGGCACGTCTATTAGTTTGTGCACACTGGGTAGGTATCTTTAAAGACAGAAAATAGAGAAGAGAATAAGAGAATTAATTCTTTCAGAAAACAAGAGATCAGGGTCCCTCAGGCATAAACAGCACCCTGTCCCCCTCACACACCACCAGAGGGGCCCTAAGCCCTCTGCACAAACTGCAAATAACGGAGGCCCACAGCTGGCAGAGCCATGTCTGTGCAACACCTCCCTCCTCTAGCTGAGGTTTTTCTGACTGGTATGGTCACTGCTATTATTCTGCTATCATAACTGTTTTTCTAAATGCATACCCTGTGCCTCATGTAAAGGACTGGGGAAACGTGTGGTCCTTCATGGCACTACAAGCTGCTGTCATCAAATATCTCCCTGATAGGGCAAAATTGATTTTTCTCGAGTAATTCACGTGAAGAAGTATCTTAAGAGCAGAAATCTTGTCTTACAGACATAGATCTTTCCTTGGACATAGCATTATTTCAACCAGTAATAATCTCTGCATAATAATATGCTTATAATTAACCTCTGCTTGTGAGGAAATACATACGTACACCTGCTTAAAAGTGGTTTATTATGTTACTTAAGGTCAATCACCTATCTTCAGAACAACAATTTTTAAAAGCAAGCCAGGTCGATTCTGGGAAGATGGCGGCATGAGCAGGGTGGCAGAAATCTCCTCCCCAAACCATATATATTTGTGAAAATACAACAAATATAACTATTCCTAAAAAACAGACCAGAAGATACAGTACAACAGCCAGGCTACAGCTACATTGCGAGAACTCAGTGCCTCACGAAGAGGGTAAGATACAAAACCACAACCCGATGGGACCCGAGCACTCCCCAACCCCAGCGCACAGGCGGGAGGAAAAGATTCAGAGTGGGGAGGGAGTGGAAGCACAGGCCCACCAAATAACCCGCCCTGGTGATCTGCACCGGGAGCACTGACACACATTGTGTGGTGTATCGGAGATTAGAGAAACAAAAGGGCAGGATGTGAGACGGAGACTGCAAGTGGGTCTGTCAGCAAGCTCCCCAGGACAAAGAAAAGTGGGTGCTTTTTTTTTTTTTGGTTGTTTGGATATTGGGATATTTTTTGTTTTGTTTTTCTTTGTTTTCTGTTTTGTTCTGTTAAAGTCTTAAAGAGACAAGGGCCCAAGAGTGAAACAAAATCATCCCAGTGCACTCAGACAAGCAGGTTGGGAGTCTTGGGGAATTTCGGACCCCCTGGCCAGCGGCCGGGCAAAGCAGCCGTGCCGAGGCTTCCCACAGTGATCAGCAGCCTGCCATTCATTCCCCCCTGCCCGGCCAGCGCCACAGAGGGTCCGGGATCTGCCACCACTGCGGAACAGCAGAGGAGCGGCCCCGCCCACAGCATCCTCACAGCATCTACTCCCAGCAGGTGCGCAGCTAAGCGGAAAGGACCCCAGAACTGCCATCAAGGGCTGGAAAGCACCAAGGGGACCAGAGGGCATCCAGCGAGACTTCAAACCCCTACAGTGCTATAGGATAGGCTGAGGGCAACCCCACACACAGGCAGCTCAGGGGACTATCCCAGAGACTGCCTCCCAGTGGGCGAGAAACCAGTCCAGGTGCCGGAGAAGGGCAAGGAGAATAACAAGCAGGAAGGGACTTTGTTCTCCCAGCTGACACACGTGGCTCCTACCAGCGACCACTACTATCACCATGAAAAGACAGAGGAATATGGTACAAAGATTACCCAGACAACCCCAGAGAGAGGGCCTGATGGGATAGACTTACACAATCTTCCTGAAAAAGAATTCAGAAGGAAAGTCATAACCATGCTGATGGATCTACAGAGAAATATGCAAGAGCTAAAGGAGGAAGTGAGGAAAGACAATGCAGAAATCAGATGAGCGATCTACGGGCTTACGAGCAGAATGGACGAGGTGCAAGAGACTGTTAATGGAATAGAAATCACAGAACAGGAATACAGAGAAGCTGAGGCAGAGAGAGATAAAAGGATCTCTAAGAATGAAAGAATATTAAGAGAACTGTGTGACCAATCCAAATGGAACAATATTCACATTATACAAGTACCAGAGGAAGAAGACAGAGAAAAAAGGATAGAAAGTGTCTTTGAATAGATAATTGCTGAAAACTTCCCCAAGCTTGGGGAAGGAAATAGTTTCTCAGACCATGGAAGCCCACAGATCTCCCAACACAAGGGACCCAAGGAAGACAACACCAAGACACATAATATTAAAATGCCAAAAATCAAAGATAAGGACAGAGTATAAAAGGCAGCTAGAGAGACAAAAAAGATCACCTACAAAGGAAAACCCATCAGACTATCATCACACTTCTCAACAGAAACCTTACAGGCCAGAAGAGAATGGCATGACATATTTAATGTAATGAAACAGAAGGGGCTTGAACCAAGAATACTGTATCCAGCACAATTATCATATAAATTTTACGGAGGGATCAAACAGTTCCCAGAGAAGCGAAAGCTGAGGGAGTTTGCCTCCCACAAACCGCCTCTACAGGATATCGTAAATGGACTGCTCTAGATGGAAGCACCCCTAAGGCTAAAAATATGTCACCAGAGAAAATAAAATCATAGCAAAGAAAGCAGACCATCCAAATACTAACTAAAGGCAAAAAGTAAAATCAATTATCCACAAAAACAGTCAAAGGCAATGTAAAAACAGTACAGAATAAAACACCTAGTATATAAAGAATGGAGGAGGAAGAAGAAGAGAGACAAATAAAGAATCATCAGACGGTGTTTATAATAGCTTAACAAGACAGTTAACTTAGACTGTTAGATAGTAAAGAAGCTACCCTGGAACCTTTGGTAACCACGAACCTAAAGCCAGCAATGGCAATAAGTACATATCTATCAATAATCACCCTAAATGAAAATGGACTGAATGCACCAATCAAAAGACACAGAGTAATAGAATGGATAAAAAAGCAAGACCCATCTATATGCTGCTTACAAGAGACTCACCTCAAACCCAAAGATATACACAGACTAAAGGTGAAGGGATGCACAAAGATATTTCATGCAAACAACAAGGAGAAAAAAGCAGATGTCGCAGTACTTGTATCACACAAAATAGACTTCAAAACGAAGAAAGTAGCAAGAGATAAAGAAGGACATTACATAATGACAAAGGGGTCAGTCCAAGAAGAGGATATAACCATTATAAATATATATGCACCCAACACAGGAGTGCCAGCATATGTGAAACAAATACTAACAGAATTAAAGGAGGAAATAGAAAGTGATGCATTCATTTTAGGAGACTTCAACACACCACTCACTCCAAAGGACAGATCATCCAGACAGAAAATAAGTACACACACAGAGGCACTGAACAACACACTAGAACAGATGGACCTAACAGACATCTACAGAACTCTACACCCAAAAGCAACAGGATATACATTCTTATCAAGTGCACATGGAACATTTTCCAGAATAGACCACATACTAGGCCACAAAAAGAACCTCAGTAAACTCAAATATATTGAAATTCTACCAACCAACTTCTCAGATCACAAAGGTATAAAACTAGAAATAAATTGTACAAAGAAAACAAAAAGGCTCACAAATATATGGAGACTTAATAACATGCTCCTAAGTAATCAATGGGTCAACGACCAAATTAAAACAGAGATCACACAATATATGGAGACAAATGACAACAACAACACAAAGCCGCAACTTGTGTGGGACACAACAAAGGTAGTTGTAAGAGGAAAGTATATTGCAATCCAGGCCTATTTAAAGAAGGAAGAACAATCCCAAATGAATAGTCTAAAGACACAATTATTGAAATTGGGAAAAAAAGAACAAATGAGGCCCAAAGTCACCAGAAGGAGAGACATAATAAAGATTAGAGAGGAAATAAATAAAACTGAGAATAATAAAACAATAGAAAAAAATCAATGAAACTAAGAACTGGTTCTTTGAAAAAATAAACAAAATACATAAACCCATAGCCAGACTTATTAAGAGAAAAAGAGAATCTACACACATAAATCGAATCAGAAATGAGAAAGGAAAAATAACGACAGACCCCACAGAAATACAAAGAATTAGAAGAGAATACTATGAAAATCTATAGGCTAACAAGCTGGAAAACCTAGAAGAAATGGACAACTTCTTAGAAAAATACAGCCTTCCAAGACTGACCAAAAAAGAAATGGAAAACCTAAACAGACCAGTTACCAGCAAAGAAATTGAATCAGTAATCAAAAAACTACCTAAGAAAAAAAAACCCGGGCCAGATGGATTCACTTCTGAATTTTACCAGACATACAGAGAAGAAATAATACCCATTCTCCTTAAAGTTTTCCAAAAAATAGAAGAGGAGGGAATACTTCCAAACTCTTTCTATGAAGCCAGCATCACTCTAATACCAAAACCAGCCAAAGACCTCACCAAAAAGAAAATTACAGATCAATATTCCTGATGAACATAGATGCAAAAAATACTCAACAAAATATTAGCAAACTGAATTCAAAAATGCATCAAGAAGATCATACACCATGATCAAGTGGGATTCATCTCAGGGATGCAAGGATGGTATAACATTCAAAAATCCATTAACATCATCCACCACATCAATAAAAAGAAGAACAAAAACCACATGATCATCTCCATAGATGCTGAAAAAGCATTTGACAAAATTCAACACTCATTCATGATAAAAACTCTCAACAAAATGGGCATCGAGGGCAAGTAACTCAACATAATAAAGGCCATATATGACAAACGCACTGCTAACATCATACTTAATAGCGAGAAGCTGAAAGCTTTTCATCTAAGATTGGGAACAAGACAGGGATGACCAATCTCTCCACTGTTATTCAACATAGTACTGGAGGTCCTAGCCACGGCAATCAGGCAAAACAAAGACATACAAGGCATCCAGATTGGTAAAGAAGAAGTCAAATTGTCACAATTTGCAGATGACATGATATTGTACATAAAAAACCCTAAAGACTCCACTCCAAAACTACTAGAACTAATATCTGAATTCAGCAAAGTTGCAGGATACAAAATTAACACACAGAAATCTGTTGCTTTCCTATACACTAAAGATAAACTAGCAGAAAGAGAAATCAGAAAGGAATTCCATTCACAATTGCATCAAAAAGAATAAAATACCTAGAAATAAACCTAACAAAGGAAGTGAAAGACCTGTACTATGAAAACTACAAGACACTCCTAAGAGAAATTAAAGAGGACACTAACAAATGGAAATGCATCCCATGCCCTTGGCTAGGAAGAATAAATATTGTCAAAATGGCTATACTACCTAAAGCAATCTACAGATTCAATGCAATCTCTATCAAAATACCAACAGCATTCTTCAATGAACTGGAACAAGTAGTTCTAAAATTCATATGGAACGACAAAAGACCCCGAACAGCCAAAGCAATCATGAAAAGGAAGAAAAAAAGAGGGGGAATTACGCTCCCAGACTTCAAGCTCTACTACAAAGCTACAGTAATCAAGACAATTTGGTATTGGCACAAGAACAGACTTACAGACAAGTGGAACAGAATAGAAAATCCAGACATTAACCCAAACATATATGGTCAATTAATATATGATAAAGGAGCCTTGGATATACAATGGGGAGATGACAACCTCTTCAGCAGCTGGTGTTGGCAAAACTGGACAGCCACATGTAAGAGAATGAAACTGGACTACTGTCTAACCCCATACACAAAAGTAAACTCAAAATAGATCAAAGACCTGAATGTAAGACATGAAATCAGACTTCCAGGAATATGGCGACGTGAACAGACCAGCAGAAAAATTCCTCCCAACATTATATTTATTCACGAAAATACAGCAAATACAACTATCCCTAAAAGAGAGACCAGAATACACAGGAAAGTGCACAGCGTACAGCTACACCTGTGAGAACTTGGCAGCCGGAGAGGCGGACGGGATACAGAGCGGCGACCCGGTGGGACCGAGCGCTCCCCCCTCCCCAGAGCTCCGGCGGCCAGACACTCCGGACAGAGGACTCGGCACCCAGCGAGGCGGGACGGAAACGTGATCCAGCGAGACCAGAGTGCCCCTCCACCCCAGCACTCCCGCGGGAGTCCCGGCAAATCGGGTAAGGTACGGAGCCGCGAGCGAACCGAGCGCTCCTCTCCCCCAGCGCTCGAGCGGGAGGAGAGGATTCAGAGCCGGGAGGGAGTGGAAGTCTGTGCCGGGAGCGCCGACACACAGCCTGCGGTGTAGCGGAGATAGGAGAGACAGAGGGCACAGGGTCCCAGCCCGGAACTTGCAAGTTGCCCGCGGCAGTCTCCGGGAAGGAAAAAGAAAGGAGAAAAAAGGGAAGAAAAGCGCGCGCTCTACCTCAGCGGTCTTAAAGAGACAGGAGCTCAGTAGAGGAGCCGGATAGCCCTGCGAACTGAGCCCAGCACGCTGGGAGTCCTAGGGAGCATTGGACCCCTTGGCTGGCGACTGGGAAAGGGTGCCTGCCATTGAGACCCCCACGGAGATCAACAGCTTCCCATTGTTCCCAACCCAGCCAGAACTATAGAGTGGCGCTGGAATAGTGGAGCAACAGCGCCACCTACAGCACTCGTGCAGAACCCACTCTCAGTGGCTTTTTGTTTTTCTTTTTGTTTTTTGTTTTTTCTCCCCTTTCTTTTCCTTTTTTTCTTTCCCTCTCTTTCAACAGCCTCCCATTCATTCTCACCCTGACCACAGCATTAAAGGGCCGTGTGGAGCGACATGGCCACGGCTCTGGAATAGTGGAGCAATAGCACCACCTACAGCATTCACACAGAAACCACCCCCAGTGGGCATTTTGGTGTTTTTTTGTTTTGTTTTTTTGTTTTTTTTTTTGTTGTTGTTGTTGTTGCTGTTTTCTTTTACGTGTTGCTGCCTTTTCTTTTTCTTTCTTTTCTTTTCCTTTCTCTCTCTCTCCTTTTACTTTTTTATTAGTAGTAGAAATTTCTTTTTTTTTCCTTTCTCTCCTTCCTTATCTCTCCTTGCTACCAACAACCAATTCTATAGTCATGAGAAGACAGAAGAATATGATACAGACAAAGCTTCAGACAAACACCACACCAGAGAAAGAAGCTGAAGGAATGGACATGCACAGTCTTCCAGAAAAAGAATTCAGAATAAAAGTCATAGCCATGCTGACGGATCTACAGAAAAATGTGCAAGAGCTGAGGGAGGAAGTGAGGGAAGTGAGGAAAGACAATGCAAAATGAGACAAGCCATCGACGGGCTCAACAGCAGATTGAATCAGGTTCAAGACACGATCAAGGAATTACAAGACAGGGACCAGGAATACAAAGAAGCTGAGGCAGAGAGAGATAAACAGATCTCTAAGAATGAAAGAATATTAAGAGAACTGTGTGAACAATCGAAACGGAGCAATATTCGCATTATAGGAGTATCAGAGGAAGGAGAGAAAAAGGGATAGAAAGTGTCTTTGAAGAAGTAATTGCCGAAAACTTCCCCACGCTGGGGAAGGAAATAGTCTCACAGTCCACGGAAGCCCACAGATCTCCCAACACAAGTGATCCAAAGACGACAACACCAAGACACATAATAATCAAGATGGCAAAGATCAAAGACAAGGACAGAGTATTAAAGGAAGCTAGAGAGAGAAAAAAGATAACCTACAAAGGAAAACCCATAAGACTGTCATCAGACTTCTCAACAGAAACCTTACAGGCCAGAAGAGAATGGCATGATATATTTAATGTAAGGAAACAGAAGGGCCTCGAACCAAGAATATTGTATCCAGCATGATTATCATTTAAATATGACGGAGGGATTAAACAATTTCAAGACAAAAGAAAGTTGAGAGAGTTTGCCTCCCATAAACCACCACTATAGGATATCTTAAATGGACTGCTCTAGAGGGAAACACCCATAAGGCTAAAAAGATGTCACCAGAGAAAATAAAAGCATAGCAAAGAAAGCAGACCATCCAAATACCAACTAAAGGCAAAGAATAAAACACCTAATATATAAAGAAAGGAGGAGGAAGAATAGGAAGGGAGAGATAAAGAAACATCAGACGGCGTTCACAATAACTTAACAAGAAAGTTAAGTTAGATTCTCAGATAGTAAACAAGCAACCCTTGAACCTTTGGTAACCACGAATCTAAAGCCTGCAATGGCAATAAGTACATATCTATCAATAATCACCCTAAGTGTAAATGGACTTAATGCACCAATCAAAAGACACAGAGTAACAGAGTGGATAAAAAAGCAAGAGCCATCTATATGCTGCTTACAAGAGACTCACCTCAAACCCAACGATATACACAGACTAAAAGTGAAGGGATGGAAAAAAATATTTCAAGCAAACAACAAAGAGAAAAAAGCAGGTGTTGCAGTACTTGTATCAGATAAAATAGACTTCAAAACAGAGAAAGTAGCAAGAGATAAAGACGGACATTACATAATGATAAAGGGGTCAGTCCAACAAGAAGATCTAACCATTATAAATATATATGCACCCAACACAGGAGCATCAGCATATGTGAAACAAATACTAACAGAAGTGAAGGACGAAATAGACAGCAATGCAATTATTCTAGGAGACTTTAATACGCCACTCACTCCAAAGGATAGATCAACCAGGCAGAGGAGAAGTAAAGACACAGAGGCACTGAACAACACACTAGAACAGATGGACCTAACAGATATCTACAGAACTCTGCACCCAAAAGCAGAAGGATACACATTCTTCTCAAGTGCACATGGAACATATTCCAGAATAGACCACATTCTAGGCCACAAAAAGAACCTCAGTAAATTCAAAAATATTGAAATCTTACCAACCAACTTCTCAGATCACAAAGGTATAAAACTAGAAATAAATTTCAGAAAGAAATCAAAAAGGCTCACAAATACATGGAGACTTAACAACATTCTCCTAATGAATCAATGGGTTAA
>JAQQAC010020896.1:2110384-2180729 GCA_029783875.1 Phataginus tricuspis | reverse complement strand
ATAGATAGATAGATAGATAGATAGATAGATAGATAGATAGATAGATAGATAGATGATAGGTAGGTGACATTTGTCAGCTTACGCCCACCTGCACGGCTGTCACATTGCCCTCCGAGTCCAGCCAGAGGCATGCACCGGCATGAAGGCTCTTTGTGGGCATCACCTGTCTTACATCTCAGACTCTCCTCGGTATCACCTCCAAAGCAAGCATGGTCACAGAGCTGCTGCCAGAGGGACTCGACGCCAGAGCAACTAGCCCAAAGGCCCATTTCACACTCAGGAGCTAACTGAACATCCTGGCCAGAAAGAGGCAAAGGCATCACATTCAAGGTGGAGACGTTTTCCCGTGCCATTTATAACCTTAAGATCATGAACGTTCTTCCTCGCAGCTGCCAGCTCACAGACACGGGGGCCCTGGGTCCAAGCGCACGTGCCTGGAGCAGCCGCAGGGCCAGGGCACTAACGGGGACTCGGCTCTTACACTGAATAGGACTCGAAGCCTGCTGGCATAAGCAGGAAAGGATGGCGCTTGGAAGGCCACTCACCTTTTCCTGTGGCACCAGTGCCCTGCCGTGCTGTCCCCTGCTCTGAGACTGGCCCCATCTGCCTGGCCCGAGAGCATCCGCCAGGAGGGCCCCACCTGGGAGTCCTGGGCACTGCTCCAGGCAGAGGCCCTGAAGATGGGTGAGGACAAGGGGCCACGGCCCAGGGAGGAGGACCCAGGAGTCCGCTCCCCAGGGAGTCCAACAGGAAACAGCTCCTTTCATTTTCAGCTCTTCCATCAAAGGCCTGGTCCCTAAGCTTCGCACACAAGATCCAAGTGCTGTGTGAACACAATGGCGTCAGGAGGCCTCTGGACAACAGAAGCCCCAGCACACCTGCTCCAAGCCCTGTGGGTGTGACCACTCTCCCTGTCTTCCAGAAATCTCTGCAGGTCACCAGCCACATGCCTGGGTCCCCAGGCCATGCAGAGAGGAGGGACACGGAGCCCCAGAACCGGTCTTGAGGCTGAAGGGGGCCTGTGGCTGTCTTTCCAGCCCAGCACTCTCATCTCTCTGGTGAGGACGCGGCCCCAGCCCCCTGGGTGAGCGCCACAGCGCGAACACAGAGAGCTGGGCCCACACCTCCCTGACTCCTCGCTCACGCTATTTCTTGCTCTGTGGTGAGCAGAGCCAAGGCTGTGGCTCAGGACAGGGGTGAAGTCAGAGGCATGTCAGACACATTTCATGATGACAACCAGAGCCTCCCAGAGGGCCCGGAACCCCACAAGCCAAGCTAAGTGGGCCACAGCCTGGGTGATCACTCAGGTCCCAGGCATCCTACGGAACCAGGACGGCAAACACTTCCCCACCCTCTGCCGGGCACCTTTCCCTGGTCTCTCACTAACACAGGGCCCAGGTCACGGGCGGCGCCCACTCCTCTGCCCCCTCCCACCCCAGGCATCACTGGCTGTTCTTTAAGAGGCTGAAAACTCTTCCTTCTTGGCCTCAGACATCCTCCACAACCATCCTCCAGGGTTCACATATTTATCTGCCCTTTGAGGCCTTAGGAAAAAAATAGATTTATTTCTTCAATTACCACAAATCAGCCCGCCTTCCCTTCTTACCCTGCCAGATTAAGTTGGGTCAAACGCACACCCCACAGCACGGGGAGCACCCGGGACAGGCCCTGCCTACGCCCGAGAAACATCAGGGCAGGTGTCTCCCGTGGTGCACGGGGCCGTCAGACACCTTCTGTCATCTCGCTGCACAGCAGCTGGTGAAGCTGCTCTCGGCCTTCCTCCCTGGCCTCTCCCCACCTCTGGAGGCCGGCAGGTACCCGTCTGTGGTCACATCACTCCAGTCGCTGCCTCTGCTATCTCCCCTTCACCTCCAGGCTGAATTAAAACTGGTCAGCTCAGACGCAAGACTTCCACAGTTTGGCCAAGCTTACCCCTGATGACTCCCTGGCTCAGGTCACAGGGGCCCTTACCGAATTCAGAACACACCCTCCACTCCCCACAGCCACGGCTCTGCTCACACTTCCCAGAACACCCCCTACAGCCGAACGGGAAATCCTCTGCCTCCTTGACAGCTAACCTCAGATGAGGGCCCCTGGGACCCCAGAGCCCCCAGCCTCACCCACCAGGTCTGGCCTGTCCTGCCGCTCATCCGGACTGATGACTGTGCTGACCCGTGGAATCCAGTGTAGACTGCACACTCGGGTCCATCCCAAGGGCCAGAGCAATGAGCATGCTTGACCCATCTTTGCTCTTCCTTCATGGTGAGGCAGGGACCATGGGCTTAGACAGAGCAGGGGGAGGGCCTCCGGGAAAAGCAGGGCAGGATATTTGCAGTCAGAGCAATGTAACTACATGCAAGGAAACCCCCTACCAAAACTCTGTGTTGAACATTCAGCTCTAGGGTCATTCTTCAGTAAGATCAGTTAATATTCCCCAGATAAAGAAGAGTAGCACATGTTTTTATTATGCTAATCACTTGTAATCATGTGTAAGATTCATTTTAACTTGCTAAAAGGCCCAGGCCTATGTGCTGTCTTTCCTCCTTCAGATCTGAATGGGTGATTTTACAAACTGGGCAACTAATTTAGCAGCAGGCCCAGCTGTAAACAACATAATAAAAGGCAGGAAGGATTCTACCTTAGAAGTAAGATTTTTAACTTATCTTTAGCAAACAGACAATACCTCAGCCCACCTTGGGGGCTGGGCAGGCCACCTTTTGATATGCTCCTAGACCAAGACGCTGGTATCCCAGAGAGGAATCAAGGCAGGAAATTCCTTATGTTAAGTTAATTCTAAATATTTAGACACTACTTAACAAATCCACACTCCTAAGCTTTTTTTCATGTTCCCAAATATCCTCAACTGCCTATAAAACACCTAGATAACGCACCACCCCGGGCTCCCTTGTCCCCTCCTGGCGTGAGCCAGGAGCTCTGTCCTTTCACTTTATCTCTAAATAAAAGCCTGTACCTTGCTCTCCTACCTCGAGTGTTTGTGAAGCTCATTCTTTGGCTTCATTAACAAGAACCCCGGCATCAACGGCACGGCGCAGTAATAGATATTTAATAAGCACTCTGTACGTGAAGAAAGGAAGGAGGGAGGGAGGAAGAAGGCTGGCTGGAGGCGGGGACTGCACGGAATTAAAACTGGGAAGATATGGGTCCTGGCTTCCCTTCCTACTGGCTGTCTGAGCGCAGTCACTTCCTGAGTCCTAAGATGCAGCTCCCCAAGCACAAAGCGGGGCCTCTGTAACATATATTCTCTAATGCAGCAAAAACTCCAAGTCATTGGAAGTTGGATCCTAGCTCATGACGGATCACAACATCCTATTTCAGCATTTTTTACAAGGTGGGTTTAATCACTCTGAATTACTGGCAGTATGAATATGATTCCAGGTGCATATAAAATATTTGATGTCAGGAAGTCCCTGAACTGCATGACAATTCCAGGATTGGTATATCCTGATAATCAAAATTAAAATGACAATAACATCCAGACACAGAATTACCAGAAGTACAGAGAAAGCAGCATTGCCCACATTAGGCAAAAAAATGTGAAATGCAGCCTGACATTCTATTTCCAGTAAGTGTGCCATTTATCACGAGCAGCATGTGACCCTGTGTTGCTCTTCACTTGGGGACAGGACTCTAGATGGCACGCCCTCCCACTCCATCTGCGTGGGGCATAAGAACAAGGGTATACGTTTGCAGACCCCAGAAGCAAGAGGGAAAGCACAGAGCTGCACAGAGAGGAGACCGGTCCAGTTCCATCCCGCTAGCTACTGGAATGTGTCACCCACAGAGGACAGACGAGGGGCTAAGACTGAAGGTGTGAGATGTTCTGGGACCCTAATGAGCAGGGACAGAACAGGAGGCATATCTGTTCATTTCCCAGGCAGTGGCTGCACTCCCCGAAGAAGGAAATTCATCTATGCCCTCTGTCAGCCAGGAGATGGTCTCCATATTCTATGAAGGGCAGAAATAGGTTCCCTTGGGAAATTAAACCAGTCATTTTGGTGAATCTTCAGGAGAACATGCAATTAAAATTTCATTTTTAAAAAATGAAGATTCCGTCTGTGTTCTGTACCCAGCTGCTGGACAAGCACCTGAAGGTAGACGTTTCCACCGTCACCAGTCACACTAATGGGGGAATCACCGCCTTCGGTAGGAAAGGGGGAAAAGCCTGTGTTGTTTATTCTCAGTTAAGACCCTTGGCTCACAACATAAGCAAAAGTGATCAAACCACCACATTATAGGAATAACTATTAGCAAATTCTTATTTTCCCAGGAACAAGATCCGTTGAAACTATTGAAAATAAACATTCCAACGGTTTGAGATACTATCTGAAGATCTTTAGTCTGAGGAGTTCAGGAGAATGGTGATTACAGTGAACGTCCCATTCACCAGCTCCTATAGTTGACAGTTAAATGACAGAAGCCCAGGAATTCACATGTGATTAAAATCTTGATGGCTGGCAGAGCAGAAGAGGAAATCTGAGTGGGGATAGAAATGGAACTGTTTCTGTGTTTAAGACCCTATTTGCTCTCGCAATTGCTTCTCTGTCTCCATCTTCCCTTTCTCCTTTATTCTCCTCCTAGGTTTTTCAATTTACATTAACTTTTACCAAATTTCAGCAAAATTCTAGACATAATTCGTAATCAAAGGAAGTCGTTTCTGTTCATATCAGTTAAATCACTTGACATGACCATTAGCTACTTCAAGTTTTTTGATGGCTATCTTATGAAGTTTATGATTCGCATGTATCCCCTAGTTTTTTAATTCATTCATTTTGATTCTGATGCTATGTACTTGCACAATTGCTATCATTAAGTCTAATTATATAATTAGCATAACATGTGTGATCACGTAATTAGAATGTGCAATTATAATGTGCAATTACATAATTACAATGTGTAATGGCATCAGGGTGTAAATATCCTTCTGAAATGTCAGAAGAAATATCCTCTGTTTGCTCAGGAGGTAGTTTTTGAAGTTCAATCTCACAATTTTTTCCAGGGTGGAAATTCAAATATTTGAATCAACCACATTAATTATGCTTAGGAAATAAAAGCTTTATTTCCTCTTCTTTTACTATCTTTTCTAACTGAAGTACAAGATAACAAATGTTGCAATGTACCAAAATTATTTATTTAACTGATTGTCGTACATGATTTGAGTTGAGAAAATAAAATTATTAGAAATCCTGGCAAAGTGAAACAATCCCTAAAACATAAATACTTGGGTCTAGCAAATTTGTATCTGAAAATATATTTGCTGTAATCACAGTCTTGCAATAACCACATGCAGGCAGGGTCTTCTGGAGGCTCCGCAGTTCTCTCAAACCCCAAAAGACAAATATCAAACACATTATCTTTTCACCCACACCTGCTCTTGCTCGAGTATTATGTTATCTCGATGGTTCTCAGACTTCTGTTTGCATCATAACCACCCTGAGAGCTGGTAGAAACAGACTGGCAAACCCCACCCACAGAGTCTATTATTAGGCAGTCCAGGAGTGAACCAGAGAACCTGAATTCCTAGCAGGTGCCCAGGTGACCCTGCTTCCCCTGGGCCAAAGACCACACTGGAGAACTTATTCATAAGTTACTATCTTATCCTCCACCAAGTTTCCCAAGAGAGCATCTTCAAGTTCATTCTTGACTTCTCTTTGCTCCTCAACGTCCTTCCCCCCACACGCTCATTTGGTCCACAAGCCATGTGGATTCTAACCCGGGAAACTGCATCCTGAGCCATCTCCCAACCGTTCCCTCCATCCCCACCGATCCTGGCTTAACCAACCCTAATGTGTTTTTGCCTGGAGATAGACCCTCTGTCAATTCTTCGCCCAGTGAAACCCCGCACTGGCACGAGTTTAATTGTGCCTCAGCATTGCTTTTTTTTAAGTGTCCACCAATCCTCCATGGTCCACAAAGCCCTTCAGTGTTGGACACCAGCTTCCCCTTCAGGCCTATTTCCTACCTCTCAACGGTGCTTCAGCCACATCACAAAGTGGCACCGCCCGCATCAGTTCTCTGTGCCCCTGCTAACACTGCTCCCTCCGCAGGGATCGACGATCCAGAAGGGACCTGACCCACACTGGAAATTAGAAGACTCTCAGGCCAGGATCACACCATGAATGCAGAAACCTTGATGCCAGACAAGTCCTTGACCAAGACAAGATGAAAAAACAGTGGAATGTGGGGGATGTTGAACAGAAGGGCGGGAAGAGAGGTGTGTTCATTTACCCATTGCTGTGTGCCAGGCACTACACCTACTGCCCATTTGGACTTCCAATCCTCTGCTTTAGTTTCATTTGGTATAAGAGATCATCTAAAGCTGAGGAAGATTATACAACTTGTTTAAGGTCAAATACCCTGTAAGTGGCACAGTCAAGTTTGAAGCCTGTATCTTATAGCAAATATGCTGTCTGCCTCCAAAACTCACACTCATTTACCAAATTTCCACTTTTAGAGTACCAACGTGCCAACTGATGTTGAACTAGAAAGCATCTCTAGCAGACCAGTCCTTAACCCTGTCCTTGTCAAAGTTGTGAATAAACACTAGGAAGACATAGAATCCATGGTTCTCACAGCTTGGAGTATCTACTAAAACATCAGTGGATTTCTAAACACAATATTAAGCTGGAACAAGGACAATATAGCACATTTAGTTGGATAACTTGCAGGATTAAAAGAAATTTGGTGTTGACAGCATTTAATTGGTGAAAGACCTAGGAATTTCTCTCAATTGTAAAGTTAGCAAGAGCCAGCAGCATGACATGACTCCTAAAAATAAAGTGTACTTTTATGAAGATGGCACTGAGTTCAATCTTTAAAATAACTCTTCTCCAAGGCAAATTAAAAAAAATAATAATTGTAAAGACTTGTCCATACTCAACACTAAGAGAAACATGCCCATATTTTAAAAGAAAATAAGTAAACAATCATGCAATCAGGAGAATTGAAGCCACTGATCTGCTGGGCTCTCAGTCCAAACACATGAAAAAGCAGGTACCAAACAGGTACAAACACTCCCTAACAGAAAGTGAAGGACCAGAAAAAAGGTGGGGCTGTCCCACTCTCAAAACAAAAAGAGAAAAGGCTGAAAACACCACCCATGGCTATAATTTATATAACCAGTCACACCTGAGATGTGAAAGGAATGAGCTAGAGCTGAGTCAATAAGCCTTGAGCCAAGTTAGACATTCACTGAATGATGGCCTTGGATAGAAGTATGGAACCAGCATTTAAGTGTTACTGCAGTTCTAGGATCTGATTACAATGAACTCCATAATTTCTAGGGAGATGTAAATGTAATCACAGACTGATGGGGAGAGAGAGAGTAGAAAACTGAAATGTCCAGAAAAAAAGGAAAGGCATACTGAGGAAGATAGCCCCAAACATCAATAGTCAGGCAGTGAATTCATTCCAAACAATATAGAGAAAAATATAAAAGAGACTATAAAGGAGTAAAGGAATGAATCATAGTCTAAAAGTCGAATATGAAATTTTAAAACTGATAAAAACAAGAAGATATGAAAAAGGACCAATTGGAAATATGGAGAATGAAAAATATATTAAAATAAAGATTTCTGAAAGTAGGATAAACTCTAAACTGGATATGTCAGAGAAATAGTAAAGTAAAAGGTACCTCTGAGTAATTCACCTAATTATTGATTGGGTTAATCATCCAATTAGTTTTATTGGGTTAAAATTGAAAGCACAATTAAGAGGTATGGATGAAAGTTTAAGAGGCTCCAAAATTCATTTAATGAGAAGTTCTAGAAGAGGAAATAATACAGAATTTGAAGAAGCAATATTTGAAAAGACAAAGAAAATGTCTTTTTTCTTTGAGAATTGAAGACTCTTCAAACTAAAAAGCCACTACACATTGAGCATTATAAAATAATCTAGATATACCCAAGTGACACTTTAGAAAATTAAGAATGAGAAAATCATGAAAACTATCAAAGAGAAGACAGATTGCCTTCCAAACAATGGCAATTCGGTTATTAGCAGAAATGTCATCCGTAAAAAATAGGTGCCTGAAGTCTTCAATGGGATGAGGGAAAATAACTTTCAACAGAGAATTCTATACCCAGCTAAACTGTTTTTAATCTGGGGACCATAAAAAGACATTTTCAAATATGCAGAAGCCAAGATGGGTTGTTATTTACACACTCTTTTTGAAATTACTAAAAAGCGATATATCACAAGAAGAAAAATGAGCTCAGAGGGGAAAAATGGGACATAAGAAACCACAGTGAACACACTTCATAAAGTTTATTAGTATATCCACCTATTAGATGAAAATTGGTAATTTAAAAACTAAATTTTGTGTTAAAAATATAGAACATCAATAATTTTGAAGAATGAGTTTGGTATGTGCAAAAATGCAAAATATGGGGTTTAACCATCTGTGGTCTCGCACTGACAAATGGCACAGAACTAAAGTTCAAAAACTGCCATTTTCAGCTAGTTTTCACACTTCTTTGTGAAGACACTGGGTTTTTGGATAGGCAACTAGAGAGCAGCATAGATGTGGAAAGTCCTTGGGCAGTGATGGCACTTGGTTGTAGTGTAGAGGTTACACACCAGGTTATAGTGTGGAGGTCACATGTCAGGTTATAGTGTGGAGGTCACATGTCAGGTTATAGTGTGGAGGTCACATGTCAGGTTATAGTGTGGAGGTTATATGCCAGGTTATAGTGTGAAGGTTACATGCCAGGACTCTGGAATCTTCACTTTAAAACTAAACAGCCAGGTGACCTTGGGCCAGCTGTTTACCTTTCTTAAGCCTCAACTTCCTCATCTGCAAAACAGGGATAACGGTACCACCTACGTCATAAGAAGCTTAAAGATTAAATAAAACCATTCTTCTATAATAATTATTTTAGTACTTGATGCAAAGTTAAATGCTCCATAAATGTTAGCTCTTCTTCTTTGAAATCAAACAGATGTCACTTATTAGGGGTATACCCTTGGTCAATGACTATTATAATACTAATAGCTTTTATTTACTGAGTTCTTGGTACATGACAGGCACTATTCTGGGTGATTTACGTAAATCATCTCATTCAATTCTCAAAATGATACCCTTTAATGGTCAATGAAACTGAAGATACAAATTAAGTAAAATATCCAAAGGGTGCTCATCAGTGAGATCCAGCCCTCTGGCTGAGGGATTCTGAAACTCTACCTTAATCAGCTTGTCGCTTACACTCACAGAGCTTATTACCTCACATACTAACCACGCGAAATAACGATTGTCATGAGAAGTATTGAAATGATACCCTCAGAGCACCTGGTTGCCTCACTCTCTTCTTTGCACCTACGAGATTTCAGGTGGCCTTTACCACAGGGGCAGGAGATGTAGTTGTCATCCCGTCATCTGCGACCAGCTGGTGGCATCCTCAAAATACTCAACGGATGGGGAAGTGGCACAGATCACACCTGCACAGGGCACACCTGCTCCTCCAGTCCTACTCCATTCACTAGCCAGCTCATCTCCTTCCAGCCAAGCAGACCAAGCTGCACTTCTTCTGAAAAGATGCTCCAGGCCAGAAAAACAGCAAACGTGAGGAAAGTGCCCTGCAAGAGCAGTTCAGGCTGTGAAAATGTTGCAGGAACATACATCAGAGAGTACATGATGTCTGCTTTCAGAATCGAGGAAGAGTGTGGTTGTCTGAGGCCCCAAGTGTGCTGATCAGCTCAGCTTCCAGATCTCACAGGTATGGAGGAAAGAAGCCTCTTTTCACAGATATTAATCTACAAATACTCTCTTGTAGCCAGGCAGAAAGAGGGATGGACAGTTCTGGCCCTGGGCTCTGCTTTAGCCACCAGGTCTCCTAGGTTGTTATTTTGCTCTCCCTGGATTGTTTCCCTATAAAATAAAAGGACCAGGTGCTGGAATGCCCAGGCTCCTTTCTAGTCTAAACGTGTGTGATTCCAAATGAATGCTATAAAGGACTGAACAAATGGGCCATATGCAGAAATGCAAACGTTTGCCCGAGATTTAATCTGGAGGGAATTTCTTGGTGTAATGAAGCTCTCGTCTGCTTCCCTGATGGACAATAACGGAGGAGCTAATGGACCTCTGAGACCCAGAGGCAACCAGTCGGCTGTGTCCCAGGCTCCTGCTCACAAAGCACAGGCCTGGCAGATCGATGTCTCCCAGGAGAGGACTGAGGAAGCAGAACAGTGGGCAGCGACGGAGCAGTTTCTGCAGGAAGGGTGCTCACTGGCCATGGGCTGTCTGTGACCAGCAGCCCAAAGAGCCCCAGCCACACCCTGAGGCCCTGGGCAGCCAATGTTGTCTGCGTGTGGATGTGCCAAAAGACGGCAGTGAGGAGGAAGAATGGACAATGGTTCCCAGACCAGGCTAGTCATTACAGCACTCCAGAAGCTTCTTAAAAATCAGATTCCCAGGCCCCAGCCCATCACAGCTCGTGGGGGCAAGGGCCAGGAAACAGCACGTCTGAAAGGGCCTCCCGAGATCCCCTGACAGTGAGCCGGCATGCACCTCGGGGAGGCCATCCACGTTCAGGGAGCCAGTGCCCGGCACCCTCAACCACACTCAACAGGGAACGCAAGTGGGCAGCCATGTTCTGGTTTTTGCTTGTTTATTTTGGAAGAAAGAGAGAGGGCAGCAGAGGTAGAAAAAATACAGGGCAAGGAGTTTCATACCTTCCCAGATTCTCAAGAACCTTCCACATTCGAGAGTGGAGGAATGGGGGTCCCGCCTGCCACCTTACCTCTCCCAACTGACCCTGCTCCTGTCAAGTGCCCCCCCCCCGAGTCCCCCAGCAGTGACCCTGCCAATCTCAAACCCAGAGTCCTCAGCATCAACAGGTTGGGAATGAACAAGCCTGAGTCCAGAGGTGCCTACATGCTGGCCACTGTGTTTTCCTGCCCTATATTCCAGGAAAATTCACATTCGGAAGGCATTTCACACAACCCACGACCAGGACTGTCCCCTTAGCTACTTAGGTGCGTCCTGGGTCAGTTCAAGTACAGGGATTAGAAGCCACCTTCCCTTACAAAATATTCACAAACTCCTGTCTCTAAAGTAAGGCTCTCTCCCTCTAAAGTTTGGCACTCGGTTTGTCTACACTGTTTCTTTAGGAGTGTGTCCGTGCTGCTTAACTCCACCGTGCATTCATTTACTCCCTCCCTCTTTCATCCCATCAAGGGCCTATTATTAAATAAACTTGTAACAAAATCCTGATGATACAAAAACAGAAGAGACAGAGACGACTCCTTCCCTTAAGATCCTTGCAGCCTATCTTCCCCACCTCAACCAGGCAGCGTGCTGACCGAACCTATTCTGAATCACTTTGTTAGAACTACACTCTCTCGTGTAATATATAAACAATATTCACTTCCCCTTTCCAGGCCTCAGGGGAGGGGTGTCAGGCCACGGTCTGAAAATCATGTTCTATGCAGACCTAGTTCCCAGGCGCTCTGGAAAGGGGGGCCCTCGTGAAAGTGGCACTTAGGCCTCCCTCTGCATCGTCAGCATTATTACCTGGCATATAAATAGGAGTTGATGTTTTACGATGCACTTCAAAATGACTGGTGAAAGTGCTATGTCAGGATTCTTCCAAGGTTTGTGTTCTATAATTCTGGGCTCATATGTAATGGCTCGATTTGAGGAGTTCTGAATAAAGAAGAATTTGGATCGATGACGGAGGAAGGGGAACCGTTTTAAGAAATAATATTAGGGTTACATACACACAGGTGAAAGGAGGGGGTTTGCATGACTCCCCTGAAGCCAAGCATGAGGAGGGGGAGGGGGACACCTCCAAATGGTTCCCACCACCGGAACAGACTTAAGTGATCACCTGGCAGCTTCCAAAGTGACAGCGTTAAAGGTGGTTATTTTCATCAGTTGACACTCACCAAAAGAAAATTCAATGTGCTCTGTACTCGTTGAGTGCTGACATACACATTCTGTGATTTATCGTTTTATTATTTAAAGTCCCCAGTGATACCGCATGCCCAGATATTTAGCAGTAAGCAACCAAGGATTTAAATATTTGACCCGTTCACATAACTTCCCCAGGGAAAATAGGGTTTTTAAGTTTTAAAAAACAGACAATTAGAGCTCAAGGTAATACATACATTAATAATTACTTTTTTTATTTCCTAAGCCATCTTCATGCTGAGACTCAGATTGTTGAATAGCTTTGATGATGTGAATTTTTAGTCAGGGATTCACCCTCTCCTAGCATCACACTGAACAGATTCATCAGAGTGTCAGAGATTTGCATGAAGTTATCATTGGTCTTACCCACACAATTCTTAAAAACAAGAAAACACACAGATTGGTGAAAGTGTTCCTATTGCCATAATTTTGAAGGAGGTCCAACCACATTTCCAACGCTGATGGCTGAGGAATTCACCCTTTTCTTTGCTCTCTGAGTGGACACTATCTCTTTTTATGGAAGATTCAATCATTCTGACAAGGCAGTCTTTCTTTTCCCCCTCCATTTGTGACAACATGCATAAGATGAGAATTAGACTGAAAAATGACTTTTGACTACAAATGAAATGGACAAATGTAACCATCATCTCCAATGCAGTAAGGGCCTAGGCACCCCCGCCCTCACCTGTATGAGACACAGCTGTCAGACCAGCACCCTGTCCCACCCAGCATGAGGCCCCCAGTTCCCTCCTGGGGAAGGCAAACGAGGGACAGATGCCAGTGGGGCCCCAGCGAGGGCAGAGGACTCCAAACATGCCTCCTCCCAGGGCGCAGAGCAAGGAAGCACTTTGTGAGGGAGGGGGCCTCCCGGTGGAGGGCACACACACATGGGGAGATCAGCCAGTGCTGGCCATGTCCAGACTCTCCCTGGCCCTGCTCCTGATTCCAAGTTCCTTTTCTAGCCTCGCCTTTCCTTCTCAAATGGAAGCTGAAACAATACCCTGCTAGCTCCTTTGTTCTGCACTACCCAGTGGCATTGGGCTCAGCCAATACCGATGAGTAACTCCTATCTTCCATTTCACAGAAGGATAAACTAAGGCCCACATGACCTTCCTTGGCTGGGTCTGTTAGTGGGTGATCGCTGGACCCAGAACATAGGTCGTGGTCCCCCAGACAGCATTCTGCCCAGCACGACTTCTGCACCTTCAGTCTGAATGCCCCACGACAGAATTCTGCAGGCTTAGCAAGTGGATTCTTTAGCACCCCTGTAAGCCTACTCACATCCACAGCTCAGGGAAGGTTCTAGAAAGCCTGGTGCATACAATGGGGAAACTCAGGATATGCCAGAAAGGGTGAGCCCTGGATGAAGATATAAACTGACCCCCAACCACTGGGGCTGAGGCTTGGGGGACAGGGCATGAGAGGACCCTGCAGGGGAAAGTGGGAGGCACATGAGCTCATCTGCCCTGATGGAGCCCTACGGACCCACAAGGAGCCAGCCAGCCACCCTGTGCCAAGGCTGCCACTCATCCAAACAGTGAACTGACAGCAGAAAACTCAGGAGACTGAAAGCCAACAAGAGCACAGGCAGAGTGGATGGAACAGCCCCGTGCAGGGGACACGCCTATCGGGGGGCAGCCGGCCCCCAGTGCTCCCCACCCACCCAGGCAGCAGCAGGCACTGTGAACAGTTAGGGGAGGAGGAGGTCTGGGGAGACAGAGTGTGTTTGGGGTTCTCGGACTGGGGGGCTTGCCTTTCCCGCTGGCTTCAGGGGCCTGCAGCTGGCTCTTGGTTCTGCACAGAGGGCAGGAACAGGCTGGCTCGGATTCAGTAGGGAGGGAGGCTCCCCGGTGTCCAAGCCCCCCTTTCCCTGCTGCTTTAGCAGTAGCGGGAGACACTCCGCAGATGGATTAGAGACCCTGCCCTCCTGACATCACTGCCTTTGGAAATAAAAATGAACAACCACTTCCAAAAGCCAGAGTATTTAAGAGCACGGTGTAGTGCCAGTGAGAAATGGTGACAGGGTTCCCTGCCAGCTCCAGCATGAAACAGGAACAGCACCTTAGGGCTAGAGAAGACTCTAAAGAGCTCTTTTCTGCCACTTTTGCATAAAAACGTGCAGATGAATTCCGTGGGTGAGCGTGCATGTGCAGACGCTGACCAGGAGTGCAAGGAAACCTCCTGCAGGCCCCCCAGCACACAGGGCCATCTGCCACCACTGGTCCACAGACCCTGCCAAGGAGCAGACAGGCTGGGCAGCCGTGGAACAAAGACGGAGAGCAGCCCAGTTTCGCTGCTGGCCAGAAGCCCACGTAATGCCTGGACCGTGGGAAAGGGAGTGGCTGCTGTCGCCTTGGCTCTGCTCTCCACAAACCCGGCCTCGGGATTCCTGCCACACTCAGTTCTGAGCAAATGGGCAGTGCTCAGAGATGCAGGCATAGAAACCAGCTAAAGAGCATCCCCCGTGTTCCTGGAGAATCTACGTGATTCATGAAACAATGACAGGCGGGCATCGCAGGAAAAATCCTGAAACAGAAACGAAAACAGCTTCACCCCAAAGTTTGTTCACAGAGTTTGAACAAAACAACCTCTGTCAATCTGCTTCATGGGGTGAGGAGGATGTTTCTCCATGCGTATTTACTGTATCTGTAAACCTCAGACATTCTCCGCTCATACTATCTGTTCCATGGCCTGGCTGTCCAGCTGCCCAGGCCTGGACTTCAGATGCGAGGCACCATCTAGCTGGATGGCTGGGGGTAGAGCCTACATTTTTATTTCACCGATTTACTCGTTTACCAAACACTGATGGAGCCTGCTGTGGGTCCCATACACTGAACAACTTGAGAATCAAGCACAGAGAGTGAAGAGCCCAGCCACCACTCACCGGCTGGTGGTTGGCCATGAATGAACACACCATGCCTGCACCCTCGGGAGCTCTATGGGGGACCGAGGCAGTCGGGAAGGCTGCAGGAGCCGTGGTGCTGACCCAGGGCTCTGCCTGGTTGGAGCTCAGAGATGGGCTCAGGACAACCTGGTGGCTGACTGTGGTGGCCCACAGTGAGGGGATGCAATGGCCACAGATGGGGCCACAGGCCCCGCAATGGGTGGACACCACTTTGCACTACCCTTGCCAGCATGACAGGGTCTGTGCTGTGTTCCTGACACTTGGCTTTCTGTGTTCCTGATGGTAAAGGAGATTGGCTTATGAAACTTGCTTTCACAGGGAAACTGTTCCTGGCAATCCATTCCTGGCAGGGGTCCATCCTTAACCCAGCAGAGTGAGGGCTGCCTGCCCACAGCAGAGCCCTCACAAGGGAAAGACTGGTCCACACAAAACAGCGGAAGCAAAACACACATAAAAGCCAGTGCTGTGGATTCATGAGGAATCACTTCCCCTTCATGAATGGGATGGAGAGGAAAGTCAGCAGGGACCATGGATAGAGCAGGAAATTTGGAATCCCAGCCCTGGGTTCAGATTCAGACCCTGCCCCTCAGTGTTACGTGATGCTGGAAGGCACTTAACTTCTTCATCTTTAGTTTCCTTGTCTATAAACTGGAGATAATTTAGCATCTCCTGTGGCTCTCATGAGACTCAAATTAATTCTTCATTTAAAGCTCAAGTCAGATATGAGGTCTGTTCTGACTGGAGCCAGGTTCACATGCGGGTTGTGCTCGTTGATCCCGGCAAGGAAGCAGCCTTGCAGGGCGGACCCCTTGATAATTACTCAGCTCCTGGTGAACATTGGTCCTGACTTCACTTTAAGTCTGAACAGGGCAATGGTCAGTTTTGTGAGGCGACCCACCTGCCTTGGTGCCCAGCTTAGACATTTTCTGGGCAGGGTGGGTCTGCGAGGGTTTCCAGGTCAGATTAGTTTTGACTCACTGGATCTAGACAGCCCTGCGGTGCAGGTGAGCATCGTGCAACCTGCTGAGCGCCCGACAGATGCGAGGCAGAGGGCAGGAGGGCTCCTCCTCCACTCCAGCGGGACGTGGTGTCCTTCTGCCGTGGGACTGGGGTGTCCACCACTGGCCCCCTGCTCTCAGGCCCTCGGGGTTGGAGTGAATCATGCTCCTCGGTGCTCCAGGGTCGCCACAGGCAGACAGCAGCTCGTGGGACTGCTCAGCCTCCATCGCCTCATGAGCCAGCCCCTCATAAAAAGTCCCCCTACACACACACATTTATATACCTACTGAGGTTTACAAATCTGTGTGTGTGTGGGTCCTCCTGGTTCTGATTCTCGGGAGACCTTGACAACGACAAACGCACATGAAGATGTAACTTCCCCCATCCCCCGACCATCCCTATGCTCCCAGGAGCAGAAAGGTCCTCATCCACCTCAAGCTCTGCATGTGGGGGAGCCAGAGGAACCCTGACTTCCCTCTCCATCTCCCCAAAGGGTAAGAACTCACTTCTCTCCTTTGTGCCCCTCCTGCTCTGTGGTGGGCTGAGGAGGGAGCTGCCCAGGCTGGGCTCCCACGCTGAGTGGCTGCTGGGGAGGGGGGAAAGCTCCCCAGGGTGGCAGAAAGCTGCTTCTGCAAAGCCCTTCAGGCCCCGAAACACTTCACTCCACTGGGAGAGCTGGGGTGCCAACCCCAACTTGATGGCAGGCTGTCTGTGGTGCTGCTGTGAAGCGCAGCCTGTCTCTGCACATGTGCCTCGGCCATGCAGCCCCGGGAGAGCTCTGCTCAGCATCTTGCCCAGGTGCAGCAGAGAAGGTGCCATGGCACGTGAGACTCAGCAGCTCCCAGGCACCTGCATATTGGCATCTGTCTTTTTCTTGTTGTCTCCAGTACCACTACTTCCCCCACCTCTGAGCAGCCTAAGTTATACTCAGCCCAAATTGCTATTTCACTAGCAGGAGTCCCAGGCTTCCAGATTTTTTTCCCAAAAACCAATAATTTAATCTATTATTCCTTTTCACAGACTGAAACCTCATGCAGAACCCAGAGCTCTGGGAAGCCATCACCTCTTAGGTGACTGAATCAGCCCATACTCCTAGCTGACAGCAATCTTTGAGCTTTATTTTTAGAGTCTGTGCTTCACATGCACACATACATGCAGGCAATTTTGTTTTCAAAACTAACTTAAAACATCAAAATATTTAATACAGTTTCTTTTTCATTGCACACACAGGTGTGTCTAGATGTGGAGTCCTGGTTTGCAGCGAACTGACTGTGTCCGGGAATTGGATGTGCATCTCTTTGGGGGACTATTCTCCTCAAACCACAGGACCTTAGCTATCTTTCCTTCCCATTTAGTTCAAGCCCTTTTAAAGACCACACACCTTGTAACAGCTGTCACTCTGGACATGGGAGAAACATAGAGAGCAACAGACATGACTCCTGTGCTGAGCTCACAAGTAAGAGACTGAAACTACACGAGTTTAAAAGTCAATAAGCAGGAAGAAATGTGGCGTTAGGAACACGTGGTAAACTGTTATCTTGTGGTCCAGAACACTGCCAGGAAGACATGGTGAGGCAGCTTGTCCTGAGCAGAGAATAATTTTGTCAGAAAAACAAAGGTAATGGGTTCCCAGGCTGAGGACGCAATGTATGAAAGGACCCGAGGTCCTGGGGCTGAAGATACTGCAGGACAGGAGGTGGGGCAGGAGACAGGAGGGCATGTGAGAAGGTGAGAATTGAAGCAAGACACCTACCTTTATTTAACCAACCCAATTTCCTTCCCACAAAAGGTGGTTTGAACTGGCTGCATAAAAGACATCTTCTGAAACTTCCCCAAGCTGGGGAAGGAAACAGTCTCTCAGACCATGGAAGCCCACAGACCTCCCAACACAAGGTACCCAAGGAGGACAACACCAAGACACACAATAATTAAAATGGCAAAGATCAAAGCCAAGGACAAGGTATTAAAAGCAGCCAGAGAGAGAAAAAAGATCACTTACAAAGGAAAACCCATCAGGCTATCATCAGACTTCTCAACAGAAACCTTACAGTCCAGAAGAGAATGGCATGATATATTTAATGCAATGAAACAGAAGGGCCTTGAACCAAGAATACTGTATCTAGCACGATTATCATTTAAATTTGAAGGAGGGATTAAATAATTTCCAGATAAGCAAAAGTTGAGGGAATTTACCTCCCACAAACCACCTCTACAGGGTATTTTAAAGGGACTTCTCTAGATGGAAGTACTTCTAAGGCTAAATAGATTTCACCAGATAAAATAAAATCACAGCAAAGAAAGCAGACAAACCGGACTTCCGGGAAGATGGCGGCGTAAGCGGACCGGCAGAAAAATTCCTCACAACATTATATTTATTCACGAAAATACAGCAAATACAACTATCCCTAAAAGAGAGACCAGAATACACAGGAAAGTGCACAGCGTACGCAGCTCCGGCGGTCAGCCACTCTGGAGAGAGGACTCGGCACCCAGCGAGACCAGAGCACTTCTCCACCCCAGCACTCCGGCGGGAGTCCTGGCAAGGCGGGTAAGGTACGGAGCCACAACCCCGGCAGACCGAGCGCTCCTCCACCCCAGAGCTCCGGCGGTCAGACACTCCGGAGAGAGGACTCGGCACCCAGCGAGGTGGGACAGAGCTACGACCCAGAGAGACCAGAGCGCTCCTCCACCCCAGCACTCGAGCGGGAGTCCCGGCAAGGCGGGTAAGGTACGGAGCCGCTACCCCGGAGGGACTGAGCGCTCTTCTCCCCCAGCGCTCCAGCGGGAGGAGAGGATTCAGAGCCGGGAGGGAGTGGAAGTCTGCGCCGGGAGCGCCGACACACAGCCGGTGGTGTAGCGGAGATCGGAGAGACAGAGGGCACAGGGTCCCAGCCCTGAACATGCAAGTTGCCCACGGCAGGCTCCGGGAAGGAAAAAGAAGGGAAAAAAAAAAAAAGGGAAGAAAAGCACACGCTCTTTCTCAGCGGTCATAAAGAGACAGGAGCTCAGTAGAGGGGCCAGATAGTCCCGCAAGCTGAGCCCAGCACGCTGGGAGTCCTGGGGAGCTTTCGACCCCTCAGCTGGCACTGGGAAAGGGTGGCTGCTATTAAGACCCCCACAGAGATCAACAGCTTCTCATTCGTTCCCAACACAGCCAGAGCTATAAAGGGCCTTGCGGAGCAGTATGGCCATGGCTCTGTAATAGTGGAGCAACAGCGCCACCTACAGCATTCACACAGAACCCACTCCCAGGGGCTTTTTTTAATTTTTTAATTTTTTATTTTTTTATATTTCATTATTGTTTTTTCTCCCCTTTCTTCTTTTTTTCTTTCCCTCTCTTTCACCAGCCTCCTATTCACTCTCACCCTGGCCACAGCTTTAAAGAGGCGTGTGGAGCGACGTGGCCATGGCTCTGGAATAGTGGAGCAATAGCGCCACCAACAGCATTCACACAGAAACCACCCAGGGTGGGAGGTTTTTTTATTTTTTTTGTTTTTGTTATTTTTTGTTCTGTTATTGTTGTTGTTGTTGTTATTGTTTTTCTTCTATGTGTTGCTGCTTTTTCTTTTTCTTTCTTTTCTGTTCCTTTTTCTCTCTCTCTTTTTACTTTTTTTATTAGAAGAAGTATTTTTTTTCTTCTCTTTTTTTCTTTTTTTCTTTTCTCTCCTCTCTTCTCTTTCCTTTTTAAAGTCATAATGAGCCCAGCGGACATACATGACAACTACCAACAACTAATACTATAGTCATGAGAAGACAGAAGAATATGATACAGACAAAGCTTCAGACAAACACCACACCAGAGAAAGAATCTGAAGGAATCGACATGCATAGTCTTCCAGAAAAAGAATTCAGAATAAAAGTCATAGCCATGCTGACGGATCTACAGAAAAATGTACAAGAGCTGAGGGAGGAAGTGAGGGAAGTGAAGAAAGACAATGCAGAAATGAGACAAGCCATCGACGGGCTCAACAGCAGATTGAATCAGGTTCAAGACACGATCAAGTAATTGCAAGACAGGGACCAGGAATACAAAGAAGCTGAGGCAGAGAGAGATAAAAGGATCTCTAAGAATGAAAGAATATTAAGAGAACTGTGTGACCAATCGAAACGGAGCAATATTCGCATTATAGGAGTACCAGAGGAAGAAGAGAGAGAAAAAGGGATAGAAAGTGTCTTTGAAGAAATAATTGCTGAAAACTTTCCCACGCTGGGGAAGGAAATAGTCTCCCAGTCCACGGAAGCCCACAGATCTCCCAACACAAGGGACCCAAGGAAGACAACACCAAGACACATAATAATCAAGATGGCAAAGATCAAAGATAAGGACAGAGTATTAAAGGCAGCTAGAGAGAGAAAAAAGATCACCTACAAAGGAAAACCCATCAGACTGTCATCAGACTTCTCAACAGAAACTTTACAAGCCAAAGAGAATGGCATGATATATTTAACATAATGAAACAGAAGGGCCTGGAACCAAGAATATTGAATCCAGCACGATTATCATTTAAATATGACAGAGGGATTAAACAATTTCAAGACAAAAGAAAGTTGAGAGAGTTTGCCTCTCATAAACTACCACTACAGGATATCTTAAACGGACTGCTCTAGAGTGAAATACCCCTAAGGCTAAAAAGATGTCACCAGAGAAAATAAAATCATACCAAAGAAAGCAGACCATCCAAATACCAACTAAAGGCAAAGAATAAAACACCTAATATATAAAGAAAGGAGGAGGAAGAATAGGAAGGGAGAGATAAAGAAACATCAGACGGCGTACACAATAACTTAACAAGAAAGTTAAGTTAGATTTTCAGATAGTAAAGAAGCAACCCTTGAACCTTTGGTAACCATGAATCTAAAGTCAGCAATGGCAATAAGTACATATCTATCAATAATCACCCTAAATGTAAATGGACTGAATGCACCAATCAAAAGACACAGAGTAACAGAGTGGATAAAAAAGCAAGACCCATCTATATGCTGCTTACAAGAGACTCACCTCAAACCCAAAGATATACACAGACTAAAAGTGAAGGGATGGAAAAAAATATTTCAAGCAAACAACAAAGAGAAAAAAGCATGTGTTCCAGTACTTGTATCAGATAAAATAGACTTCAAAACGAAGAAAGTAGCAAGAGATAAAGACGGACATTACATAATGATAAAGGGGTCCAACAAGAAGATATAACCATTATAAATATATATGCACCCAACACAGGAGCATCAGCATATGTGAAACAAATACCAACAGAAGTGAAGGACGAAATAGACAGCAATGCAATTATTCTAGGAGACTTTAACACGCCACTCACTCCAAAGGATAGATCAACCAGGCAGAGGATAAGTAAAGACACAGAGGCACTGAACAACACACTAGAACAGATGGACCTAACAGACATCTACAGAACTCTGCACCCAAAAGCAGCAGGATACACATTCTTCTCAAGTGCACATGAAACATTTTTCAGAATAGACCACATTCTAGGCCACAAAAAGAACCTCAGTAAATTCAAAAATATTGAAATCCTACCAACCAACTTCTCAGATCACAAAGGTATAAAACTAGAAATAAATTTCAGAAAGAAATCAAAAAGGCTCACAAATACATGGAGACTTAACAACATTCTCCTAATGAATCAATGGGTTAACGACCAAATCAAAACAGAAATCAAAGAATATATGGAGACTAATGACAACAACAACACAAAGCCACAACTTCTGTGGGACGCAGCGAAGGCAGTCTTAAGAGGAAAGTACATTGCAATCCAGGCCCATTTAAAGAAGGAAGAACATTCCCAAATGAACAGTCTAAGGACACAATTATTGAAATAGGAAAAAGAACAACAAATGAGGCCCAAAGTCACCAGAAGGAGAGACATAATAAAGATCAGAGAAGAAATAAATAAAATTGAGAAGAATAAAACAATAGAAAAAATCAATGAAACCAAAAGCTGGTTCTTTGAAAAAATAAACAAAATAGATAAACCCCTAGCCAGACTCATTAAGAGAAAAAGAGAATCTACACACATAAACAGAATCACAAATGAGAAAGGAAAAATAACGACGGAAACCACAGAAATACAAAGATTTATAAGATAATATTACGAGCATCTATATGCTAACAAGCAGCAAAACCTAGAAGAAATGGACAACTTCTTAGAAAAATACAGCCTTCCAAGACTCACCAAGCAGGAAACAGAAAAACTAAACAGATAAATCACCAGCAACGAAATTGAATCGGTAATCAAAAAACTACCCAAGAACAAAAGCCCTGGACCTGATGGATTCACCTCTGAATTCTACCAGACATATAGAGAAGAAATAACACCCATTCTCCTTAAAGTTTTCCAAAAAATAGAAGAGGAGGGAATACTTCCAAACTCTTTCTATGAAGCCAGCATCACTCTAATACCAAAACCGGGCAAAGACCTCACTAAAAAAGAAAATTACAGACCAATATCCCTGATGAACGTAGATGCAAAAATACTCAACAAAATATTAGCAAACCGAATTCAAAAATACATCAAGAGGATCATACACCATGATCAAGTGGGATTCATCCCAGGGATGCAAGGATGGTACAAAATTCGAAAATCCATCAACATTATCCATCACATCAATAAAAAGAAGAACAAAAACCACATGATCATCTCCATAGATGCTGAAAAAGCATTTGACAAAATTCAGCATCCATTTTTGATTAAAACTCTCAACAGAATGGGTATAGATGGCAAGTACCTCAACATCATAAAGGCTATATATGACAAACCCACAGCTAACATCATACTTAATAGCGAGAAGCTGAAAGCTTTTCATCAAAGATCGAGAACAAGACAGGGGTGCCCACTCTCTCCACTGTTATTCAACATAGTACTGGAGGTCCTAGCCATGGCAATCAGACAAAACAAGGACATACAAGGCATCCAGATTGGTAAAGAAGAAGTCAAGTTGTCACTATTTGCATATGACATGATACTGTATATAAAAAACCCTAAAGACTCTACTCCAAAACTACTAGAATATCTGAATTCAGTAAAGTTGCAGGATACAAAATTAACACACAGAAATCTGTTGCTTTCCTATACACTAATGATGAGCTAACAGAAAGAGAAATCAGAAAAACAATTCCATTCACAATTGCATCAAAAAGAATAAAATACCTAGGAATAAACCTAACGAAGGAAGTGAAAGACATATACCCTGAAAACTACAAGACACTCCTAAGAGAAATTAAAGAGGACACTAACAAATGGAAATGCATCCCATGCTCTTGGCTAGGAAGAATAAATATTGTCAAAATGGCTATACTACCTAAAGCAATCTACAGATTCAACGCAATCCCTATCAAACTACCAACAGCTTTCTTCAATGAACTGGAACAAATAATTCTAAAATTCATATAGAACCAGAAAAGACCCCGAATAGCCAAAACAATCCTGAGAAGGAGGAGTCAAACAGAGGGAATTATGCTCCCTGACTTCGAGATCTACTACAAAGCCACAGTAATCAAGGCAATTTGGTACTGGCACAAAAACAGACCCACAGACCAGTGGAACAGAATAGAAAATCCAAACATTAACCCAAACACCTACAGTCAATTAATATTTGATAAAGGAGCCCTGGATATACAATGGGGAGAGGACAGCCTCTTCAGCAGCTGGTGTTGGAAAAACTGGACAGCTACATGTAAGAGAATGAAACTGGACTACTGTCTAACCCCATACACAAAGGTAAACTCAAGGTGGATCAAAGACCTGAATGTAAGTCATGAAACCATAAAACTCTTAGAAAAAAACATAGGCAAAAATCTCTTGGACATAAACATGAGTGACTTCTTCATGAACATATCCCCCCGGGCAAGGGAAACAAAAGCAAAAATGAACAAATGGGACTATATCAAGTTGAAAAGCTTCTGTACAGCAAAGGACACCATCAGTAGAACAAAAAGACGTCCTACAATATGGGAAAATATATTCATAAATGATGTATCTGATAAGGGGCTGACATCCAAAATATACAAAGAACTCATGCACCTTAACAAACAAAAAGCAAATAACCCAATTAAGAAATGGGCAGAGGACATGAATAGACACTTCTCTAAAGAAGAAATTCAGATGGCCAACAGGCACATGAAAAAATGCTCCACATCGCTAATCATCAGAGAAATGCAGATTAAAACCACAATGAGATATCACCTCACACCAGTGAGGATGGCCAACATCCAAAACACAAACAATAACAAATGTTGGCGAGGATGTGGAGAGAGGGGAACCCTCCTACATTGCTGGTGGGAATGCAAATTAGTTCAACCATTGTGGAAAGCAGTATGGAGGTTCCTCAAAAACCTCAAAATAGAAATACCATTCGACCGAGGAATCCCACTCCTAGGAATTTACCCCAAGAATGCAGCAGCCCAGTTTGAGAAAGACAGATGCACCCCTATGTTTATTGCAGCACTATTTACAATAGCCAAGAAATGGAAGCAACCTAAGTGCCCATCAGTAGATGAATGGATTAAGAAGATGTGGTACATATACACAATGGAATATTACGCAGCCATAAGAAAAAAACAAATCCTACCATTTGCAACAACATGGATGGAGCTGGAGGGTATTATGCTCAGTGAAATAAGCCAGGCCGAAAAAGACAAGTACCAAATGATCTCACTCATATGTGGAGTATAAGAACAAAGAAAAAAAAAACTGAAGGAACAAAACAGCAGCAGACTCACAGAACCCAAGAATGAACTAATAGTTACCAAAGGGAAAGGGACTGGGGAAGAAGGGCAGGAAAGGAGGGATAAGAGGGTAAAAGGGGCATTACGATTGGCAGACATAGAGTGGGGGGCACCGGGGGGACTGTACAGCTCAGAGAAGACAAGTAGTGATTCTCATCTCACTACGCTGATGGACAGTGACTGTAATAGGGTTGGTGGGGGGGACCTGATGAAGGGGGTAGTTTAATCATCACCATATTGCTCATGTAATTGTAGGTTAATGATACTAAAATAAAATAAATTGTAAAAAAAAAAAAAAAAGAAAGCTGACAAACCAAATACTAACTAAAGGCAAAAAATAAAATCAGCGCTCCACAAAAGCAGTCAAGGGAAACATAAAAGAGTACAGAATAAAAAACCTAACTTATAAAGAGTGGAGGAGGAAGAATAAGAAGGGGGAAAAATAAAAAATCATCAGATGGTGTTTATAATAGCATAATAAGTGAGTTAAAATTAGACTGTTAGATAATAAAGAAGCTAAGCCTGGACCTTTGGTAACCACCAATCCAAAGCCAGCAATGGCAATAAATACATATCTATCAATAATTACCCTAAATGTAAATGGACCAAATGCACCAATCAAAAGACAAAGATTAATAGAATGGATAAAAAAGCAAAACCCATCTATATGCTGCCTACAAGAGACTCACATCAAAGACATACACAGACTAAAAGTGAATGGATGGAAAAAGATATCTCATGCAAACAATAGGGAGAAAAAAGCAGGTGTTGCAGTACTTGTATCAAACAAAACAGACTTCAAAACAAAGAAAGTAGCAAGAGATAAAGAAGGACATTACATAATGATAAAGGGGTCAGTCCAACAAGAGGATATAACCATTATAAATATATATGCACCCAACACAGGAACACCAACATATGTGAAACAAATACTAACAGAATTAAAGGAGGAAATAGAAAGCAATGCATTCATTGTAGGAAACGTCAACACACCACTCACTCCAAAGGACAGATTAATCAGACAGAAAATAACTAAGGACACAGAGGCACTGAACAACACACTAGAACAGATGGACCTAACAGACATCTACAGAACTCTACATCCAAAAGCAGCAGGATACACATTCCTCTCAAGTGCACATAGAACATTTTCCAGAATAGACCACATACTAGGCCACAAAAAGAGACTCAGTAAATTCAAAAAGATTGAAATTCTACCAACCAACTTCTCAGATCACAAAAGTATAAAACTAGAAATAAATTGTACAAAGAAAACAAAAAGGCTCACAAACACATGGAGGCTTAACAACATGCTCCTAAATAATCAATGGATCAATGACCAAATTAAAACAGAGATCAGGCAATATATGGAGACAAATGACAACAACAGCACAATGCCCCAACTTCTGTGGCATGCAGTGAAGACAGTTCTAAGAGGAAAGTATATTGCAACCAGGCCTATTTAAAGAAGGAAGAACATTCCCAAATGAACAGTCTAAAGTCACAATTATTGAAACTGGAAAAAAAGAACAAATGAGGCCCAAAGTTAACAGAAAGAGGGACATACTAAACATCAGAGAAGAAATAAATAAAATTGAGAAGAATAAAACAATAGAAAAAAATCAATGAAACCAAGAGCTGGTTCTTTGAGAAAATAAACAAAATAAATAAACCCCTAGCCAGACTTATTAAGAGAAAAAGAGAGCCTACACACATACACAGAATCAGAAATTGAAAAGGAAAAATCATGAGAGACACCGCAGAAACACGAAGAATTATTAGAGAATACTATGTAAATCTATGTGCTAACAAACTGGATAACCTAGAAGAGTTGAAAAACTTTCTAGAAAAATACAACCTTCCAAGACTGACCAAGGAAGAAACAGAAAATCTAAACTGACCAATTACCAGATATGAAATTGAATTGGTCATCAAAAAACTAACCAAGAACAAAACTCCCCAGACAGATGGATTCACTGCTGAATTTTATCAGACATTTAAAGAAGACATAGTACCCATTCTCCTTAAAGTTTTCCAAAAAATAGAAGAGGGAATACTTCCAAACTCATTCTATGAGGCCAGCATCACTCTAATACCAAAACCAGGATAAGACCCCACAAAAAAAGAAAATTACAGACCAATATCCCTGATGAACATAGATGCAAAAATACTCAACAAAATATTAGCAAACCGAATTCAAAAATACATCAAGAGGATCATACACCATGATCAAGTGGGATTCATCCCAGGGATGCAAGGATGGTACAACATTCAAAAATCCATCAACATCAACCACCACATCAACAAAAAGAAGAACAAAACCACATGATCATCTCCATAGATGCTGAAAAAGCATTCGACAAAATTCAGTATCCATTCATGATTAAAACTCTCAACAAAATGGGTATAGAGGGCAAGTACCTCAACACCATAAAGGCCATATATGACAAACCCACAGCCAACATTATACTTTACAGTGAGACGCTGAAAGCTTTTCATCTAAGATCAGGAAAAAGACAGGGATGCCCACTTTCTCCACTGTTATTCAACATAGTACTGGAGATCCTAGTCATGGCAATCAGACAAAAAAAAAAGAAATAAAAGGCATTTTGTTCTTTTTTTCCAGTTTATCCAGATTGGTAAGGAAGAAGTCAAACTGTCACTATTTGCAGATGACATGATATTGTGCATAAAAAACCCTAAAGACTCCACTCCAAAACTACTAGAACTAAGATCTGAATTCAGCAAAGTTGCAGGATACAAAATTAATACACAGAAATCTGTTGCTTTCTTATACACTAACGATGAGCTAAAATAAAGAGAAATCAGGAAAACAATTCCATTCACAATTGCATCAAAAAGAATAAAATACCTAGGAATAAACCTAACCAAGGAAGTGAAAGACCTATACCCTGAAAACTACAAGAAACTCTTAAGAAAAATTAAAGAGGACACTAACAAATGGAAATTCAGCCGATGCTCTTGGCTAGGAAGAATAAATATTGTCAAAATGGCCATTCTGCCTAAAGCAATCTACAGATTCAATGCGATCCCTATCAAAACATCAACAGCATTCTTCAACGAACTGGAACAAATACTTCTAAAATTCATATGGAACCACAAAAGACCTCAAATAGCCAAAGCAATCCTGAGAAGGAAGAATGAAACAGGGGGTATCTCGCTTCCCAATTTCAAGCTCTACTACAAAGCCACAGTAATCAAGACAATTTGGTACTGGCACAAGAACAGACCCACAGATCAGTGGAACAGAATAGAGAGTCCAGATATTAACCCAAACATATATATGGTCAATTAGTATACAATAAAGGAGTCATGGACATACAATGGGGAAATGACAACCTCTTCAACAGCTGGTGTTGGCAAAACTGGACAGTTACATGTAAGATAATGAAACTGGATCATTGTCTAACCCCATACACAAAAGTAAACTCAAAATGGATCAAATACCTAAATGTAAGTCATGACACCATAAAACCCCTAGAAAAAAACATAGGCAAAAATCTCTGACATAAACATGAGCAACTTCTTTATGAACATATCTCCCTGGGCAAGGGAAACAAAAGCAAAAATGAACAAGTGGGACGATATCAAGCTGAAAAGCTTCTGTACAGCAAAGGACACCATCAATAGACAAAAAGGCTTCCTACAGTATGGGAGAATATATTCATAAATGAAATATCTGATAAAATGTTGACATCCAAAATATATAAAGAGCTCACGCATCTCAACAAACAAAAAGCAAATAATCCAATTAAAAAATGGGCAGAGGATCTGAACAGACACTTCTCCAAAGAAGAAATTCAGATGTCCAACAGGCACATGAAAAGATGCTCCACATCACTAATCTTCAGAGAAATGCAAATTAAAACCACAATGAGATATCACCTCACACCAGTTAGGATGGCCAACGTCCAAAAGATAAACTACAATAAATGTTGATGAGAATGTGGAGAAAAGGGGAACCCTTCTACACTGCTGGTGGGAATGCAAATTAGTTCAACCATTGTGGAAAGCAGTATGGAGGTTCCTCAAAAAACTCAAAATAGAAATACCATTTGACCCAGGAATTCCACTCCTAGGAATTTACCCTAAGAATGCAGCATCCCAGTTTCAAAGACATATGCACCCCTATGTTTATTGCAGCACTATTTACAATAGCCAAGAAATGGAAGCAACCTAAGTGTCCATCAGTAGATGAATGGATAAAGAAGAGGTGGTACATATACACAATGAAATATTATTAAGCCATGAGAAGAAAACAAATCCTACCATTTGCAACAGTGTGGATGGAGCTAGAGGGTATTATGCTCAGTGAAATAAGCCAGGCAGAGAAAGGCAAGTATCAAATGATTTCACTCATCTGTGGAGTATAAGAACAAAGAAAAAACCGAAGGAACAAAACAGCAGCAGACTCACAGAACCCAAGAATGGACTAACAGTTACCAAAGGGAAAGGGACTGGGGAGGATGGGTGGGAAGGGAGGGACAAGGGGGAAAAGGGGCATTATGATTAGCACAGATAATGTGGGCAGCGTGTGGGAGGCACGGGAAAAGCAGTACAACACAGAGAAGACAAGTGTGACTCTATCGCATCTCACTATGCTGATGGACAGTGACTGTAATGGGGTATGTGGTGGGGACTTGATAATTGTGGGAGTCTAGTAACCATAATGTTGCTCATGTAATTGTACATTAATAATACCAAAAAAAAGAAAAAAAGAAAGAAAGACACCTTCTGGGAATAACATGAGTCTTCTTTTAGGAACCTGCTAGTTTTGATGAAAATCACGAAAGAGAATCAGAGGCAGAAATGTTTGAGAATACACAACATTCTCAAAGTAAAAACAAGGACATATTAATCAGGCTGAATTCTGAGTCTTAACCATGAGCCAAAACTATATGGGGTTGGAACCATCCAGCCATCAGGCAAATTCACAGACTAATGGTTAATGGTTAATGAAGATAAATTGGAGAAGCTATTTTGTGCCAGAAATTTGATTCAATTCCAGAACTTCCGACCTTAAACCTGATCCTTTCTCATTGGCTAGTTTCCACACTTCCTTATTCCGCTCTCCCCAACACACAGTGCTGGTCCTGAAAAGGGCGATAGATGTTTGGTGGTCCCTGGTTCCTATGTCACACCCTGCAACCCTCACTTGTCCCCTGGGACCATATTCAGCCTCCAGGAACGATGACCACAAGTGTCTCCAAACAGCCCCTTGGTTTTCCTGACAACTACCCTGCAGTATGGAAATGGGCCACTGCCAGTCACGGGTGAACATTAACCAGGGGAAAAGCTGTAGGAGACTTAGCTCTGGGTCCCTGCACAGCGCACACCGGGCTGGACACGCAAATAAACTGGATGAGAAAAGATGGGATGAACATGCCCCTAGGAGCCTCTTACCTTGCAGCAAGTGTGACCAAGTGGGGAGAGGGGAGACTGCAGTAGTTCCCCTCTGAATTCTCAGTTCATAGCAACCGCCCCAAGTAGGTTTCTTGATGGTGAAAACCCAATGACTCTTTAGGGATCTAACTTCAGTTGCCTTGTGGATTAGGGAAACGTACGTACATGTGCGTGTGTGTGTGTGTGTGTGTACATGTATATAATTTGTGTTCATGTGTAATATTCACACATCATGTGATCATACATTATAATCATGCATGGGTGTATAGTCACATATTGGATATACATCATGTGATCATACATTATAATCACGTATAGGTGTATAGTCACATAATGGATATACAATGTAATTACACTAATAAAGGCATCTATAATGCATATACACTGCTTCCTGGGTGCTACCCCATCACCATCATAGTCTCTGGACAGCTGTATATTTTCTCTGTGCAATGTAGATCCTTAGATTTCTTTTAATAGACTATTTTTTAGAGCAGTTTTAGGTTCATAGCAAAATGGAACAAAGGGTACAGAGAGATCCTGTAGACTCCCTGCCCCTACACCCAGTGTCCGATCATCCACCTCCCTCACCGGAACGGTGCATTCGTTACAACTGGTGAATCTGCATTATCATGACATTACCACCCAAAAACACCAGGTACATTAAGGTTCACTCCTCGTGGTGTCCATCTATGGATCTGGACAAATGGGTAATGACGGGTGTCCACCATTACAGTATCATACAGAGGTTTCACTGCCCCAGAAATCCTCTGCATCCTGCCTGCTTATCTTTCCCTCCCTGTAACAACGATATTCTGACTATTCAACTCTTGGATTAGTGATATGGTTTGGAAATCACTGGTTTAGTGAAGTCTTTGCATACATAATGTAACTGAGGCACGTGCATCGCATCTCATTAAAGCTGCTAAAAGAAAGGGAAGGCTGACCCAGGATCCAGCACAAACTGGGATCGATACCCTGTGCCCGGGGTTCTGGGTGTCGAGCACAAAAACACCCTATTAGTTCTTAAAGTAATGATGCCATCCCTACAGGCGTGATTTTCAATCAAAACTGCATTTGCCTCTGGAGTTGGTGGGCATGTCCCAGGAGAGGCAGATACTCTGGGCAGCCCTCTGCAGACCCCACTCGCCTGTGAGGACAGTCATCCAGCACCACACCGATCCCGAGAGGAGCAGTAACAGCTATGAGTAACTATCACTATAAGAGTAGATGTTCCCAGTGATCATGTGTGTGTTTGATTCATTAGAAGAAAATATTTTCCACAGATTCTTTCCCAAAGAATCAGGTGAAGTCACCTGGGAGACTGAGTGTCCCTGGGTAGGTTGGGATGTTGCCCTCTGAACACTAGTACTCAGTAGCTGTAGCCTCACTTATCCTCAGAGTTTATGCAGAAGATGGGACACACGAGGAAAAGTAAACAAGTCAAAATATGAGGAAAGCAATTTGTAAGTGCCCAGACAGCTAGAGAATGCCTGAAACTGGAGGCTTTTCTTGGAAGAGAGCAGCGCAGAGGACAGAGCTCCCTGCCACCTGCTTCCATGGCTAGTTTAGGCCCTGATCTGAGCTCTCACGCGGGCACACAGGCCCAGCAGTCATTCCTGTGGGTGCTGGGTATTTCTTTCTGCAGCCCGAAAGGGCAGCCTCTCTGCAGGGCACACACATTCTGCAGGTGGGACCCTCGTGAGCACAAGATGTAAAGTGAATGAAGCCGCTTGCAAGGACCAATAAACTCTTGGCCTTTATTTTATGGGTTCCAGATGTGCACCAGCATAATCAACCATAGGAATAATTACGTGCAAGTAATTGGCAACTGTGAAAGAGCAAACAGTGGAAGCCCCTTCACCTCCGAATACCTAACGCTGGCTCAGTATCTGCTTCTTTTTGCAGCCCAAATTCTCTCTCCTGGTTAATAAGCAGTTTTTCTGGAGCCAGACTTTCTAGTGGGTTTCAAGAATATGATGGTGACGAACTTGTAAAGAACCTCTGCCCCCGTAGAACATTATCAACGTGATTTCAACAAGTCATGGGGCTGACTCTTCGGGGGCAGACCGCACTGGAGCAGCGGTGTGCGCGGGGCAGGGGTGCTCAGTGAGAGAGATGCTGGGGAAACGGCAGCTGGAAAGCCAGCTGTACCAGGACAGGTGCCTCAGGAAGCCCCAGCCGCCTGCCCCCACTCCCCAGACCAGAGAGGCCTGATTCCCAGCCCAGGAGGGCAGGCGCCCTGCGTGAACAAGGAGGGTCTCTACACAGGCCGCTGCAGGGGCTCTGCTGGTCCTGCCCGGGAGACCACAGAGGCGGGAGCGGTGCCCGGAGCAAGCCTCCCCTCCCACTCACGTGCACACCCAGCCCTTTTGGCTCTCAGGCTGCAGCAGTGACGTGACCGTCCTCGCCCTTGGGAAGCTTCTGTTTCAGCTAAGAGGTGCTTCTAAACAAGCAGATAAACAGCAGGTAGAGAGGACAGTTTCATGAAGGGGCTGCGCCGTGCGGACCCTCGGAAGAGAGCAGTTAGGCTGCAGGGACGCCTGTGTGCAGTGACAGCCCGGTGTCCGTGAGAGGGGCATGGGGAGGCCAGGCAGGAGGAGCTCCTGCAGGGAGGAGGGGGCCCTCTGCCAAATCTAACCGAATAGGAGGGGACTCTATTTTCCAAACCAAGAGGAGATGCCTGTGGCCTAATGAAGGTCCGCCAGCATCACGCCCAGAGTGGACAACAAAAGTTTGCTTCATTAATTGGTCTAACGTGTCCTATGGGGTCAGTGAAACTGGATATTCGACATCCCAGAAAATCTAATACTACAGTTGACATAATTGATAACAGACCTTCTCAGGTCCCAGAATGAAGTCCCCTCCTGTGACCGACGGATGGCAAGGTGAATTCCGACTGGCGATTTTCCGCAAACTGCTTCTGCCAGTGAAGCTGTGTCCTCCTTCATCTACTGCTCTTTGCAGGTTGGTAAGATTTAGATGGTTCCCAGGAGAAAGACGTGAGGGCAGGAGAAACAGTTCTGTCTGCACATCGCCCCACTCTTGTTCTGTGCCATTAAGGGTCTCCTCTCCTCCCTGGCTTGCTTACCTCCTCACATTCCTGAAGATTCCTGACTTCTAACCACTCACTGCAGCACTGCCGTGTGTTAGTGTGAATCCCTGGTGCCTGTCTGTGTCCTGAGCCTCGTGATTTTATTCACTATTATTGATTCACCAGAGACCAGGCACATCAGCCAAGAGGAACCCCTGGGCAATGGATCCAGGTCCTCGGCCTCACAGAGCTTAGAATCCAAGTTGGAGCTCCCAGAACAGAATGCACTTTAAAACCTCCTGGAGAGCATTTCTTAAAATACATCCTGGCATTGTCTCAAAGCAATGAAATGGGCTTTCTTACAGGCATGACCTAGGCATTGGTATTTTTTCAAACACGCTGAGATATTTAAATGTACAACAAAAATGACCCGACAGCCTTCCTGAGGGAAATCCATTTTCAAACCCTCACCTACTGAATGTCGTTTTTCCTGCTACGTAGCCTCTTGGAATCAAGCTGTGACTCATTCCCCTCGGTTCTGCAACAACACTCTTCCTGCTCACAGAAGAGAAGTGTACCTGTCTCCCGCCCAGATGGAAAAGCTTCCAGGGTACACGCATCAACACGGGACACGGGACTCGGAAGGCAAACAGTTAGGGCCACCAGGCAGGAATCCAACCCCACGTCAAGCGCTTGTAAGTCGGCTGTCAACAGAACTAAAGGAGGGTCTGACTGACGTGCTAACTGATGGATCATTATAATAAATCCTCGATAATACATCAGTTATGTAACTTTTTGATTCTGACTGAGGAGTTCAGAGAGGTAGATGGCATTACTATGCAAAACCTACTTTCATCAATTTATTTCTACAAACTTCATTTTCACTATTTACATCTATAATAATGATAAATAAGAATAGAATGGATGGTGCATCTTGTCCTAGCAATAAGTGACATCACATAGGAAGACATGAACAAACAGAGGAAGAGTAAACCAGACGCACCCATCAATTCAGAGGTGTTTTCAATGATACTTTACTTTGTATGTTGAATAATGGATAAAATGAATATATCGATTTCTATATTGTTTGGACCAATTTTTCTCTAACAATAATTGTAATCATTTAATCCAGAAAAATTTTTCTTAGAGTCAATGGAATTTTTTAAATCGATCTAAATATATATTTTTGTTGTAAAAAAAAAGAGGGACAGCATGATCAATAAAAGAATTTTGTTCTTTAAAATATTGTAATAAGATAGATTTCTATAGGGAAAATAGAATGAAATTATGAGCTCAAGAAGGAAGAAATATACAGTATTTCTAATTAAAGAAGAGATGCTCCCAAGACATGCACAGCGCCCTCACGGGTATGGCTCCCCCAAAACAGCAGCTCTGAATACTCGCAAGGGCATGATTCGTTTTCAGTCGGGGTGGAGGAGAGGCCCACGGGGTGTTCTTCAGGCTGTGTTTGCTTAGTAAATGCTTTTAATTTGCTTAGTGCTCATCTGGACAACCAGACGAGTTTATTCCAATGACGATTTATTCCTCAGGGGCAGGAAAGCTGACGGGGTGAGAGCTGGTTTCAGGCCCCTTAGGTTGCAACCACTGGAGGGAATTATTTGAACTCATTCATTCATTCAGCCAGCACTGTGAGCATTTAGTATGATTTGGCACTGCCCGTTGCTGTAAATGTGAAAATGAGAAGGCATGGCCGTGAGTTCAGAGCCCTGAACGGGAGGCAGACAGTAAAGCCACATGGGCAACAAGAGAGTCACATGATGCTTCCAGGACTGGTGCTGAGGGGAAGAGAGGCCGGGCTGACTGTGTGTGGGGGTGGGAAGGCAGAAAGCTGGCAGAGAGGGTCTGAGTGGAGTACCAGGACAGAGAGAGGGGGACACAGCAGAAGGCAGGGGGCGCAGGGGCAGCAGTCAGGATGGAGGGCGCTGCACAGGCACCAATAACAAAATCACGCAAGTGCAGAGACGAGCAGGCGAGTCTGCAGGGAGCCGGCAGCTCCAGCACCAGCTCAGAGACGCAGAGAGAGAGGAAGCCAGGCCTCCAAGAAAGTACCAAGGCTTACTCTGTTTGTTTCACAATAATTGGTTTGTAACTTTAGAGTCACACCTGGTTTTCTTCATCAGTGAATTATTGAAAAGTATGCTTTCCTACCTTATTTATTGGGAATATTACCAACAGAAGTCCAGTTCCTTGCTTCCAGACACTACTTCCCTTTGCTCTCATTAAAATACCTTCCATCTCCTCCTCTTCCTCATAATAACCTTCACCCATTCACGTGACTCCTACTTCCACATTACGTGCAGTGTTAAACATCCCTGGGTCCACTTTTGGTCTGCAATCTCAACTAGAAAGTCAGTTGTGCTAATAATTAATAATAATGAACCCATTTTTGCATGCATACTTGCTAACTGGTTTATAACATTCATGGTTTAATAAAACATTTATAACATTTGCAGCTTATTAAAACACTTAAATCCTTAGGTACTCTTCCTGGGGAAAAGGAATAAAATTGCCACATGGTTTCAAGAAAATAATTTCTATAATTTAAGTGCCCATATCTTAATGACTTTTCTTATTCCTGGTGCCATCAAATTCTTATCATTTGAGTTAAAAAATAATAATCACTTTCCGTAGCTCCTGAGATGGCTGAAAAAGCGAACATTAGATGATGGAAACTAAGGGGAAAAATATTATGGGAAGCATGAGGACACCCCAAATCACTGGGAACCTCACTCCTAGGACGTGACCCAGCAGCGCATCACCCACCTTTTTATTTTTTGATGGTTCATGTGGAATTCTTAAAAACCTGGTTATACGATTTGCAGAGCAGGTGAGAAGAACCGATGCTCCTTTGAAAGAATCATGGAGAAAAATAGGAATGACAGCAAGAAGCCTGAGGAAAAGTAGATTAGGAGGATAGTACCAAAAATGGTAGGTTTTAATTATCTAGCAAAAACTCTTATTTGGAGCACCACATTCATAAGCAATGCAAACCACTCTACCTGTGTGTGTACAAACCTGTACACATAAACAGCAAAAGTTTAGCACAACTTCACATCCACAGGGAGGGAGACCAATTATGAAAGTTACCACAGTTCTGTTTGTTTTACCCCACGAGTGTTAATTATTTGTTTGCCTCCAATATTTGCTGTCATTTGTTTGTATTCACAAACATGCTTGCATTTCAGCATTTGTCATCCTAAGGACTGCTCACGGTCAGTATGTTCATAGACTCACTTGTAAATAAGGCAATCAGACTTAAATTGAGAAGTATTTTCCTATTCAAGCAGACCTGGAATAAGGCTTTAATGTACAAATGTGCTTTGTTCTTCTCTCCTGTCTTTATTTAGGAGACTGTCTTTATCTTATAGCCAGTTGAATGGGTGCTGTCCAAACTCCTGAACTAGCAAAACCCCCAGGATTGCACTCTGTTCCGGAGATGGATGGGAAGAGAGAAGGAGGAAGAGGAACAAGGTTGGTCAGGGTCTCTAGGGCTACGAGTGGACCCAGGTTTATGTGCAAAGGGCAGAGAGGTCAAGAGCCAAGGGAAACACCATACTTTATCAGAGGGGCAGGAACCAAGTCTGAGCCTAGGCACTCCTCTAACAGGCAGAACAGAAGGGCTCAGGAGCGTGATGTTGGAGAGGGAAACCAGAGGGAGTCTGGGCTGGAAGCTTCACCTGTGGACAGAGAGGCAGCAGTTGGGGCCTGGAGTGGCAATAGCCCTTGTGTCCTCCCAGACTTGTTTGGAAGGAGGCTCTGACCCTGGGATGTGACGGCAGTGGGTGGCAGTGGTCAGTGTCTCCTCCTTAGATGGCATCTTCTCAGGCCCTGGAAGTAATGTAAATAAGGGCCGAGTGCCACCTACTGCAGCCCCTACTCACTGCCCCATATCAGCCCCAGGCAAAGCCCTAGCACAGCAGATGGAAGGCACAGAGTCCAGGTGACCGAGCTGGTAACAGCAGAGGGCAGAGCCATTGGAGTAAATTCACACAGAGAGCTGGGGCTTGGGGAGGGCACGGGACCGGTGTGAGAGCCTGTAGGTGCCTGCTATGCACTGAATGTGTGTGCCCCCAACATCAGCAGGTTGAAATCTTAACCCCATGATGGTGCCAGAAGGAGGGCCTTCAGGAGGTGATCAGGTTGTGAGGGTGGAGCCCCACAAAGGGATTGGCAACCTCTAGATCAGAGGGAGACACAAGATCTCTCCTTCCACCACATGACTCATGCAAGATGGTGGTTGCTGCACACCATGAATCAGGCCTCACCAGACACAGGGGCTGCCAGCACCTCCATCTCAGATCCCTGGCTCAGGACAGCTTTGCAAGCCTGTCCAAGTTTCCAGAGCATCTCTTGGTTCTCTCAGTGAGCTGGCAGAGGCTGCAGGGCATTCTGCTAACCTGCAGCTGTGCTTGCATGAACCTGATTGGCTGTTGAATGAAGATGTGTAGAGGTACTCAATAAGCTTAACATGTGCTAAGTAAGACATTCTAGATGAGTTACCATGAAACTTTGGGGAAAGGACACTGGCTGGAAGAATGAGTGATGGTATAAATCCAACAAGATGAAATGTAATATGAATTATATGTAAGGCCTCACACTTCAGCTCAGTGTAATAAACATGTTTTAAGCACTTCCTTTGTTCTGAGCACTGTGCTGAATGTTAGGAATGGCAAAATAATTAAAATACACTTTTTGGGTTCCAGGTGTTCCCAATATAATGAAAGAGAAAGAGAACTGACAGATAAAATAAGTACATGGTAACTATTATAACAAAGATAAGGACAGCAGGCCACAGGAACTCAGGAGAAGGGTCATAAATGGCTTTCTAAAAAAAGGTGAAACTCTAAGTTAAGGGATGAGTGAGAGTGAGCCATGTAAAGGAAGGCAGGCGGTTCTAATGCAAAAGTTCAGATAAGGTCTGATGAGGACCGGGTGAGGGCATGGTCCCTAATTTTAACACTGTCCCTGAAATCTAATTGCATTATTTAGCTAAGGTAACAATAGTTATTTAATTATGTCAAAATGATCACAAGTTCAAAAATAAAAATAGGATTTCACTTCAGTTTCACTTTTCCAAATATACAAAATATTTTTAAAATAACAGCCAGGTATTTTCCAATTTTCACCAAAATGATAAATCCACAGATAAAAGAAGTTCAATGAAACTGAAGTGCGAGAAATATGAGGAAAACTACACACACACACATCAAAGTCAAATCGCTTTTAACAAGCGATAAAGAGACCATCTTACAGCACTGGGGTGGGAGCTGTGGAAACACATTCCATCCAGAGGAACCAGGTAAGACTGACAGTGATTTATCACTGGAAACAACATATACCAACAGGTAGTGGACTAACATGTGAGATGTATTAAAGAAAAACTCAACCTAGAATTTTATACTCAGTGTATGTATTGTTTACAAGTGATGAACAAACAAATATTTTTTTAGACATTCAAAATATGAATAATTAATATAAAGTAGACAAGTACTACAAAAAATATAAGTGAAGTCCTTCAGGCAGAAGGAAAAACATACGAGTAGGAATCTAGACTACACAACGGGAAAAGAACTGGAAATTTTAACAATTTGTATTTTATAACAACAATTTAAAATAATATTTCCTTATAACTTAAATACCTTTAAAAGATAATTTATTAAGGCAAAAATAATAACAATGTATTATGCAGTTTCTAATATATGAAGAAGTAAAATGTATTACAACAATAGCACAAATGCCCAGAAGAGAAAAATGGAAACAGGCCTCTCAGAAGGTAATTACACTACACAGGAAGTGGTTTAATGTCACTCAAAGATAGACTGTGTTAAGTTAAAGTTGTTTACCATAAACCCTAAAGCGACCACCAAACCGAAACTACAGACAACTGGAATAAGAAAAAATATGCTCAATCGCTCAAAAGGAGATAGTTAAAGAAAAAAAAAGGTGTAATGGTATACAAACAGAAAAAAAGAAGTAAGATAGTAGAGTTAAATCAAACCATCAACAATAATCACAGTGAACATAAGTAGTCTAAATTCCCCAGTTAAATAATGGTGATGTAAGATGTGATTAAAAAAAAAAACAAGACAACCACATGCTGCCTATCAGAAACTCACTGTACAAATAAAAATTCATGCTATAAAGGTAAAAGGATGAGAAAGATCCAGTGTGGTAGCACTAACCTGAAGCAAGCTGGGGAGCCTTACAGCTTCAGAGAGTGCAGAGAGTTTGTCTGTTGTCTCTACTGCCTGTATAAGAAAAAGTGGGCAAAGTAAAAATCAGTGACTTTCCTCGGACCCACCAAGGAACTGGAGTTGCAGGAAAACATGCTCCCATTAAATCTGGAGGAACTGATAACTTGGGAGAGTCAAAGCCAAGATATGACAAGAAGCAAAAGCCCTGGAGCCAAAAGCCCGCAGGAAGGTGTAAGGTTTGAGACAGATGAGGTCAACGAGGAGGCTGGTGTGGATTACCAGAGAGTGGGAGACCCCTGGACCATCGTCTTAGAGGGAACCTCATACTTTCACAATTGAACTCAACGAACACCACCATGGTGAGCTCTGAGGAGGACCCCTCGCCGCAGTGGCAGGGAGGGCATTACGAAGTAAACACAGCCCAGCTCCTCACCAGATTAATGCAAGTCCCACACTGAGGTCTGTTTGCTTCAGTTCCTATTATGTGATACGTGTCTGACTTCCAACAAAAAAATGGTAAGTCATGCCCAAATGGAAGAAAAAACACAGTTTGAAGAAGGCAAGCATCAAAACCAGATTCAAATATGATACAGCTGTAGAAATTATTACATAGGGAATTTAAATTAACGGTAATATGTTAACTGCACTAAGGAAAAAGTAGACATCATACAAAAACACATGCGTAATGTAACCAGAGAAGGCGAAGCTCTAAAAAATGAAAAGGAAATGCTAAACATCAAAAATACTGTTACAGAATTGAAGGATGCCAGTGACAGGCTCACTAGTAGACTATACAAAAACATAGCCAGGAAAAGATTAAGTGAGCTTAAATATGAGCCAATAGAAACTACACAGACAGGAATGCAAAGAGAAAAGAGTGAAAAAAAAAAGAAAACAGAACATCCAAGAACATAGAACAAATTCAAAAGATGTAACATATGCATAACTGGAATATCAGAAGAGGTAAGAAAGGAGAAGAAATGTTTTAATACAGGCTGAGAACTATCCAAAACTAATAACAGACATGAAACCAAAGATCCAGGAAGCTTACAGAACACCAAGCAAAAAATTACACCTAGATATAGTCATATTCAAAATGCAGAACACAAAAGACAAAAGAACACCATGAAAGATGCCAGAGATAAAGAACATCTTATCTACAGAGGAACAAGGATAAGAATTACAGAGCATTTCTTCCCAGAAACCATGAAAGCCAGGAGAGAGTGGAATAAAATATTTGAAGTTTTAAAAGAAAAAAACTATCAACCTAAAATTCTATCAGTGAAATTATTCTCAAGATGAAGAGGAAATAAAGACATCCTCTGACAAACAAAAACTGAGAAGACTCATAACTACCAGATGTCACTTCAAAGAAATGTTAAAAGAATTTATTCAGAAAGAAGGGAAATGATTTACCTAAGAAGCTTGGATTCACATGAAGGAGGAACAGCAGAAAAGAAATAAATGAAGGTGAAATAAAATATTTTATTTTCCTTAGTTTTAATTGACCTAACAGAACATTTTGTTTAAAGTAGTAATAGTAAAAAGGTATTGGTAGATTGTAGTATATAGATAAGCGACCCAAATGAGAGCACGGCCATCAGGGACGGGAGGGAGGGATTCCAAATGCTCCGTGCAAAGGAAACTGCAGTGCACAGAGGGAAATAGGGCTATTTTAAGATGGAGGTAGATTCACTAAGAATTTATATTGGAAACTCTAGGGCAACCATTAAACATTTTTTAAAGAAGTAGAATTAATATAAGAGAGGGGATAAAGTGGGACAACATGAATTATTCAATTAATATCAGAGAAGGCAGAAGAAGAGGGAGAAATAAAGAACAAATGCAAAGACTAGAAAACAGTGACAAGTATGTAAACATTAATCCAACTGTATCAATAATCACTTTAAATGTTAATAGTGTAAATATATCAATTAAAAGATAGAAATCTTTGTAGTGGATTAAAAAAAAACAACTAACCCAAATATAACACAAGAAATTCACTTTAAATATAAAGAGTCAGTAGATTAAAAGTAAAGGATGGAAAAAGGTATACTAGCTAACATTAACCAAAAGATATCTTGAGTTACTGTATTGATTTCATAAAAATCAAACTTCAGAAGGAAAAATCCAAGTGATACAGAGACAAAGTGATGAAGGGAACAGCTCTCCAGTAAGACAGAATCACCGCACAGAAGCAGGCACCGAACAAGAGGACAGCAGAATAGATGGGGCAAGAGCTGATAGAACAAGGAACCTGAACAAATCCATAATCCCACTCGGGGCCTTCGACATTCCTCTTTCAGTGATCGATATACCAGCCAGGCAGAAAATCCATACAGATAGAGCGGACCTGGATGGCACTACGAATCAACGTGAGCTAACTGACGTACAGGATACTCTGCCCACGACAGGAGAAGACACATTTTTCAAGCTCACGTTGGAGCATTCACCAAGATAGACCACACTTTGAGCCATCAAATACACGCTGACAAATTTAAAAGACTAGAAATCATACAAAACATGTTCTCAGGTCACAATGGAATTAAACTAGAAATCAATGATAGTGAGAGAGCTGGAAAGTCCTCACATATTTTGAAACCAAGCAACACACTTCTAAATAACACATGGATCAAAGAGAAGTCTCAAGAAAAACCATCATTTCAACTGGATGAAAATGAGGATATAAATTATCAGAACTTCTAGAATTGCTCAATTGATATCCAATATCTGCAGCGAAAGCAGAGCTAAGAGGAAATTTTATAGCATTAAGTACATGTATTAGAAAAGAAGAAAGCTCGGATCAATAACTAGGAAACTAGAGACAGAAAGCAATTCAATCCTAAAGTAAGCTGAAGAAAAGAAGTCATAAAAATTGGAGTATAAATCAATAAAATACAGAACAGGAAAAACAGTTAATAAAACCAAAAGCTGATTTTTTTAAAAGATCAGTAAGATCAATAAACCTCTAGGCAGACTCAGAAAAAAACGACAGAAGACACAGATTACCAGACACAAAATACCAGAAAAGAGAGGCAATCACTGTTGATTTCATGGCCATTAAAAGAATTATAAAGAGAAACTATGAGCAACTCTATTCCCTCAAATTTCACAATCATTAGATAAATCACTAGATGAAATAGACCACTTAACTGACAGATATAAACTACCAAACCCACATGGATAAGATACATCATCTGGACAGGTGTACTATCTGCTAAATAAATTCACTGCTGATTCTACCAAACACTTAAGGAAGAAAATATGCCGATTCTCCAAAACATCTTCCAGAAAACAGAGGCAGAGGGCATGTTTCATAACTCATCCTATGAGGCCAACATTACCTGATACTAAAACCTGACGCTACAAAAAAGGAAACCTACAGACCAATATCTCTAATGAATAAAGATGCGAAAACCGTCAACCAGAAACCAAAAACCATCCAGAATTATACGCCAAGACCAGGTGGATTTACTGGTATGCAAGATTGGAGCAACATTCGAAAATAAATCATTGTGATATACCACCTCAATAGGCTAAAGAAGAAAAATCATGTGATCATGTATCAATTAATGTACAAAAAGCATTTGATGAAAATCAACAGCCATTAATGATAAAATGTTTCAGCAAAAACACAGGGGAATTTCCTTAAGTTCTTACAAAACATCTACCACTAAAACAAACTACAGTTAGCATCACGCTTAATCATAAGAAACTGGACAGTTTCCCCTAAGATTAGGAACAAGGCAAGGATGTCCCTCTCGCTTCTCCCATTTCACATCATGCTGGAGTTGTAGCTAGAGCAAGAAGACAATGGAAGAAGATAAATAAATAAGAAATAAAAGAAAATAAATAAACTATGACTAAGTTGGGTCTGTCCCAGGAATACAACACTGTTTGATCATTTAAAAATCCATTAAAGTAATTAATAACATCAATAAATTCATAACAGAATAATGACAAAACCTGTATGATTTTCCCAAGAGATGCAATGAAATAATTCGGTAAATTCAATATCCATTCAAGATAAAAATTCTTAGTAAACTAGGAATAACCTAATAGAAGGTGCTAAAAAAAGTTTCAAAGACAAGTCAACAGTAAAATGTTTAAAACATTCCCTTCAAGAGAAAGAGTAAGTTAAGAATACTCACTGTTACTATTTTTATTCAATAGTGAACTATAAAAAGAAAGAACTGAAAATACATAAAAGGATATAAAAGAAAGAAGATTGCACACAGAGAGGCCAAAAGAATCAACCACTAAATTATTATAATTAATAAGAGAGCTTAGCAAGGTTCCGGACATGAAATAAATATACATAAGTCAATGGCATTTCTGTAACCAGCAATAAATATTAGAAAATATAAAACTACAATTCTTCATAGCAACAACAATCACAAAAGCACAGGAAAAAGAACTCTAACAGAAGATGTACAAGATCTTTATAGAGGATACTAAATGTCACTGAAGAACTTGGTCTTTTTTTGTGGCATTGACACAAATGACATCCTTTTTAAATGATGTATTCTAACATATAAAATACTCATATATTCAGGGAAATGTCCATGTTCATGGATAGGAAAGCTTGACAGCATAAAGTTATAAATTCTCTGTGACTGATCTCTCTTCAAAGCAGCCTACCTCCACCAAAATCTTTACAACATTTTCAAGTACTTGGAAGGCAATTATAAACAGTATATAGAGCAACAAAGACTCAAAAGTAGCTGAAGTTTTGTGAAGATTAAGAACAAGGGCTCTCAAGGACAAAGAGGCAGTAGAATTGCTCTGAGAGACACCAGCACTTATAAAACTATAGTAAGAGTGTGAGATGGAAGGAGTGAACAATATAAACCAATGAGACAGATGTCCAGGGGCAACCTGATGAATATGCAAAACTCAGACTTTGGGGTTTGGAACAAGCCCTGGTTACACACATGGAGGAAAATGAATCGGACCCTCACCCCAAATCATACCCAAAAATCAGCCTCAGCATGAACAATCTTATTGTGCGGTCAAGACATGAAATATTTAAAAGGCACATCTCCGTGAACTTCAGAAAAGGTACAGGTCTATGTTCTCAGCTTGGGACCCTCCTCACACCCCTTCCCCAAATTTCTTCCACGTTTTGAACCAGTGAAGGGAAGGCAGGGCTGGGAAAGAAGGGAGACACCACTGAGGTTGGCGCAGACACCACTGAGGACTGCCTGTGGACAAAACAAAGCTTTCAGACTGACAGTGTTTTAAAACACAGTTGACCCTTGAACAACGTGGGTTTGACCTGCGTGGGTCCAGTATATGCAGATTTTTTACAATAAATGTATTGAAAACTTTTTGGAGATTTGAAACAATTCGAGAAAGCATTTTCTCTAGCTTACTTTATTGTAAGAATACAGTAATTATACAGAAACATACAAAATACGTATTCATCAACTGTTTATGTTGTCGGTAGGCTTCTGGTCAACAGTAGGCTATGAGTAGTTAAGTTTTTGGGGAGTCAAAAGTCACACATGGATTTTCAACTGCTCGGTGGGCAGTGCACCTAACCCCACATTGTTCAAGGATCCATTGTAATTGCAATTTCCAAGAAAGCAGCCACCACCGACCACTGAGTGTTGAATGGCTAAGAACGTACAGGGGCCGTGTGCAGGCAGGCAAGTGCTTTCATGAAGGACTGTCTCCTCCGGCTCCCAGAGCAGGGACGCAGCTCGCTGGAGACAGCACTGTTCCAGATCCGTCCTAAGCCCTGGCACCGAGGTGCTTACTGCTTTTGTTTCATCTTTACTTCAGTCTTGGTGTTTTAAAATATAGCTTTTCCATTTCTAATTAAGAGAACAGTGCTTGCTGCTTTAAACTGTATATAGCTGGCATTTTTAACTTTTGGCAGTTTTATCATATTTCTGAGACAAATATTTATTTTGTTTGGGCTGAAGTGGACATGTGAATCCTGTCTGTTGCCCTCCATGTTCTGTTGAGGGTGTGATGATAGACCTACTTGGAAAGAGCAGAGCTTGGGGTGCGTATTCTGTCCTGGAGGAGGGGAGGATCCACACTCCAAAGATGAGCAGAAAGTAATGGAGTAAAGTGAGTTGACTCTCTTTAGCAAGTGTTTGAGATCAGAGAGGGATTTCAGGGAAAGGCAATGACCTGAGAATAGTTACGGGGCAGGAACCAGCATCTAGCGATGAGAGGACACCAGAACTTTGTTGTACACAGACCTAGGTTCAAACCCTGGCCCCAGCACTTAGCAGGTCTGTGACCTGATGTGAGTTAGGTAACCTCTTATCTTTCAAATCTATTCCTCAGGGATTTTATAAGAATTAGAAATAATGTATGTAAACACCTGGCACATGCTAGATATTCCATAAATGTTAGTTATGATTATTATATTAAGTGTGGTGGTACCTTTTTTCTCTGAGTGTTTGATGACGACCATCCTTCAGCCTTGGTCATTCAGTCACCTACTTACACAGTCACTAGTCATTCAGGCATTAGTCATGTTCTAGTCTGCCCTCTACTCAACGGGCTGCTTTTCCACACTGGTCAGAAACCTGTTTCCTATGTGAGTGGCCCATTCCAGGACTCTATCTGCTGTTCCATTTATCAGTCTCTTAGCCAGGTGCCCATACCATACATCTCCTCATTGTTTCAGCTTTATGATCTAATGGGGTTAGTAGAGGAATTCCTTGTTTTACAAAATTGCCTTGGATATTTGTGGCAGGTTGTAGTTTACACACACACACATACACCCCACATGTTGCCTGTGCCTTCCCTCCCCCAAATCTAGGTGGGGTCCTGTGACTGACCCACACAATAGAGAATGGGGAGATGAAGCCTTTGTGACTCCAAGGCTACAGCATAAAGGACACAGCTGTGGCTCGGGGCACACACTAGGAGCCCTGAGCCAACACATAAAGTCCAGCTACCCTGGTGGTGGGAGACCACATGGAAAGACACCCACAGATAGAGATGCCAAGCCCCACTATTGCAACCCTCAGCAGTCTGCATTCCCCAGCCAGGTGTGTATGCGGGCCACTCTGGGTGATTGCCTGCAGCCTTCAGGGCTGACACTGAGGAAGGTGGGCATGAGCTGCCCCACCAACCTGCCCCAGTCACGATTCCTGAGTCAAATGGAGGCCTGGAACCACCAAGTTGGGGGCTTGTTAGCCATAGTCACAAGAACGATATTCCTGGGCCTTTGCTTCCTGCAGTTTGTCACATTCCAGGAAAAATACCCGTGGGGAGAATTTAATTGCTTTGCACTGGGGATAAATGTGGATGTATTTCCAATACTGAGTCTCCCTTGTATCTACAGTATCTATTGAAGTGATGTTTTCTTCCCATTTAATCACTAAAATGTGCTGAATTACATGTATTTTTTCCTAATGATATATGTCTTTGCATTCCTATGATAATCCCACTTTCCCAGGAGGTGCACTTCTGGAATTGATTTGCTAACATTTTATTAAGATAATTCAGTCTGTGTTCATAGGAGAGAATAGTAAATAATTTTTTTTTACTGTTCTCTGACTTTGATATTAAGGTCATATGGAACACATAAAATTAATTGGCTCACATCTCTCCTGGTTCTGCTCGCTCACACTTGGGATGCGTACGTTTGCTGGAACCAACATATAACAGTCTTTAGGTTTGGTGTTTGAGGCACGTAGTTCACTTTATGGTAATGTAAACTACTGATACAATAGCTTTCGTGTTAAAGTATATTTAAAGTGTCTGTTTGTCCTCATTTCCCTGGAGGTAAATTTTTAATTTTCTAAGAAGTAGAGCAAAATAGTTTATTTTTGAACTATTCTTGAACAATAGTTTGCCCCTGTATAAAGTCCTAAATGGAGCCTTATTTGCCCTTAGCACTTTGAAAATATTTTCTTGTCTCATATCTTCTATTGTTTCTGTGAACACTGCTTTCATCCCAACTGTGGTTCTTAGGGGGGCGACCTGTCTTTTCTCTCTTCTAAAGGTGTCCCTTGTCCTTGGAGTTCTGTTTCATTACAATGTATCTTCATGCAGATTTCTGGGGTTTTAATCTGCTTTGGGCTCACCAAAATAACTGAATCTGAGTTGTCAACTTTTATACTGTGTATTCTGTGTGCCTTGTGTTTCCCTCTGTTTCAACTCCATTAGATGTGTGTTTGATCCTTTCATGGTATATCCACATCCCAACCATTATGTTTTTCATCTCTTCATTGCATTCCCTGGATTTTCTCAGCACAGTATTTCAGAGCACTGATATCCCTTCACTCCACTTTAACCAACCCAATTCACTTTTTGTTTCAATAAGCTTATATTTTATTTATAAAAGTTCTGTAGTTTATTTTGCATATGTGTTTCATATGCAAATGAAATGTTTATAGGTTTCTGTTCATTATCTTTTCTTGTTTTCAAGGCTTTGACATCCTTATTTCATACATCCTAAGGGATAGATTTCTGCTGTTTTTCAGGTTTGACTATTCCTGGGGTGACATGTTTCCTCAGTGTTCTGTGGTTCTGCATGTGAGCCTGTCCTGCATGGCTTCATCTTGGATATGTCTTGCTCCCTGAAGGTGGCCTGTGCCTCCTTCTGCCGGGTCTCTCATTAGCGCTACCAGCCTGTGTTACCCACTGTGTGAATTTCTCAGTTCAGGGACCCCCACATCATGCAGGTGAAATAAACTCAGAACTCAAACCTACATAAGGTTAAGCCTGTGGATACAAATTTTTTGCTTTTATACCCAACACTAGATCAAGAAACGCAATGTTCTTTTATTTTCCAATTTTCTATTTTAAAACCTTTCAAACATGCAGAGAAGTAGGGTTCAATATTCTAACAGTAAATAGATCTTGTTCACTCAATGTTTGGATATGTGTGGTACCAGAATTCATAACCTGAAGGACAAATGGGAACTAGCACTTACAAACAACGCCTTTATGCTGCCGATGTCCTGTGCTCTGCCTCTGGCACTGACTTGACCCAGGGCACAGCCCTCGGTGAGCGAGCCATCAGTCCTGCTCCACAGACAACACACTAAAGCCCAGACAGGTGGACAGGCTGCCCCGATAGCTGGGATGAAAGGGCACAGCCAGGATGCACACCCAGATCCCACAGCTCCGAGCACAGGCCTCTTCAGTTCACACTCCTCAGCGACGCAGCCCCTCTGGACCGGGATTCAGAACACGGGTCCTCAGTGTGGCTCTGCCATTGACCAGCCATACCACTCAATTATTCCTGAGCCTCAGTTTCCTCATCCACAAAAGGGGATGATGAAGACCTGCCCTAGCTGCCCCATGGGGCCAGTGTCAGCATTAAGTGAGCCCTCGCTGTGCAGGTACAGGATAAGTGCTCTTGCTAATACATGTGAGAAGCACTGCAGATGTTGCCAGAAAGCCTGCCAGTGCCTTCCTGGGCCTGTTCCATATCAGATTCAGGAATGCCACCCCTGCGGAATACCAACCAGGTCCAGGAAAGTAGGTAGTGGACACAAAGGGGAATCTCAGCCTGAGGCCTGGGGAGTGACAATTTCTATAGGTACTAATTTTCCAAATCACTAAACAAGAGCAAATATAAAGCCAGTTTCCTGTCCATACAGCAAGTGGAGTCAGAGGGTGACACCTGACATGCCCTGTAAGTAGCCACCCATCAGGCACCACATGGCTAGCTGGTGTGGATCCGTTCCTACCTCGGCCCCCCCGGAGCCGGTGTGCAGATTACCACTGCAGTCAGAGACCACCAGCACCCTGAGCCCAGAGCCAAGGCCTCCCCATGGCCAGGTCCCTGGGGACCCTCCCAGAAACATCAATGGAGATGACACAACAGAGCTGGGTGGACGCTTTCAGCCAGTCTGCTCTCTGGATGAAAATCAGAAGAAATGCCTTTATTTCTGTGCCCAGAAATCCAGTTTCAACCATGAACAGACCATACAACCTGCATTTTCAAAGAGCACCCACCCTGAGTCTCTCCACTTCTCTGTCCAATACCTCAGCCTCCGTCCTGTCCTCACCACCGAGGACTGTGTCTGCCGTGTGGCTGATCCAAGAGAAAGGTTTCTGAGGGTAGAGGGGACAGGAAGAATAACATCCTATTTTGACCACTTTACTCACACACTATGGCCCTCTGGTTGGTGTCCAGTTCATCCAGACAGATTCCCTCTTTCCTTTGCAATCTGGCACAGCCGAAAGAGAACCCACATGTCGCCCAGGTGATCTGTACAGGAGCTGATTTCACAGGGCCTGAAGGGAAACACTGACTCCACACCTATGTACCACTTATATACAAGGTTCCCAGCTGTGAAGTTTTAAATACTTTGACAACATGGAAACTTGAAAGGTGGTATTTCTTTTAGACCAAGAACATGCTGCTAGACCAAAGACAGAAAGGAAATCCACAAACAGTTCCATAACGTTTGCTCATTTTTTTCTTGTTTTTTTCTATTTGTCTTTTTCTGATGGTTCTAAGATATATTGGGCTGCTTATTGGTCATGATGTCCTTACATAAAGAGATTTCATACTTTGTAAGGCTCAAGCTGACTCTGGTAGAAATGTCTTTGTCATGACAAACTAAGAGCAGTATTTTTGCTAGGAAGAGCCTGCTGCATTGGGTTAGTTTTATTTGCAGGAAAAAAAAAGCATTTTCATCTCTGAATTGCAGTATATTTGATTTCTTTGTTTAACTCAGAAAATGTAGGTTGACTGACATAAGAAATGTTCATGGCAGCTCGAGGGATTAAAGCAAGAAATATCCATAAATGCATGCTATGAAAAAATAAAGGCATGACATTGGCTGCTTTTGATTTAACAAACATTTCTGTTTTGGAAATTTTGTTTTCCTTCAAAATGAAGAACTGAATATATATAATTTATATGGAATAAATTTCTAGGAAGTTTTTCCAACTATGGGCTCTTGAGGGTCACAATCGGTACTTTCTCACCCCTGCTATTCCTCCACACAACTAATCCTGCACTGCTGAGAATACAGGACAATTTTGCTGACAAGGTGGTTCTTCAGTTATTAAAATAAATAGACTGGAGACAGTGTACACATTTCTCATTTCCTAGTTTAAATGAAATGAGCACCTCACAATCAATTCCAGGGCACAGCCAAAACTTTGCTACCTGTGTACAGTGACAACGTGGATACAGTAGGTCATTTTATGAACTGTGGTGGAGGTTTTAGTCACATGAATGAGGCACTGTGGTCAGCGCTGACTGCCGGCAAGGTGTCAGAGTTTACCCAAAAGTGCCATGTTTTGTTTCCATAAATGCTGATCAGTCTGTCTCTCCATCCAAGCATCCATCCATCTTCTACCTATTCTCTATATATCCACCCATCCACTTATCTTAGATCATCTATCATCTGTCTTTCATCTATTATCTATCTACTTATCCATCTATCTTTTATATACACATGCCATTTGCATAGAGCAGCGTTATACATAATCAGACAAGTAATATCCTTAAATAAAATCTGTTCAAAAGGGCGCACTCTCCCCACCTGGAGTGTGAACACACCAGAGACAGCGTCATGGCATTTACCTTCTCACCACGAGTGCTCGGCAGAGCCCCCGACCCACAGAGGAGCATCATGTGTACTCGGCAGTCTTGTCTACAACCAGGACCATGATGATCAGAGCTGGTGGGGCGGGGGGGAGAGCAACGCAATTCTTCGTGCAGCCGCTTAAGGTGTGTCTCCAAATGGGTCACGTGCTGCACACATTGTGACCAGGTTCTTAACACATACTTGCAGCCAACGCAATAGGCTACCTGTGCAAGCGTGCACACCTGGCACTTTTCACGTTTTCAGGATCTCATTCATCTGCACAGCCATTGGCCTAGCCAGCCTGCAGTTCTGATTCTGGGCTAAGATGAGGGAAGAGTGGAGGCCACAGAGAACACCAAGGAAACCTGGCAGTGAGCGGATAGACCCAGCCGCCCGGACCCACACCCGCAGTCGGCTCAGTGTCAGTGAACCCCAGACCCCACCACCCTCAGCTGCTGCTCTTCCGCACATGGACTCCGGGCATCTCCCACCTTCCACGGCACAACGAGCCTTTGATAAGGCCGCAAACAACGAGCATTTCATTCTGAAATGAAAATTTCTAAACGCATGGTCCTTTTCAACTCTATTTCTAATTACTGCAATATACAGCCCAGAATGATGGTGAATTGATAAAATATGCAAATGAGCCAACAATTCATAGAATACATTAAAATTTCCATTTAAACTGTTAGTTAAGCTGTACACATTTGTAAATGTAAACATTAACCCTCAGGAAAAATATTTTTTAAACTACAGTGTAATTGGAAACTGTGCAATAATATATAACAGGACAGGGATCATTACACAGAAGGGTTCCCCTTCACAATAAATAAAAGGAGCATTTCCAGAGTTGCTGCTTCCTCTGGGCTGCTCCGTGGCACTGCCTCTGGGTCTCGAAACAGTTCCTTCTCTCCTCCACAGCAGGTGGCTTGCACGCCTCCATCACCTTAGCCAGAGGGCTACACACCGGCGACAAGGACGACGCCACCCATTCCTTTGCACCCCACAGCCAGGCTGGTGACTGACCTCCCTCACACAGCAGGTGCCCGCTGAGGTCAGCTGAACTGACAGATTGGACAGTGTGGGATTGAACTGAACAGAACCAGTTTACACGTGGTGCTATGATGTCTGGGTGTTTCCATTCTAGAAGCTAAGTATACGTAGCTTTCCTCTTCCTCTCCTGTGCCCCAGGCCACTGTGAAAGCAGGACAGAGTAGGTCATCCACAACTAAACAAACAAGGCTGCCCGTCTACACCATCTTCCCACCTAGGAGGGTGTCTACGGCCACACCAGGATGGGCCCGTAGCTCAGCCCCTCTCCAATCACCTTTGCCTGCTGCTTTTTGCAAGGGATGTGCCACACTAGTAGGAAGGCTTGATGATGGATACTCAAGTCTTCAAAAGAACTACCATTGCCCATTATTTTCACCAGCGTCTCCAAAGAAGCATGTTAGAATTTATATCAGAAAAAGTTGGTTTTTGTCAAAAGTGTAGTTAGGTGCTTTTTTTATCCGACAAAGGAAAAAAAGAACCCATTAACTGTTTTACCCAATTTTAACCACGCTTCTAGGAACATATCAAGAGTGGCGATCCTCTGACCACCAGCTCATGGCGGCCTCATGCCTCTTTTCTTCCATTCCTGGTCTTCACTATACTCTCTACTGTCATTCATCAGGAACAGCCTCAAGTTATTTTTGATAATAAAGGTAAATAATTAGTAATCAAAATAGAGCAATATCTGAATTGTATTAAAACTACTGTGCTATATATCCAAATGCTATCATAAATTCCACAGTTTCTTCAGGTTGTGACAAAACCCACAAACTAAACATACCTAACAAAATACACTGGGAAAACTGGATCACCATTTAAGACTGGAGAAAGACAAACGGTTTGGCAAACAGCATTGGTGATGTTTCCAAAAGCCAATGAATTAATGATCTAGAAGTAGGAACACATTCCCACGCTTCATCACATTCTCTAATCACCTCCTCCAGAGACTGATCGATTAACAAGGCGGAGGGAGGAGGGAGGAAGGAGGCGGGGAGCCGTCGCTATGCGCAAGCGCACTGTGTACCCAGTGGCTGTGTGCGCGGACGTGTGTGCACATCGCGGCGCCTGCCTCACCCACCTCCCCTCATCTCATCACACGGGCATTTGGCCATCTCACACCATCACAAGAACGGGAGAGTGGCACAGTAAGATGTTTTGCGGGAAAGAGAAAGAGACCACAGTCACATAACATTTAGTACAGTATATTGTTATAAGCATTCTAGTTTATTAATAGTTACAGTTGTGAATCTCTTACTGTGTGTAATTTGTAAGTTAAACTATATCATGGATATGAACAGATAGAAAAAAACATATAGGGTACTATCTTGGCTTCAGGCATCCACTGGGGGTGTTGGGCGTATCCCCCATGGATAAGGGGTGACTACTTTACAGTATCCCACATATAGCAACTCTCTGAAGTATCATTATTCTTATCTTATAGATGAGACTCACTTTAAGGAGGCTCAGAAATAAGTGACTTGGCTAATATCACAAAGGTGGAAGTCATTGTAAACGTTCTGGGTGCATCCTATTATTTTAAGATCTCATTCTTCCACTAATGGTGGGAAGTAGGTAAAATAGGGATCTGCCCATTTTGGAGGTGAAGAAGTTGGGGTCACGAGGTGAAGTGCTCTGGGCTCACCCCGAATCTGGGCCAGGCTGTAGGTTCTCTGCCCTCGGGCTGCAGGTTTGCTACACAGGTCCCCTGGGAGGCGTCCCGCAGAGGAGAACTGTGCCCTGGGGCCCAGCTTCCTGCCGCACCCCAGGGAAGGATGGGGCCGCAGTGTCTGCTGGCTCGTGACCCTACCAAGTGCCTTCCCATGGGCCTGCAAGCCGCATTCCCCACTCAGGACTTAGTTAGCCAAATATAGTATTTTAAAGGTTTGAATAAGTCCTTGGGGAGCAGTCCAGAAAGTGTCCTCCCCCAGAGCAATTCCAGTGCTTCTCACCCATGCAACAAGCTTCTAAGCCTTATTAAATTACCTTCCTCCTAACTATTTATTAAGATAGCAGAGTTGAGAAAATCTAGAAATTCCTGGAAACAGGAGGTTAAGTGGGTGTCTGATGACCTCCACAAAGCAATTAAGACTCAAGCAGGAAGTTTGAGATGACAGTCCCCAGCTCCTAAAGCCCCTTGGGCGAGGTTCCCACCCCAGTACGGACTGATAATTTCCAGTGACAACAATGATTAATATTCAGCAGTGTAAACACCATTGGCATTTCCTAAATCAATATTAATGGAAACCCTCGGGCAATCAACATGCTGAGGGCACACAGCTTCCATGAGGCAGCATTGGCTACAAAGGGCAGCAGCCCCTCCCAGCTCCCACCAAATCCAGGTGTTCTCCGACTCGGCCTCGGCCTGAGCTAAGCCTATGTGGAGGGTTCCCTTTGTTCAAATACAGTGATCGAGTAGCTAACCACTCGCAACCCTGTCACACAAATACACCTCACCTGGCTTGCCACTCATGGGCAATTTTGATTAAACAGGAGTCGACCAAGCAGGCCTTTATCATGGTGTCCGTGAATTTTCATAAGTTTACTGAGCTCCATCGGGTCATTCTAATGAGGCCATAACCACATAGCTGTGATTGGTTGAGTGGCTAAAGGCAAAGGAGTCAAAAGCCAGCAGGAGCTGGACCAGGTTTCGCTGTTCAGCTGGCTGAGCGACTTGGGAGCCGGTTCCCCTACCTGTGAAGCAGGGTCACCCACAGCACTGCGGGGGCGCTGTAGTGAGGAGTAAATGTGGAAATAAAAGTAACTCAGGCCCTGCACAGAGGAAGGGGCCAAGTAACAGCAACCATCAGTATTGATCCACGTGCAATGCCTTTACCAGGAAACCTCAGCGGTGATCTTTTCTCCTCACATTAAAATAGAAGACTGAGGACAGTGGGAGCAGGTCCCACTGGGGAAGTGGGCGGACGGGTGTGGCTGCCAGCACCTTCCGCAAGGGCTGCTGTGGTCCCAGGTCTTTCTCACCCACATCATTGGCCTTACGTCTTAGGAGAGCTCTAAGGAAGGCCTCCCATTTACGAGGGTTTTGCCCCTCCATGGGTGGTTGGGGAAAGAGCATTAAGAAAGGAGTTGAATTAGGTAAACCCTACAGCACCTCTTCATCTTCAGATTGTCATTTTCTGGATTCTCTTGCAGAAGTGAAATCCATGAAGATAATGCAGATAAGCCAATCAATTACGTGCCTTTCACAATAAGGTTCTGACTTAGGAATTCCAGCTATGTGGACCAACCCATACGAGATTGTGCTGTGAAGACATGGCAAGTAAGGTCAGACCCGTTTCGGGGGAGAGCAGGAGGAAGGGGACATTCCTTGGAGCATCTGCCCACTCGGCCCGGAGCCCAACAGAGGCCCCCAGGGAGGAAGGAGACCAAAGACGCGTCCAGACTGAATGTAGTGCTTCCCTGTGACCCTCGGAGATGGGAGCAGAAGGCCTGCCCAAGAGGAAGGGCACTGGAAATCAGAGATGCTGAGTGACATCGCCAAGGTCACGCAGGTAACTGATGGAGGCAGCCATGGAATGCAGAGCCTCATTTTTTACTTCCCAGAGAGTAAGAGTGGCCCCCAGTGTTCAGGGACCCTCACGGCAACAGCGATAGGTGTGCACCCAACCTAGCCAGACACACGGGCATCCCAAGCGCCTGCCTGCAAGGGGTTCATGTGGAAGTTATGTATGAAACCTCAGAGTCTTGCTAGAACTAATGTTTCTATTTCCAAGATGAATTCCAAGATTAAAAAAATCTTGTTTGTGTTAGCAAAAGAAAATTCTTTTAAGGGGATAAAAGAAAAAAAAAAGAAAACATCAGTTCTGGATCTAAATTGTAGTGAGGGGTGACTTGAGTAACTCAGGAACCACTCTGTTCCCCAGAGAAAACATGTTACTTATGAGAAACAAGCTTCCAATCTCTGCACCGAAACAGCTTCCCAGTCTTTTGTCCTGCCGGGACGGGGGAGGGGGTGGGAAAGCTGAAGCTCGGCTGGTGGGTGAACAGTGACATCCAGTGGCCAATTAAATCAACTAAATGCACTATTTCAGTTCATCCAAGTAGAAGAAAATGTTAATTGTATGTATTTTGTTATTCAACAGATTTTCACTCAACAACTAAGATGTGCTGGATGTTACGCCAGCCATTATATAACCGAGCCTACAGAAGTTTCCCCACCAAAAGCCAACCCCTGACAAAGAAACAGAACATCTGGACTTCAGATCCTCTTCAAACGCCCAAGGTGACCCAGCCAGAAAGGCCAGCAGACGGCCAGGGAGCTGACAGGCCCTGCCTGGGTTCACCACCAGACCCTGTCTGTGGCCTCGGTGTCCTCAGGCGAGCGGCCGACCTCAGGGGCCACTGCATTCCCCTCACAAGCTCTGAGGATTGGGTGAAAACTTTCTGAGCGCCTCTGTGACCCAGCCCCCGCCCCACAGCTTCCTGTCTAGCCATCACTCAGTAAAGGATGCTTCTGTCTCCTCCCCTCTGCCTGTTTACTGTCTGGGGTCAGGAGGGGACCCCAGATGCCCTTTAAGACTTCATCCCATCCTACCAGGGAGCTCTGCAGAACCCCCACCTGCTGCGGCAGGTCACAGGCAGAGACTCTGAGGCCAGAAAGAGCAAGGACTCTGGCGCTTACCATTAACTGTCAAAACGTAGACATATAAATTATATGTGAGTTGTGCCCGTGACAAAGGCGTTAAATTGCAGGGTGTTCAGGCTCCCAGACTTTATTTATGAATTTGGTCTTGCACAAAACTATTCTATTCATTTTAGATCAAATTCTTCCAAATCTTAAGGAGTGTCTGGTTCAGGACTACAGTTCCAAAGTATCTACGACTACTCCGACATTAGATTCTTTGATTACTTCACTCAAAACGGTAACCAATTCACAACAAAAATAAATATTGGTCTCTTCTCTGATTTCATTAACCAATGGTTTGACTGGGCACTTTTTTCAGAACGAGTTTATGGCATTTGCAACACAACAGCCCATCTCCCCTCAGCAAACTGAGCCTGCCTTCCTGAAATAAGTGTTTCACTTAGGCTGGGAAGTAAAGGGAACACAAAACATGCAGTAAGTATGTCTGAAATGTATTTGTGATGCGTCCTCATGGTTAATGAAACAAAACATTACTAAAAACTCCATCTTAAAAAAGTTAAGTAACAAATGAGCAGAGTTCAAACCCCATAGTTGTTGGACTTCAACCAACATCTATTTAAATCTGGAGTATGGCCCCTCTCGAAGTAATTAATATTTTCAAGTAAAGCAATTCTTTATCTAAGACAAAAAGCATTAAAGATCCATGTTAATGTATTACACTTACCACAATAAGAAAATCAAATGAAGCCTTTACACAATTCATCAGATAAGGTTCAAAGAAAAGGATTCTGTTAGCCAGTTGACCAGAAATTCGGTGTCTTAGAATGTACCAGCCTCTAAGTATTTTAGGGAATCAGAGTATTTGTACCTTTATCTTTCTTAGTAAGCCCTCAAAAAATATCGTTAACAGAATAGTCTTGAAACTACGCTACTCATCTTCTGAGACAGAACTCCCTTCAAGGAAACTGCGTTTGCTGTTTCCGTGGGACGGCCCAGCGTGAGCACGGTGGGCAGGCTCAGGTTTGGTGCCCCGCGGACAGAGGAGCAGGGACCGCGTATGCACTTCACCTCACATTCCCTCCCGCCGTTCGCCTCAAGTTATCCTGGGGCCCAGACAGACAGGGAGGCAAGGGTAGCTCCATTTTGGGGGGTAAGAAACATCACACTGAGCAGGGAACAGGTGTGCTGTCCTCTGGGATCCGACCAACACTGTCAGGAAAGACTTACACTGGAGCCTGAAGATGAGAAGGACATGAAGAAACTAAAGAGACCAGAGAGCAGGTCACACGGGAGCCAACCGCTCGCGGGCTCTGGAGGTCTGGCGTTCGTGAGCTTTTGCATGTGTGGCCGGACGTGGGAAGGGCCCGCTGTGCTAACGTTCAAGCAGGACTGGGCACGGACCCTAAAACGACGGGAACTCCGGTGACAGAGCGCCCTCTGACCAGCATGAGATCCCAAGGAATGAGAACGATGACACGCCCGGGCAGGCTCGCGCCCCCAGGTGGAGGTGAAGTGAGCGCTCCGGATGGGAAAAGTGAACTCCGGCTCTCCTCTGGCTGTTCAGGCCGCAGGACTTCCCACCCGCTTGCATGCAATCTCACTCTCCAGCATTTTCTCATTTCAGATTTCGCATTAATTTCAACCTGCTCAAGACATTAAAGCACTAGAGAGCTCAAAAATTCCTGGAGGTCTCTTTTCAAATTTCATGCCCAGGCTTCCAGCTAGCTTTTCCATATTTAATCAAAAGCACTTGGGCGCCTGCTTTCAAAGAAGCCAGTGCACAGTGCCGTGCCCACCAGCAGCACCTGCAGCCCCTCAAAGCGTGGGCAGCACGCCCAGCCGGCCCACGGAGCTCAGGAAGCCGGGCGCTCTCTGCAGGCAAGGTCTGAGGCCAAGGGCATGTTCAGGGTCATCTGCAGCCGAGCACAGCCCTACTGGGTGCTGGGTCATTATCTGTGATACATGGAAAGCAAACAGCCTGTTTCCTTCTCTCTCTCCTTACTGCTTTCTAATCTGACAAAAAGCCCGCGAAAGTGCAGTAAACATTCCTCTCTAGTCCTTAGGTGAAGGCATGTTTTTTAATGTGGAAACTCTCAGAAGGCATAGAAGGAAATGAAAGGAACTGGGGGACAGTGGCAAGCTGTGTACGAAAAGGTAACAGAGACCAAAAAGGGGATGGAATGTCCGGGTGAGATCACCAGACTTCTCTCTCCAGGCAGGAAATTCATTAGTGGAGCAATTCAGCTTTTTAATTATGAATGGGGTCTATTTAATTCTCCAAATTTACTACTATTTCCTGAATAGTATATGTTTCTGAACTGAATATAACACTGAGTCATTTCCGGTACTTTTGCAAAGAGCTCTACAAACGACTTCCCGTCAGATGAGCAACAGCTCGGGGGACGGCCCCCTTGGCCTCCGTGGGAAGTCTGACCCGCTAATGTCAAAGACTCAAGCTTCAGTGGACGTGCATGCTCTTTGACATGACATTTCACAGTGGTTAACATTAAAATCTTTGAAATTATCATGAATTACTGTCCCAAGAACTAAGAAGTAAGTAAAAGAGTTCCTCTGTATTCCACTCAAGGAGTTAAGCCATCTTTCTCATCCAAGTCAAAAACAGAATTAGGACATTAAAGGGGAAGTCCTGGGATGGCTTTTCTGAATAACACTAATAAGGTTGCTCCGCAGGGTCACAGGGAAGAAAAAAGTTTTCTGTAAGTTTAGTTGTCATCTGCTCAGAAGACAGGCCCTAGAGGGTGAGTCTGTTTCCTAATGTAGAGAATATGTTCAGATCATCTCCTGTGCTCCCTCAAAAGCCCTGGAACCTATATGCTGATGGTTGTTCGAAATGGCAAAGTACCTGTAACCAAAGCATGTTCTTCGAAAGAGCAGAGTCATTGTTCATTCAGGGGTGTGTGGTATGACAAGCCAGCACCTTAAAAACATTTTAAATTTTAGAGAAGCAGCAATACTAATGCAAAATATTTCAGTAAGTTCATGCCCTCAGCCCAGCTAAGTCACCCGGGGAGACCAATAAATTCTCAGGAGAGTTTACATCTTCATATGAACGTGAACAAGGATACAGAAGAGGTTCAGGAAGAAGGAAAATGGGAGAAACTGTTTATACATTTTCAAACTTCCAGAATTGTTTTTAGAGTTGGTTTTTTTTTTTTCCTGCTGTTGTAACAATAGCCACACTTCTGTGAGTTTCACATAGGTTCTGATCCCATGCTCACAAGGGAGCTGGAAAGGGGATGATAATCCGTGAGCATAGTCACAGTTATATTTGTAATTATTAAGACTTATTTTATTTTTAGACTTCGTGCACAAAGTCAGGGAGAGGAAATAATATTAAAAGGAACATAAAAATACCAACTTATAGAGATTTTACAGATATGCCCACCCACCAACAAGGGCAAACATTCCCTGAAAGCTTCAGTGGCCGACGGTGGCAAACGGTCCTGCGGAGGGGTCGGGGCCACAGGCACAGCCAGCCAGCTGTGCAGCCAGCAGGGCCCAGGCATGCCCTCTGCCCAGGCGCCGGCTTCCCGGTCTAGAAAACCAGACCAGCTGGTCCGGGAGCCCCTTGGACTCCGAGCACGTGCTCTCCTACAGAGTCTGGTGTGAGCCACACGGCGGCTGATGCAAACTCACACAGATGTCCACACACTCCCCTCCACCTGATTATCGAGGCGCAAACTGGACCACTGCCACACGGCAACCTCCATTACAATCTCTTACATCCTGTCCCCGCAGCTCCATCTGCTGAGCCCACCCCGTCTGGGGCCTGAGCCACATGCCCGACCGCAGCGGGTGCCCCCGGAGCGAAACAACACGGAGAGGCTGCAGGGGGTCATGACATCACGGCGGCAGGCTCACCCGCCTCACGCAGGAAAAGGAAAAGCCATGTCTCGTCTTGATCAGGATGCGCCCGCTATGCCTGAGAGGCCACTTCCAAGGTCCTTGAGGGGGTGACCGACAGGGCTGGGCTGGGTGTGGATGAGTCAGCACCTCCTACCAGGAAAGCCCCCTGACCCACCCAGAATAAGCTTGGCCCTGGGCCACCCCACTGCTTCAGGAGGAGCCCTCACTGCCCTGCAAACCGTCCTCAGCGAGGAGACAGCACTGCTGTGAGCACAGGCAGGCTGGTGAGCGTGCTCGCTCCCCTCTCACTACAAAGCTGACGCTCCAGTGGCCTGACCGAAGGACAGGAGGGAAGAGGGAACACTCAGTCCCTTCCGGGAAGGCCACCAAGGGGCAGGGCCCCTTTGCATCCCGGCACTCAGCCCCAGGGACACCCCCGGGGAGCTGGAAAGGCAGTGCCCACTGGTGTGGGGGTTCCTGCGTGACACCCAGGACGATTCCAGCTGCAGGATGATGAGTGTAGGGACATAGCAGTGCTGCTCCACCTCCCTGGGGACAGCACCTGTCCCTGTAACTGGGACCTGGGAGAGCTAGGCCCTGCACACCTCCTGCCGGCCACAGGGTCGTACTGCAGTAGGAACCAACCTTATCATGTCGCTGGACTGTTAACACTGGATCGTGTTCGTGTAGCTTAAGAGATAATAATCACACAATGGTAATGCCATCCCCACAGGCTATGGCCTTGGGCCCAGGGCCCCACCAGCACACCCCCACCCACACGCCTCCTGAAGGTGCACTGTGCGCGCCACTCCCCCGGTGGCTTGTCAGCCAGGCCCTGCTGGGCACCAAGCCCTGCTCTGCTGCAGCTGGGCCACAGAGAGCAGGGGAGCGTGGCCTGTCCACAGACAATGATGCCACTCATGTTCTTCCATGGGAGAAGGAAGAAGGAAGAAGCCTCACTAGGTTGGTTAGCCACCTGCTTCACCCCAGAGGAATCCTATTTGCAGACACAGACTACTGTTAGCCCACCACACTGCCCGGCTGCACACGCTCTGCATGTCCGGGTTGCAGTTCTATCCCTTTCTGGGCAGACCATGACCAAGAGAGGAAGGAGCTGGATATGCAGAACGGTGCAAATCCAATTTCTGGAAGCGCCTGTGCTCAGCCCCCACAGTGTCTTAGACCATCAGCCTCCGCCTGGGAGCTTAGACTGTAATCATCCCTAATAAATCGCTTAGGAGCCATCACAGAGCAGACCACTTCCTCTCCTACCATCCAGTACCATGAGGGAGTTCGTGTACAAAAGTCAGCAGCACAGAACGCACCCTGGGAAAAGCCTGCCCATACTGAATGGAACTCTTAGCTTACGATTCGAAAATGCAAATGATTTAGAGACTGCCACCAATTACTGAACAGCTCGCACCCCAAAGTCGAAAGTGCAGCAGACAGGCAAAGCCGCTCACCAGCGCTGCTGTTTCCTACATCAGAACAGCTGCAGTGGGGGTGACAGCCCCAGCCTTGGGGTCCCTGTCCTCCATCTGGGGGTGGGTGAAGGGCCACAAGGACTGTCTGGACCTCAACAATAGGATCAGAATCTCTGCAATCGCTCATATGCCTTTAGCTGAGGACAGCTGGTCAGCAGCCGACAGAGCGTGAGTCCCACTAGGGCCGGAGCCTCTTTATCTTGTTCCAAGTGCCAAGAACAGTGTCTGGTGCATGATAATCGTTCAAAAGAACTTGTTAAATAGATGTTGGTTCTTAGGAAGCACTAAATCACTAAATATCTGAACTTGTCTTTAGTATCCTTCTGTTTCTGCAGGTGGCTTCTCCTCTCCACCCTGTCTCCACCGGCCTGGCCACCCTGCCGGCCCCTTCTACCCCAGTGTGGGCGTACTGCCTGCAGACACCCTCTGACCACGAGGGTCCCAGACCCTTCCCTCAAGAAACAATGAAAAGAATTGCCAAACAACTCACAGTCATCTCATCCCTGTACACATTGCTTTGGAGACACACTTATCTAAAGGACGGACAGAGCACAGCAGAGACAGAGCGCCCTCCGGACACACACACCCGGTGCCAAGTCCTCATGGCTCACTAAGAACAGTGTAACCTCAGGAGAAGTTGTTTAAATGCATTTGAACCTCAGTTTCCCGTGCTTGCTTTCAACATGAAGATCACTGCGGAAGAGAGAAAGTTAAGACAAGATCAACAAAGTGGGAGGAAATCCCCAGTGGGCTGGACAGAGTGAGACTGTTCAGAAGGAAGAATTTGCAAATCAGCAGAAAAAAGGGAAGACACTGTAGCAGATGACAGGAGGGGAGCCAGGTGGCAGGGGCTCCCATGGGGCACTCCTGCATCTGGGCGCCACATCTGGACCCGGCACTGAGGCAACCAACCAGCCGACCAGAGAGCGGGGCCCAGCACCTTCCACACCGCTGGTGCGGCAGGGTAAGTGGCAGGTCCTGGAAAGCCATGCCTGAGCTCTGCACACTCCTGGAGTCTTCAGAGAGTGTCGGGTGGTATCTGGGAATGTGTATGATTGCTGGGTCACTATGCTCTACCCCTGAGACCAATGTAATATTCTATATCAACTATACTGCAATAGGAAAAAAGAGGATTGCATTTTACCAGTTCCATTAACATGTGGACACATCATTCAAGTTCTGAAGGCAAAAAAAGTCTATCAAAAATTGGCATCATACATAAATAAGTAATAGGTCATCGCCACATGGAATGCCAGCAAGCCAATAAGAACCACATTTTCAGAGAATTTTTAATGCTACAAAAATGCACATGCTCTGTTTGCATACATATTTTTTTTGAGTTACCAAAGAGTATGGAGAATATGAGCCCAGCTTTGTAAAATGTACACACATATATATAGTTATATTGGGACCCAGGACACAAGACAGGAAAATTTTAGTAAGGGTAATCTTCGAGGTGATGAATTTTATTCTAATTATTTTTATCCAATTTCCAAACTTTCCATCTCAGTCATATATTGATTTCAGAACAAGAAAAACAGCACTACATAGGCACTCTGTCTTTTGAGCCTTCTGTATTTCCAGTTGTAAGCAAAGAGTTGTTCCTTAGAAAAGAAAGGAAAGGAATTTTAGAGCTTACCTTTACCCTCTCCTGATCACCAACACCTAAACTAAAACGCAAGAACAAAAGCTGATAACTTTTAGCTCAGCAACACAGTCACCATGGAGAACAGCAGGAAGGTGCCTCATGCAGGCAGCAAAAACGCTCCTCAGCCATTTATGATATCAAAGCCATTGATCCTCCACCGACAGGGTCGGAATACTCTCAGATTCTCTGGCTGCCAAAGAGAACAGCACACCTCCCTGCAGGTCTCGCAGGAGCAAGAGACCCAGGGCCCCCTGAAAAAGCCTCCACTGAATGCTAGTTAACGAGATGGAACTGCATTTTCCCCTCTTCATGAGTCACTTTCAATCAGTCCTCAAACTGCGCTGGTGTTGGGACATGACCACTGTTCACGTCAGTTCACTGTTGATTGGCTGCTCTGCCTCAGTAGATGTGGGGCAGAACCAGGGCACGGCTCTCCACCTGCCCTCCCAGTGCCGCTGATGGGCGTGGCCCTCGCCCCACATTTTCCAGGCGCTTTTGTGCTGACATAGGGGTTTCCTGGGGCTTCTTAGATGGCAGTGGACATTGCACCAAAGTGTATGTCTGAAAACGTGCACCTTGTGATTATGGAAAAGCTTTGAAGGGAAGGTGAATTTTGGTCTTATTTTTTGTTTCCCCCTTGAAAAATTTCAATGTAATACCAACTACTTATTGAGCCCTCACTGTGTGCCAGGACCCAGGATAAGCATTTTTAAATCATCTTATTTAGTCCTCACAGCCTCACTATGGAGCAGATACTAGTATCACTGCTCTGAAGGTAAGGACTGAGGCTCAGGAAAGGCATTCTCAAGGTTGTGCTGTCACGGAGCAGTGGAGGGAGGGTTCCTCTATTATTTCTTTCTTGAAAATCCAGACTAAATATGTTCATTTCGGCTTTCCACTCTGTTGCCGAACTTCATTGTTGTCAAAGGATATATTCCCTCATGAATAGCAGGCTACACAGTTTGCTCTTTGTGAGAAAGATAAAAAATAAGCAGAGAAATATTTGCTGCAGCTGGAAGAAGAGGAAAAAGCAAACAGAAGGTATGCAGTGAACATAAGCTTTGCACACGAGCTTAAGGGAAAGAAAGCTGAACACACTGTCATGTCCACCACACACAGAACGTGGAGGCAGGCCTCCAGGAAACAGGAGACTCGCGTTTGGCCACCTGTGCCAGGGAGACCCAGCGTGGTAAGGGAAATTAGCAATTTCCAGCAAGCTCCTACCTGGGAACGAGTGACGGCTCCCTGGCTTCTGGATCCCGCCGTGAACGTGCAGCACACCAGGCATGTGGCACTCCTCGGGGAAGGCCTTCTCAGAGACCAACACACCTGGAAGCAAAGCAAGGCAACATCTCTGGATATAAGAAGAAAATGCTCACCTAAAATTAAAGATCTGGCACGTCGATCAACTGGAAAGTTTGGTGTGGAAGCACCTGAGAGGGGCGCGAGACAAAGCAGGGTGAGTGACCCCGGTACCATCTTTAAAAACAGACACACAGAGCCTGCGGGCATCAATGGAAGCGAGGTCAGAGAGGCCCGTGAGCCTCCACACAGCACAGGCACAGTGTCCACGCCTCCTGGGCGCAGATGCTGGGGCTCCCGCTCCAGCTCATCCCCTCCAGGAGCTGGTCCCAGCCACACTTCTCAGCCACCCGGCACTGCAAGATGAAGTCATTCTCTCCTTTCCTTGCAAACTGCCCCAACACCTCAAATTTGCAACAGGTTTCCCTAGGGATTGGGACCTGGGAGCAAAAGGAAGGCAGAGAGGACATCACAGTGCCAGAGAGGCTCAGCGGCGGGCTTCCTCACTCCCAGAGCAAATCACAGAGTTCTGGAGCTGGGATTTCCACCACAGATTTTTTAGTCCATAAAGATACATAAAGTTAGAGATATTTAAAAGCCTTGAAGTGCTTTTTAAATGTCAAAACACAAGGCTATACAGACACATCTCTTTGTATCACTGCCTCTCACAGAAATCCTAACAATTTCTGGCTTTTAGATTTACATCTCTACTTTACATTCCTTTTAGATGTGTCTTATCATGAAGTGGCAAATTTCCAAGCAGCATACATGTTTAATGAGTCCTGGCTGTGGAATATCATCCCATGTTGTCTTGTTGTGGCGGGGAGCTTTGGCGAGCAGCCGGGCTGTAGCTCCAGCCACAGGCATTTCTCCGAACCCCCTGTGCCCACAGACCTGTGCGAGGTGCCCAGAGAGAAACAGAGCAGCAGAAGCCCTGGCCTCAAGGAACTTACACTCGAGCTTGACCGTGGCCACCATGACTGTGGTCTCACTGGGCAAGCAGGACAACCTTGTGCATGAAAAGGGCAGAAAGCAGCATCAATTGCTAAGCGAGTGGCCCGGCGGCTCAGATCTCTAAAACCTACAAAAGGAAAACCCATGGGTGAGGAGCAGGCCAGGAAGACCTCTGCCCCAGGAGCATGTTAGCCAACCCCACTTGCAGCCCCACACTCTTCCAATTCCTCCATGTGCTATTATGCGAACCAGCTTTCCAAAACCACATTAAATACACCATTTTTCTGACTCAGACGCTTGCATCATTCCCTGTTGCCTACCTAGGCTGACCTGAAAGGCCCTCTGGGTGGGGGTGACTCTGCTTCCCAAGGAATCCTCTGTCCCTCCATCTTGCCCTTGTGAGCATCCCAGCTTCTGTGTATGCTCTTCCCTGGCCATTCTTTTCATCTGGGTCATCCTCATGAACTTCTATTCATCCCTCAGAACCCTCCCTGAAATTCTCCCTACCTTTGGAAACACTCTAGCACACTTCCTCCCCTGAGTCAGTACCAAGCCATGGACATACTTTGTATTTGAACTTCAATGATCATGTTTGCCTCCCTCTGAGCCTATGGAGGGGTGTGTGTGTGTGTGTGTGTATACATGTACATGAGTTTTAAATCCACCATGGCTGGGCACATAATAGATGTTCTAGGTCTCCACACGTTTTTTCAAATGAATACCAGTCACAGGGGGATCTGTGGAGGTTGTAGGGAAGCTGAAGAAGGAGGCAGGTCTTTCAGCTTTGAGAACAGCTTGGATGCTAGAAACATGAATGCTTTCCAAGTGCCCCGTCTGGGGAGCCTGAGAGAGGACCCCTCTCGTGCAGGGGAGGAAGAAACCAACTTACAAGTCCTGTTGAATCCAAATCCTGAAGTGCCTTGAAGGCCAAGTGAAGGAATACAAACTTCACCTTCTGTATAAAATCGGCATTGAAGTCTCTCAGCAAAGTCATGTGATTAAATACAGCATTGGGAAGATGGAATTAGCTGTGATGTAACCTGGTGGTGTTAATGCCGTTCCATGAATACAGAAGGCTGGGATCCACAATGAGAGAGTGCAGGAAACCAAAGTAGAGCACCTGGTTTCACCCTACGGACAAGGCTTCAGCGAGCTGTTTTCTGTGCGTCGCAAGCACCTCGCATGGGCTGCAGCTAAAAGGTTGGTGGTAAAGCCAACACGTGTGTTTTGAACAAAAGGGGGAAATGTATTTACAATACAATATGGCTTTCACAATCCTGATTACTATTCATGTTGCTGTTTCAACACTGGACAATTTAATTTTCTTTCCAGAGTTGTCAAAACCTGTGCCTATTTATTGGCTAGCCCTTACTCTGCAATGCACATATTTCCATATTGAACAATTTGATTTTGACAGGAACAATATTTGGATATATTCCCTTTGTTTATAGAAAGACCCAATCAGCATATGCGGGCAAAGGAGGACAGCGCGTTTGTTCTGAGAGGCAGTGTCATGAGCCAGGACGGGATGTGCCCCACGTGTGTGTGCTGGGCTCCGACAAGGTGTCAGGAAGGCGATTTTACAACTCGAAGTAATCATGATGAGCCCGTGGCTCCATCCAGAAAGCTAAAAAATAAACATAAAATTTATGTTGTGTATTTAGGGGCTTTCATAAGAAATTATTTGTATGTCAGGTACCATCTATCATAAGAGTATCTATTAAACATTTTATGTACATATTAGTTACCTGATAGACTGCACTTGAAATAGTGCACTTGAAATTACTGTGGTCTATCATGTAAACATGAGGTTTGATGTTTTCAAAAAGAAAATGTGTATTATATTTCCAGTGAAGCAAAACAGCTTCTCTGAGCCATCCTGGTCTATTCCGTTAATACTCGTAAATCAGCACATAGCCGTAGCCCTCTCTGAGGCATGACCACCGTGGTAGCATGAAAATGTGATAAAACAAATACCAGGCCTTTGACGTGATAATTGGCTATGGTTCAACACCACTTCACTTTCTGCAGCAAGGTTAGTGTGACATTTGCCTTTTAACCTTGCCGTTTTAATCTTTTTCTTCAGAATATCCCCTAAGAGAACACTCTACTCACCTGAAGGCCTCTGAGCCCTGTGGATCTTGGCGCTTGCTTGCTGAGAAACACCAAAGACCTTAGGAAGGATGCGAAGGGCCAGGTAAGAACACAGAGGTGACCTCTTGGGAATGTGATCTTTGAGGGTGAGTGTGTGAGGCTCTGGGGAGCGCAGGGGTGGAGGGAATGACTAACTGCCCTTCAGCCCCCTCACACACAAAAATCAGCTGCTCTTTTTGGCTGTTTTGGTTCATTCACTGGTCTTGGGGTTTCCTAAGGCACCTGTCAGGTATTATATGCTGAGATAAATTGTCTGGAGGTAAAAACCTATGTACATATTTCTATATTGCTATTTCTATGGACCAATATAAAGAAGAACCATTTTTTTCTTTTCGTGGTGTTTTGTTTTTTGAACTCCAACTCCAACACTGCCTTTCTGAAGCCCTGAAGCACGGAACATAAACTCTAAGTGCATCTGACCAGACTTGCCCCGTCCGGACAGCCCAGCTGTCACCTCCGGAGAACATCAGAGTGAAAACAGGAGGACCAGCGTGGTGGCATTTCATTGAAAGGAGCATTTTTGTCCCGGGATCTCCCGCCAGGACCTCAGTGCTTCCGTCTCATCCGCTCTGCATGATACACGGGTGCGTGGGCCACCAGGTACTCCCAGCTCATGTGGCAGAGCTCCCGCACCATGCCAAAGGGCAGAGCTATCCAGTGGGTAAGAATGTGCACATCGGTGACTTGGACTCAAACCGCGGCCCCACCTCCCTGCTGTGGGCCTCTGGGCGAGTTGCTTAACCCCTCGGCATCTCAGGTCACCTGCAAATCAGGGCTGAAAACCTGCCTCCCTCAGAGAGCAGACAGGAAGTAGGTGCCGGACCACCCAGCGGGGCCCCGGCAAGTGGCCGCTGGAGCCATGGGAGTCGCCCTGTGGGCCCTGCCAAAGGGCAGAAGAGAATAAAACACAGACCTAGCCATCCTGGTCTCTGCCTCCCGCCGATTCTGATCCACCTGCGGTGAGAAGAGGGAATCTCACCTTTTTCTATCGGTCCTCCCGTTTGAAGAACCCAGGGTTGCTTAGGAGGAGGGCTCACCCGCCTCTGGAATGGTATCCCTGAGCCTCCTTTGTCATGGATGCCAATGTAACATACATGATGACGTGCATTATGCCGTGTTAACTGTAATTTGCTAATAAAAAAGTAAACTACCATATAATAAATTCAGTATACAGCACAGACACCTGTGTCTGTTGGATGTTCATCATGAGTCGGTAGTTAGTTGTGAGTCGGTAGTTAACTATCTGTCCGATCCAAGTCTGCAAAGGAACAGGTATCGAACGACCCCTTTGTAGACAGGGCTTTGCTGTTTGTCTTTGGGAACATGTTTCTTCTTTGAATAATTATAATAAGCCTCCATTAAGAAATATTAAGTGTTAAGCATTTTAATAAATGACAGCATGATGACTAATATCCTGGACTTCAGAGGCAGACAAATACCATTTCCAGTCTGGACCCCACACACTGACCAGTGCCAGTTCACTTGGAACGTCCACCCCGTGGGATAGTCATACATGCAGCCCTTCACACGGCCTTGACAGAAAGGAAACACCCTCCAAATGGTGTTTCCGGTGTTGTTATTCCTAGCACAGATCAAATAATTAAATTTAATATACATGGAAAGTTGGCACTGAAAGGAGGTAGTTGTAAAACATTACAGAACATGTTTTTAACAAGTAGTTTGAGGGGGATTTATGCAAAGGAAACAGAATAACAAAAGAGTATATAATTCTTACGGAAATTGGACCACCGTATTTAACAAAAGTGTTTAAGAACATGGCATTGAGAAAGAAATACAAGACTATCTGTGCCTTGATGGCATGTTAGATAATTATCTCAGCCATAGCTGACAAACCAAAGCCAGCCATGTGCAGTCTGTAAAGCCAGATGACACGCCACCTGGTGAAACACCATGCCCCTCTACCTAGCCATCCTACCGTCCGCCTTTTACTTTCTGGTTTTACAGAAGCAAAAATCAAGGAGAAATGTGTTTGTTTTGAGTCTTTCATTCCAGGTAGGAGTGGAATTAAAGATGTTTACTCTGGAAAAAAATCTAATTTCATTAACTTGTGGTCATTTTTAAAACCCACTTGATGAATTCAGTGTGTAATGTGGCAAGATCCTTCCAAGGTAAAAACGTGACGCATTTCTGAGATTCTAAAGGCCCATTGTTGTAACTCTTGGTCACCCATTACATCATATACTCATTTATTCAACCAACCAGCGAGTATTTATTTTGCAACAATTATTGTCAAATACTGGGTGGAATTACCAGGTGATGGTAAGGACTCACACTAGAGAAGTGAGGGGGACTGTCTCCTATATTTCCCATGAGGACGCTTTGGCATTTACATTCCACCCCTGAGAGTAGGAATAGTTTAGGAATACAGAACAAAGTATAGGACCCTGGTAAAGGAAGGAAGGATAGGAGGGAGGAAGAAGAAAGAAAGGGAAGAGGAGAGGAGGGAAAGGGAGAGAGTACGGGAAGAGGGGAGGGGAGGGGGAGGGGAGGGGGG
>JAQQAC010020896.1:2084986-2109984 GCA_029783875.1 Phataginus tricuspis | reverse complement strand
GGGGAGGGGGAGGGGAGCAGAAAGAGGAAAGGGAGAGAGGAAGAACATTTTCTTTAAACTTCTTAAATAGACTCAAGGCTGTTCCACTAAATCTGAAATGAAACTAGTTTTTAATATCTATCTTTCTAGGACAAGATAGAAATAAAGAAATTTCCCTTCCAGTACCTCAAAATAATTACTAATAATCTGTTACAAATTGCGCACATCATATACACGCTGTTATATCAGAGTTTGACTTTGTTGACTGAAATCAACACAACCGTTAAGTACGGGAAAGAGCTTATTCAGTCTAAGGATTATAGCCAGCTTATAACCCAGGAGGAGTTCTGGTAAACTTCCCCAAAGCCCCTTTGGTTGGAGACTACTTAAGTACCTTTTCTACAGCAGGGCACACAAGCAGAAAAGAGATTTCATTTCTCATACATCAAGGAGCGTGGCATTCACGCATCCAGCTGGTGTCCTAAGAGATGGCACACTTTCCGACACTCTCCATGTGTGAGAGGAGGCGAGGATACGGCCCTCATTAGGTGGACTGCTTCATCTTCCTTTGGGGATGGAGAGGGCATATGGGGCACGTTATCTTATGTGCCGGAAAATTCTTGACTGGGGGAGGTTAAAACTGCATTTGGGGGAAGTATTAAGCCCCAGTTTGGTGCCTTGACCCAGCATAAGTGACCCCATGGGCCTATGTCTTTCTTTTTAACAACTTTATAAAATAAAATTGCTAGTGTAAAATCATAGCAAGCAGAACATTCCTGGTCAAGCCTCATGAAGGTGCCCTTGGAGAGGTCGCCTGCAGAGAGCCTGTGAGGAGAGGCTGGTGGAAAGTGGGGAGACATACAGCCACCGTGGGTCCCTTAGCAAAGCGGGTGAGAGCAGAGCCAGTTCCTGCGGGGACTGATCTGGAGGTGGGAGAAGAGCTTCCAGAGCTGCAGCAAGTATGAGGAAGAAAATGAGCCAAATCTTCAGCCAACATAAATTAACTACCAAAAGCTTTGAGGATCAAAAGTCCAGTGACCTGGGGCATCTTCATACAACCAGTAACGAAATTCATGTTGTCTTGTGTTCAATTTTACTCCTGTAAGTCTGTGAGGGGCTCCTTGTCCCACATTTCTGTTTTCCCGGATGACCTGGGATGTAGGACGGGCTGGTCCTGGGCTAGTGCATGGAAGACCTGACCTGGAGCTGCACAGTCTCGGAACAGGAAGCTGTGTCCAGCAGGAGGCGTGGACTCGCAGCGGGAAGCAGGGCGGTCTGAGAGGCTGCAGGGTTGCTGTGTGGCCTCGGGCCTCTCATTGGCAGTGGAGGACTTTGTTTCCTGTCTGTGCCCAGGAGGAGCTGGGTTGGAATGACTAGCACAGAGAAGCGGATCCTAGCCTTGCATCTCAAGTGTGCAAGGAGCATGTCTTGATTCGTATCACATCACCCAAACTCTGGCTTCCACCCTCGCCCCACCAAGGTAGTCAGTATGCAACCTGCTGTCATCAGATGGATCCTCACTTGGGTCATGCAAAGTCCCTCAGCCAGCCCCAGTTACCGTGGAAATGCCTGGTGTCCCAGGCAGTATGGTACTCCCCGTCTGGACTCTATGACTCTGTGTCATGCTTAAGTTACAGGGAGTTGGACAAGTCAAAGAACTCAATTCTGGGACCTTCCCTGCACCAAGCAGCCATGCCCACTGAGCTGCCACCACCCCAGATGACCACCACTGAAAGGCCTGGGGTCTCTGCTCTCTCTCCAAATCCACCTCCATCCCTCCTGCCTGGACACAGAGCCCCTCTCCCTCCAAGACCCACATGTGCTCTTCTCTACAGTGTTTAGACTTCTGCAAAAGACAGGAGGCAAAGTGTTTGTGGACAGAGTCAGCACTGGGCCCCTGAACCTGAGCAGGAGCAGGTGGTCCCAAGGAGCCAGTCACAGGGAGGGCAAACACATGGTGCACCAATTACTTTTCCTCCACACCTAAGGTCCTTGCGCACAGACCAGGGCATTGAACCCCAGGAATGAGCCAGAAGAGGAGATCGCTCCCGTGATGGGGAATGACCATCCCAGATACAGAAGACACACAGTCAGACCACCAAGACCCAACGGGTGAACACACTGCTCACGTCTAAGCCAAGGAACTGGCCGCTTCCTGTCCAGTGAAAGATCTGGAACCTTAAAGAGACTCTCGAGAATAATTTACAAAGGAGAAAGAAGGACAGCAAGGCGTAGCAAGTTGAATTATCCGATCACTGTTTCGCTATGAGGTTTCCTTGAAGAAGACAAGTCGAAGAAAATATAAATGTATATTGTCACATAGTACCTACCCTCTGCAGTTTCTAATGTGACCGTGCTTGAAAAAATCAGTGTGCTCAAACATCAGCTGCTGTGGGTTCCAGGCACACGTGTGCACATGGCATGTAAGTTTACAGGTGTTGTTTTGGCCCTCTATCACTGTGTGACGCACCCCCTTAAATCTCAGTGGCTCAAATAATAAATGTTTTGTTATCCCCCACAATTTGGAGGGTTGGCTGGGCCTCGCCCAAGGGCTCCTTTGTCTCCTGCGGGAGCCTGCTGCGGTTACAAGCCCCTGGGGCCTCAGCCAGGCGGAATGTCTGAGTCGGCCGGTCATCCCCGAGCTTGCCAGGGGCAGCCGGCTGGCTCTGCTGGGACACCGGGACAGCGTCCTCCTGAGGAGCCCCCACCCCCACCCTTGGCACGCCCAGCATGGTCCTTTTGGATAGTTATTGCTCTTAAATGTGATTCCAGCTTCCAGGAGCTCACAAGCAGAGCTGCCTGGACTTCTTGTAGCTTTGGGCCCAGAACCTGCATCCAACATGGGGGGCACATCCCATGTACTGAAGCAAGTCCCTGACTCCACGTGGAAGGGTCCACAAAGGCAGAAGGCAGGGACGTGGAACTTCTCGGGAGACAGGCTGCCTCGGATACAAGAGGAAATTGACGGACAACCCAGTCTACTAAGCAAATCACCTGAATGGTAAAACATTTCCTGAGCATTTCTAAAGTGCATGGTATCCCTGATTAGCTCAAAGGGAAAAGTTACTATAGAACTGAAAAATAGCACATATTAAAGGGAAATCCCATTCGGCTACCAAGTAAAGGCTTGGGTCCCACTGCTGACAGCATTTCTACTTAGCGCAGAAACTATGTCTGTTGAGAAAACTTGAATTAAGCTGCATTTTCAGGAACACACCTATCCTAAGAAGAAAGCAGCTGAGACAGACCAGAGGCCCACACAGGACAAAGGGGAGAGTACCCTGTTTAGTACCTTAGGAATATTTCTGTTTGTTTTGCTTTGCTTGTTTCTTAGAGAAAACACCCAGCAAGGTTAAACATACCTTGCATTATTACTTATTAAAGACATTCTAGAACTTGGCAGTGTTTTCTCACCAAACCGCAGCCGCCGGCCCGGCACCAACCACTGTTGTAAAGGCTGCAATCGTGCCGTTGTTTTCATCAGATATTCATTAAGCCCTACAGAGTGCCAGGTATTGAACCGAACACAACTCAAAGGAACATTTACAAGCAGGAGACAAACACCACAATTTTTTTTAATCTTACAAATAAAACATTACATTAGCAAAATCCCAGAGTGAACACGGTGATTTAATCACTGGAGTAATTTCACCCAACAGCAGCATTCACAACGCCTACCAGGAAACCATGGAAATTCTGGAGAAGAAAACTTCACTCTATCAATCATCTGTGATCCCTCCTTTTCCTCAGCCTCATGCTTCCAGGTGGATCCCTTCCACCAGACGGCAGGCAGGCTTGGTGTCTCCCAGTAACAAAGGGAAGAAGACCAGAACACTGCCCTTGGTCTCACAGCCCTGCCAGCAGTTCTCTCCCGCTTGTCCCACCCACTGCTCACCACTCGGTCCACTCCCCAGGACCTTTCTGTCCAGATCTGCAGCCTCCGTTCTCCACGCTGGTATCAGAACTGCTCGGCGTGGCCACCCCACAGTCACCTGAGACCTGCATCCCCAGGCCAGACTCCCAGCCTCACTCCCCCCATCTTCCAAGCCTCCCTCAAAGGCAGCACCATCTGCCCACACACACCAGAAACCCAGACGTCATCCCAGATGCCTCCCTCCCCCGCAGACATGAATCTGTTCACCATCAAGACGTGCAGGCTTACCTCCCAGAGTAACCCTTAAATCCATTAACCCCTCTGTTTCCACCGCCCCTAGTCCAATCCGCCACCACCTTACCCTGGGACAATTTAAAAGCTTCCTAACTGATCTCTGCCTCTAGGTCCACTCTGACCTCTTTTCTATACCTATCACCTATCCATCTACCTATTTACCTTTAGATATGGACATAGATATAGATGTGTAGACATAGACATATAGCCATATCTTTATTTATATATCAAATCAATGGAAGTTTTCTAACTGTATATGTCACTCATCTCCCTAATGGGCCCTAACTGCTTTTAGGGTAAAGACCAAAATCCTTTGAATGTTCAGCTTCTCCCAGGCACTGTGCTCCCTGCCCTCTGTCGGGAATTCCCTCTGCGCACCAATCCCCCATTGGTAACTCACCTCCATCCTCTTCCATCAAACCTTAACTTGAAGGTTCCCCCATGCCTTCCTTCCTGACCATATAGAGATTATGTCCATCTCACTCCACTGCATTAATCACAGGTTGCAATCAGGCAGCTTTAAGGTCATTATCTGATGGATGTCTTCCCACCCCACCTGACCATGGGTCCAGGGGAACAGAGCCCATTACACCCTCCCTGCTTAGCCCAGTGCCTGGTGCCCAAGAAAAACTCAATACATCTTTAAATAAGTATTTGTCTTAAATAAATATCTGTTAAATGAAAATCTTAAATAAATAAATGCTTGTTGATGGATGATGGGGATGAGTCATATTCTGATCCAAGGGTCAAAAAAATTACTTTGTTTAACCCCTAAAATGTGTGATTCCACTGTCCTGCCTTAATATGAAAATGAACTCAGTTGAATCTGTTTAAGAATATAGTGTCTTCTAATGAAGTCATCACTGACCTTTTCAGGGCCCCAGTCCTTTTTACCGATTTTTCAAAGCCATGCACCCTCTGCCTAATAGATGTACATGTGAACATGAAGTGCGGCTCAGGACCCTTGCCAGCACGATCCAGGACCCCGGTGAGCTCCTGCTTCCATGTAGGGTCGCCCTCAACAACAAAGACACTGGGCAGGCTCCATCCACAAGAGGAGAGAAGGGCGGGTTGGAATGGCTTGAGGCCCAGACCTACCCTTCACATTGCTTTCTGCTCCTAATATGAGCTCTTTTCTCCCAATTTGTCTTTTCTCATTAAAAATCAACGGCGGTGGAAGATTCTGACCGAGAGTTCCGAGTAACTGGGCTTCATTCAATAGCAGCACAGCTTCCAGGATACAGGCCAGATAAGTAACCCTACTCGCCCCCCAAAAACTAATGTGTGCTTTTAAAAGTGAGAATTAATCCAATGGAATGCTTCTGAGTGTGATAAACCCTATGTAATATTTGAAGAAAATAGTTATTTTCCCAAGAAACAGTTTTAACCTAATGGAAAATGAAAAGAAAGCATGCACGCCTTGAGCTTGCTGCTGCCGGGCCTTGCGTGCCCAGGGACGTTGCTGTAGTCCTCCTGTAAACCCACCGCAGTGAAAGCCGCCCTCTCGTTGTTAAGTGAGTCTTTTGTGGGAAGTCCAGGAGTCCCTTACGGAGTTTGCCTCTTAAAGTCAGAGGGCTGGAAATAATGTGTGACATTCCTAGCATAATGCTAGGAATGCAGATGTCATCAAGAGTAGCTGCTATTTTAAACTTACTAGTTAGATTTCATTCTAAATATCATTTGAGCAATAATTGTCTATTAAGCTAAGCAGACTTGAACAGAAAATATGGAACAGTTCCACTTTCTTTACCAAAAATTGAAAATTAAAAGCAACCATAAGAGGACAAATAATTCTCACACGCGTACACACACGTGCAAGGAAGCAGACAAAGCCTTCACAGGTGACATTTAACTCTATGCAGAAATGGCACAGTGATAAGGGGCCTTGTACTCCACCTCAACCTCTCTCAGGTTCATGGACTTGATTCCAATGTGTTGGGGGGAGGGGGTCTCCGCACACACAACACCAAGCGATTGTGGAACACCAGCAGGGTGTCTGAGAACTCTGCTCAGTTCTAACGCTATCTGCCTGGAGACAGCACCAGATTCCCCAGGTTAAACGCTCTGTCCTGCAAGCCTGCCCTCCACCCCTACTCCAGACGCTGGTGGCAAGCCCCAAGCTATTATTACCTGGGCTTCTGACCTAGCAGCTACAGATTGGAGGTTCCCACATATGCGTATAATTGCAATATTTCCAGAATCTCTCACCAAGCCTTAGCACATCTCCATAACAATAGTTTCCAAGGGGTGGAGAGAAGTAGTCCATCTCCATATCAATAGGTGATTACAAGGGGTAGAAAGGGCATATCTGAACCAGAGAGGTTTGGTGGGGTCCCTTTTTTGCAGCCAGGTCATAAGATACACAGGTGACCAGAAGTGGATGACTGCTTGTAAGCAATTAATGGGTTTCTCCCACTTTATTTCTCCCTTTGACTGATTCCAGATTCAAAGGTAATTTGCCCCAGGCTGGGAATATATTTCCCCCTAGAATTAACACTACATCCTTCCCCCCAGGTTCAATTAATTTGGTAGAGTGGCTCACAGAACTCAGGAAAACACTTATGTTTCCCAGTTGAATAAGGATACCCTAAAAGATACAAGTTAACAGCCAGATGAAGAGATACATAGTGCACGTTACCAAATAAAGGAGCTTCTCTCCACCTTGGAGTTTGGAGCCCGGCTCAGCGGCACGTGGATGTTCTGCGGCAGCAAAGCCCCGTGCAGAAGGGGAATGCGCTCTTCTCCTGGGTTTTGTGAGGCTTCGCTGCATAGTCACGACTGACTAAATCACTGGCCCTTGCCGGATTCCGGCCTCTACCCCCGCCCTTGGGTGGGGTCCAGAAGTCTCTCAGTAACACGACAAGACACCATTTCACCTTTCAGGCTCGGCAGTATTTTTAGGACTGTGGATGAAGACCATGTATGCCTGGGAAACACATATGTGGTCACCTGGATGGGAGTGTGCAGGTGTGCTCCACGAACAGTCTCCAGAACAGGACAGGTGTCAACAAAATAAAATGGAAGAATGGAGAGAGAAGGAAAGTTTGATATTACTGTGGAAACGGTCAGTTTATGGGTTCCTTGGCTTTTCATGTGAGTCTGGAGAGATTACTAGTATGTTGGTGGAAATGTGTCACAGCAAGGGAACAAACCTGAAAAAATGTAGTTTATGTACTATTTGGCAACATAACATTTCAGAGGGCAAAGGGACATTTCAGCCCCAGTGGGAAAAAATGCCATTCCCATACTCGGGACTCAGTCGCCCACTGCAAGCAGCGGCCGTTCCTGCGTGTGCTCACTTGTAAGCGGTGGGGGCAGGGGGTGCAGCCTGGCTGTGCTCCTGCAAGATGGTGCATGCTTCCCTAGAACTCAAAGAAACACCAGCAGCTTCATGAGTTAAGTCTGGATCACTGGATCAGTTACAAAAAAACTTTTAATTTTCAAAGTAACACAAGTTGGGAACTCTGCCAGTCAGCTGGTCTACACCCTTCAAACTGCCTGCCATGAAAGACAGAGAAGCTGAGAAGCATCCTAGACGAACAGAGAGCAGGGCCCTGAGAGCCACGCACAGGGCATGGTCTTTGAGTGGGCGAAGTCAGCTTCACCGACATCACTGGATCAACTGAGGAAATACGTGGAATAGTCGTATCATGATAATGCTCAGGTTCCCGAGTGTGATAGAATAATGCCCCCCCACCAGAAGAAGGTGTCCAGACCCTAATCCTCAGAGTCTGTGACTGTGTTGGGCTGCACACTTGGGGGAAAAGGCTGCAGATGCTAAATCAGTTTACCTTGAAGTGAACCAGGCCTGGTTTCCTGGATCACCCAGGTGGATCCAGTGTGATCGCAGGACAGTCAGCATCAGGTTGACGTGCCGTGGACACAATCCTTCAGCCACCAGCTGTGCTGGCTTTCAAGCTGGAAGGGGCTAGAGCCAAGGGGTGCCGGCAGCCCCCAGAAGCTGGAAAGGCCAGCAAATGGAGACCCCTGGGGCCTCCAGAAGAAGCACAGCCCAGAAGACACCATGAGTCGAGCCCAGTGAGACCCGCTTCACACTTCTGACACCCACAAGTGCAAGGTGGTGACTCTTTGGTGTTGTAACCCATCCGGCATGTGGCTGTTTGTCACAACAGTGAAAGATCCTAATACATCAAGAATAATAATTTGTTGAGATTCTGTAGGAAAATGTTGTTGTGCTTGGGAAATATGTGTAGGAACATTTAGGACTAAAATGCCATGTTCTCTCACAAAAAGCCCAAGAAAAAGAAAGGGGATCAGATGCAGATCCAATGATGAGAAACAAATAATCTCCACATCAATCAGGGTGAGAGCAGTGGGGGTGCTCATTACACCAGCGACTTTCTTGGGGGGGCCAAGGTGTTAAGATTTTTCAGAATAAAAGTTTGGGGGATAGAAAGAAAAAAAGGAAGAAGAAAGATCACATCAGAGCTCAATCAGAAAAGGGGTTTAAATCAATCAGCAAAGTCTGCCGTCAGCAAAGGATGAGAGGGGACATCTAATGCATCTGAAGATCCCAGAGAATCCTGGGTGGTGGGGGGGAGTAACTGGGAAACCCCAGACACCCCATACCTGCCCCTCCCCAGAAGAAATCAAGTTTTATGGTCTGGAGAGGAGTAGAGTGTTTGGGGGCTGGGAGCACCAGGCCCACTTGGAGGTAGAAAGGTCAAACAGAAAGCAGCTTGAGTGACAGTGTGCTCCCTGGACACTCGGCCTCCACGTCGGCCCCATGGAGCCCCTAGAATGATGGCAGCAGGACAGCGGAACCTGCTCTGAAAAATCCAACCAGCCAGGAGTGAAGACCTCCCCACACTGTGCGTGGGGCCCCCTCCAAACTGGCTGTGAGGCCGCCCTACAGCAAGGACCACCCAGGAGCACGGAGCTTTCAGTCTATTTTAGTGCCACACTATGAAATATGAGCAGTCACTGAAGCTTGAGAGATACTTTAATATGAAAGACAATCCAAAATAATGCAAACTTTGTTTTGCAGACATTGAACACATCCCCTAAATTCTATTAATAGCATCAGAGAACAAGAAATGATAATGCATCCATAAACCAGGTTATGAATGAAGTTGTTTTTTCAAAAAGGGATATGTAAAGAACAAAATATCTGGAGAATGAAAATATTCTGAAAACAAAGTAGCTCTTGGAAATTGGTAACATGGGAGCAGAAAGTTTTAAAGTTCAGTAAAAACGTTGGAAGATAGAGTGAAGAAAACTCTGCAGCAGCCTGTTTTCTGTTTCCACGGTGACTAGCCACATTCTTGTCAGCCTATTTCAACATGACCACAGTCTAAATGCCAGCTTGGGGCTGACAAGTCACCATCTAGAGAACCTGTGGTCGAGAACCATTGTACCAGCTTCAGCCAGTACAACGAGCAAGCGGCCCCTAAGAACCAAGCTCAAGGTGGCAGATGAAGTGTGCCACCCAGATGCAAAGTGTGGCAGGAGAGACACCTGGGGACAAGCCTGCAAAGCTTCTCAAGACGTCAAGAGCATCCTGGAGGGTTAACCGTGTCCTGCCACCAGCCCCTTGAGCAGAATGGGGACACCTGAGGCAGGCAGCTTATTTGAGTAGCTTTTCTATGTCTTTGCCTGTCACTGTCCCACTTGGTTGTGAGGCTTAACTATCGAAAGTCAATGTAATTTCAGCCACTTTCATCCCAATATCATAGGACATTTTTCTTTGAAAGCCACAGGACATTTTTAAATTAAAGTTTCTAAAAGCACAGAATCTTAAATATATTGATTAGCAAACACATCTCCATTCTAACTTTATTGCACTAATAGTTAACTCTCTGGATTCTGTAATAAAGGGGCACAGTTTTCATCTTTACTGGTATCTGCTCATAAGTATGCACACTATTTCAGTTAACTGTTCCTATAATTTTAACGGGTATTGCCAAAGATAAAGAGCTTACACTGAGACTGCACTCTATCTCACACCCACTGGTGATAGTTAACATTTTCATTTAACAAGGGCCTATCATTAAGCATCGTATTCCTTTCATAGTTATTTTCCAGTTAAAAACCATTTTAATTTGTCAAGTTTGTAAAGAATAACAACAATGTTCACATTAAGCAAATACTATTAGCAATTTTCCTAATTGCATTAGTCACAATAACAAACCTAAATATGCATAACCAACACTTAAATTTTATTTATTTGACAAAGTTTCCTGTATATCCTCTCATTCTGGACACTGAAATCAAAGATGGGAACTCCTAGCAAGCTAAATTTTGGAAATTCCTCTCTGGCCCTCAGCCCACCTGTCCCCTCCAATTCTGGTGCTCAGCAGTTGTCACTACTCCCCCTCCAAGTATGCCAAGTCTTTCCAATTTTTCTCAATGTTAAAGCACAGGATCCCCAAATGTGAAAAATAATTTGTCATGGGAGTCTGCTTTGCTCTAAAAAATCTTCAGCACAGAAAAGCCCCAGGGTTGCCAGATGAAGCAAACAAAAGTGCAGGACATGGGTCACCATAGGGAAAATGGATGTGCCATGGCCGGGATCCTCACCTGATCCTAACCTCTCACCCACCGTGCACCTGCACTGATGCACTACTTGGCCAACTGCCCAGGCACGTGCTGGCACACGTTTGGCAATAAGCCTTTATTGCCTGTGTTGCTATATAAAGAGCTCCACCCAGTGCTCAACACAGAACCTGGAGCAGAGGCAGAGATGGATGCATACAGACTTGCTGGAAGTCAACAGGATTCTAGCACTCGACATGTCACCATGAGAATAAAGCTGGTTATAAACCCTTTTACCACCCCACAACATTCTGTTCTCATTATTCAGTCTAACCAAATCCAGAGTGACTTGCCTGGAGCCAGGAACACCCTCCAGCCTGGAGCTACAGTCCCCAACATGGGACACACCAGAAATTACTCATTGTCTAGCTGAAATATAAATTGAACTGAGTGCCTATGTTTTATCTGGACCAAGACCTGCTGTTAAAACAGTGCAGACCACCTTCTTCCAGCCATGAGAAATGGGCAGGGTCCAGACCTGTACTCTGTCTATGAACAGCTGGCAGACGGTGCAGATATGGGAGACGAAGGCTCTGACCCTGGACAAGCACAGCCCTGGGGTCCCTGAGAGGAAGCTGGGGGTGCAGTGCTGAGGCAGAGGGGTGGGGCCAGGCCCTGGGGGAGCTCTGGAAATCTGCACAGGGCCCTGAGCCTCACCACGCACAACCTGCCTGACCTGAGACCAAGGGTCTTGCTGCCAGGGAAAACCAGCCTCCAGGGAGCTGCTAAGCAAACAATCCACAGAGCACCAGAGAGCTGCAGTGGGGAGAGGAGGGACAGCACTGGAGATGGCACGGGGCTGGGTACAGAGCACAGGACAGGGCAGCATGGGGCGCAGGGCTGAGAGGCAGGGTCGGGCTGCCCTCCAAGCCTGGGTCTGGCTAACTCCATGTCAGCCCTGCCCGCTGTCAGCCTGGCCTGGGAACTAACCAGGGCGAATGCCCAGGGTCCTGTGCCCTCACACCAGCACTTTCCAGGCCTTGATGACTGGTGGGTCCCCAGAGCCCTCTGTGGAAAAGCCTTTGGGGCCCCCCAGCCTTACCCGGCATGCGGGTTCCACAGTGCCCCCTCCCCGAGCCTCCACTTGTCTAGGCCCAAGTCTGCCAATGGCTTTTCTCCCTTGTCATGAGGACAGAGGCCCATATGGAGCGACCCACCTGCTGTGGGCATCATGACCCTGCCAGTGGGCTGGGAGGCCCAGGAGACTTGCCCCATAGCTGTGCCCATCCCTTTGGTGAGAATCTGCATGTGGCTGCTACTGTCCTGACATGTGCTGAGTGACACATCTGGCCCGGGAGCCAGTCGCCCTGAAGAAGGAAGGACACAGCCGGACAGAGGGCGGCCAGCCATACCTGCTGCTTCCTTCCAGATTTACCTCCTAAACGCTCTTGAACGTGCCGCTCTCCCCTGTAGGGTTGCGGGGCTCTGTGTCCTTCCTCTGCCCTTACTGTCTTCACACGGCACCGAATCTCCTCAAAACACACGTGAACTCGTGCCCTCGGGGCTCCTCACAGCCCCTGCGGAAGACCAACGCCAGTGACACACGCCCCGCCCAGGACCCCCAGCCTCACTGCAGCACGGCCCGTCCCTCCTCCGGCCACACTCCACCCCCTCGGGCTCTCGCACCCCCTTCCCTCTGGAATGGGTCTCGCTGGCTAACTCGCCACCTTCCCGGGCTCCGGTCCAGGTAAACCCCCCGTCAGACAGCCCCACAGCATATAGCTCTCATAGCATTTACTTCTCCATTTATTGTTAATGATCTGATGAGGGTCTGTCTAGAATACAGACTCCATTAGGGCCGTAGTGATGTTTATTTTTGTTTAGCCCAGAGACTGACACAGCAGGAGTCTCGTAAGTATTTGGGGGGAAGAGAGGAGAGGCAGGGGGAGGGGGAGGCGGGCCTGTGGCAGGGAGCACTCATCTTTGAGCAGGACAATCCCATCCTGCACTTCCCATTTAAGGAGGGCCGGGTGGGGCACTGGGGGGCATGGGGGCCGGGCAACAGGACAGGACACCTGACTCTTCCCAGGAGAAGGCTTTGTTGGAGGAGGAAGCTGCCGTCGACCCCAGTCGGTAAATACTCGCCCATCGCACACAGCTGTGGGGAAGCTGAGCTGGAGTCCAAGCAGGCCATGAGTGCCCAGCCCAAGCCCTTCACCGTGCTACTACCTCACTCAAACTTTACAGAGTTCAGCTTAAATGTGCCAATCCTTGGCACCGCCTGGCAGATAATGGTACCTGGATGGCGAATGACACAATGGTATTCACACATAAGTAGTCACACCACAACTGCATAAGCAAAAATGAAGAGCATGAAAGCAGTCTTACATTCTGAGTCTATTTCCCCAAGAGCAGCCCACCTGGTTCTGCCGAGCCAGGGCGCCATGCCCCCTCCTGCCACAGACTCCCGGGGCCCAGGCCTGCCTGTCCCCTCTGCCCCGTGCAGAGGCCGCTCTCCCAGGTGTGTGGGCTTGGGCGTAAAGGAGCCGCAGATAATTGCAAACACACTGCGCTGTGAATTTTGGGAAGCTGCCAGACTCCTCCTCCTCTACACTAGTTATCAGGAAAGCCCTATGAGACGATCCGACTTGGTTTCTTTAAAAATAACAGGAATGCAGAAGGAACTATAGGATGATACAAATGGACAGGCAGTTCCAGAATCAGTTATAGGAAGTGACGTTTGGAATTGCAGATATTACCTGCATTCAAAGTTCACGGTCACTTCTGTTAGCAGTGTAGTCTCCTAAGTGCCTAAGATGATGAGAATCATGCAAAGGGAAAAAAGCCGTATTTTCTTCTCAGAATTGTGCCACTTAGGAACAGAGGCAAGTTCAGAAGCCACATACACACATCCTACCTACATGAGCAATTATAGGCTAGAATTGGTTTAGAATACTTCCATTTCCTTAAAACTTCACTAACTGCCTTGGTAACCATGCTTCTAAGACCACACGGCACTGACAGAGAACAACACTTTTTAATTCCATAAATGGATACGAACGGATGTTTGAGACATGAGGGTAAGGGTCGGGTACCAGGGGCCGCGTTTACATTTTTGCACGTCTTCCAATCTTGGTGCCCAGACCTATTTATTTTTCACACTATTACAAGCAAGAAATTAAAGCCTATAACAAGTTTTAAAACTGATTTTTCAAACTGGTGTTTTTAAAAATCATAAATGCTTAAATAGTAAGAGGTGGCTCATTTCACAGGTACATTTTTTCCTCTTTCCAATAACCAGAATGGCTGGATTACAAAATGGCTTCAAGTGTTAAATTACTTCTCCTGTCCCCAACATCACGCTTTACTGGAAGCTCCTGTCCTTTGCCCTTCAGCTAAGGCCCCAATGACAATGCATGATTTGGCCCCAGAAGAGGCTAAAATGTCAGCGCTGAAGACGCCTGGTTTTAATGTGACCGAAGCAGAGTTGTAAACAAAAGGAACCTAAGAGCTGTTTTGTGCAAGTTGAGCTATAGGAGCCCCCGAGGGCATCTGCCTCCAGGAAGAGCAGCGAGGCTCCACTGTACACAATTAACTTTCAGAGTCCCAATTTATCTTTTTTAGAAGTAATAAACTGAGCCCCGTGATGTTTGGCATGGCTTGGCATGTGGACTTGCTTTTGTGTCTTTCTCAAGAGTCTTTACATTTGAGTGCACATAAATCTAATCTTGATGGAGGTCAGACCCTCATTAATTCACTTGGCCAGGCTGAAAAACTGCTCTTTAAGAAAGGGTGGAGGGGGAAAAAAAAAACAAAACATGTTCCCTAGCTCACAAACAAGGAATCACCAGCACAGTGCGCGCCAGGAGCTCAGAACAAAGAGGACGTCACTCAGCCCTGACCACATAGTCAGCATCCTGGCCCCACCACAATTCAACGTGATCGGTCAGTTAAAATACTTTTTAGGATTAAGTTTTTCTTTCAACTACAATTAGAAATACTAATAAAATCATGAGCTGGCACCCATCATCCTGATGAATCTTTAAACTGGGACAGCCTTTATGTCATGAAAGTAAATTATGACACTGAATTTGTGTAACATGATGTATTCTCTGCAAAGACCCCAAAGACATAAATATTCCAGACCTTCTAGCCAAGGTCGCCCTATCGATTGAGCAGCAAAGGGCATTCTAAAAGGCAAAGCATTTCAAAAAATTAACAATACACAGATGCACCTTAATGCTTTTAAGAAATATCTCTATCAGATGAAACACCAGCCTGGAGTAAAAAAAAAAAAATCACCTCATGTCGGGGAGGGGAAAGAATGACTTTTAGACAGCAGAGCATATCTTCCTTGACTGTGATCCTGTCTCAAAGGGAAGGGAAAAGGGAAAATGGGACGGAGCCCTCCGTAGACATTACAGAGTCACCGCTTCAGTGGGAGCTGCATTCCCACCGTGTTCTTATTCTTGGAATGAGAAGGGAAAGCCAAAGGTCACCGGGTCGGCCAGGGAGGCCATGACCTTCTGAAGCAATGGATCCATTTGCAAACAGCCAAGGTATTGAGGGGAAAGAATGGAAAGTCATTTACATTTTGGGAGCTGTAACTGGGCCTAGGACAGCAAGGAGAGGAGCGGGGAAGGCGAGGGGAAGCAGTCATTGAAGGCAGTGCCTTGGGTCAGCCACTCCCTCACAGGCCCCAGGGAAGGGAGCAGAGGGGTCGCGGGGTCCCACACTCCCTGGGAACCGGGAAATGGCCGCACCTAGCCAGGCCCAATGCAGGCGTGCTCCAAGCAGAGCCTATCACTGAGCCTGCCCCTCACTTTAGGATGCAAGTTTTTACATCAAATAGCAAATCTCAGGTGCAAGAGATCGGGTTCTCCAGTTTCATCTCATGGTTCGTTTTCCCCCATCAATCTTGCAGGCTACTGCCGTCTATTTGGGTTTCACGCCTGTGGTTCGCACTAGGGTGAGGCAGGAACTTGTTTACAGCGCCCTCTGCTGGGGCATCATGTTAAGATAAAATTGATATGAAGAATCACTAAAGCCATCACATCAAATATCCCACTGAAATCTGCTGGCTTCTGCTCTGCAGGGCACCCCATAACCGCAAGGTACCGCCCTAAGTTTGAAAAGCTAGGCTAAAAGAGGCCTGTGTGTGTTTTAGTGCGATGAGCTACCCAAATGATACGAACAATTTCATTTCAGCATTCACCTACCGCCTAACACACCCCAGGAACCCTGCGGACAGCGGCAGCTATCGGGAGAAACGCTTGCTCTGTGCCTGTGAGAAGTCTCTTACTACTGTGCTGGCTCTCAGTCCTAGAGCCACCACCCCACTCAGACACAGGTTTGGGGATTCCAGAATATCAAACCCCAGTTGAAAGACTGGATAAATTCCAGCAAGTCTGAGATACAAAACAATGAAGGTCAACAAACAGACTGAGGGACGCCCAGCTCCCCCTTCAGTCCCCATTCTTTCTGCTACAGTTCTGTGTTCTCTCCGAGCCAGAATGTTAACAGTGGGTTCAGGAAACTCCTGACCTAGCCGACACTCATGCTTGCCTGACCATTCCCAGAGCCGCCGTACCGCGTGTGAGACAAACGAGCCCTACAGGGTCCGTGACAGCCATGGGCTTGGCCCAGCAGCCTTCTGGAAAGTGATGAGCGGGCACAGGGGAACCCCCGAGTCATCCCCAAGCTCCCCTCAGCGCCCGGCATCTGTGAGCCACCCCCGAGACCAGGCTACGTGCCAGGGCTGAGTGACCTCCCACAACACCCCTGCGGGAAGCCCTGAGATCATCAACAGCCCCTCGGACTGAGACCCCTTGGGCTCTTCCCAGTGGCCAGTCCCTGACTCTGTCTGTGGCCCCCCGCCCTCCAGGGACAGGGCCCTCCTCATGCCCTGGCTTAGCCTCAGTACCTTCTGCTTGGTGCCCTCCCCACCCCAGCCCGCCCATCCACCCACCTGCCTGTCCATGCAGCGACCCAGCTCTCATGAAGATGTAACCACACCTTCATGTCAGTTGAGAAAATAAATCAGGGCCTCCGCCCCGGCCCAGGGCCACCTCTGCCCCCGCCCTTGGCTCACAGTGGCCCGCTCTCACCCCTGCTCTCCCACAACACACCCGCCGTCCACTCAAGCCAGCCTCGCTGGGCCCCGTCACTGCAAACCCATGTTGGCCAGCAAACGTGTCAGGCACAAATTTAATGCTGAGGAAAGAGAGCTTCTGATACAAAATGAAAAGCAAGCAATTGTTGGTTTCAGTCAACTTAAAATTTGGCATTTTTAGCACTGAGACCCCAAGGGACCACACAGCTTAGACGTCACTAGGCGGGGTGGGTGCTGCCCTCACTCCAGCCCCCAGGTCCACTCCTTCTCTCTGGGCAGCCCTGTCCTTCCTCCTTCTCCTCTGCCTCTGTTCCATTAGCCTCCTTTCCTCCCAGGTTGCACACGCCAGCTTCGTGACCTGTCACACCCGCTGTCACCCCACACGCCCCACGTGCAGCCTGGGGGTTAGTCGCCTCTACTGCACCCCCCACCTATAAACCTCCATTCCTGGACCGCCAGGCACCCATGTCACACCCTAGGCTCTGGAGACACAAATCGCGTCTCAGGAGCAGGGGGCACAGAAACATGCACGTGCCCCTGGGTTCACAGATTACAGGTGGACATGGCGAGTGTTGACTAGTTCCAGACCCAGGGGCCAGTAGATCTTACAAATCCTGCCTGCGCTCAGAGGGAAGAATACCCAAATCCACACTGCTTTTCTGAGTTCATGGAAGCCGAGGATAATGGTTCCTCACAGGCATGTGGGAAGCGGAGGGGGAGGGCGGGGGGTTCTGGGAGTGGACACCACGGACAGGCAACTCCTTTGTGCCGGGCCCGTGTGGGGTCGGCCTGCAAAGGACTCACACCTCCGCACCAGCTCCAGAGAGGCAGGGCAGGAATCAGAAAGGGCTCAAGAGCAGGACACACACTCCGAGCCAGACAGGCTCTGGGAACGCTCTGCCCAGTGCAGACAAGCTCCTCCAGAGACAGATGTCACACAGAGGAGGTCGGATGTGTCAGCCATTAAAGGGTGCGGTGGGTTCTGATCAAAGGGGGAAAGGATCTCCCAGACCCAGAGGACAGCAGGAGTGCGGGTGGAGAGATGGGGAAATACTCGGGGATTCGGGGAACAGCGAGGAGCCAGGGATTAATCCCGAATCCCAGAGAAGGAAGACACATGACTATTCCCGCACTGAGACGAGAACAGCCTCGGCCTTTCCGTCCCACCGAGTCCGAGGAACTCAGCCAGGCTTTCTCATGAGGCGAGGGGCGGGGAGCAGCCTGGCTGAGAGGAGGGCTCTCCCCCTGGCTGGGCGGTAGGGTCGGTACTGCCGCACTGCCTCCTTCGGTTTAATAGCCACTTTCAACCTCGCTGGCCCTAGTCCTCTCAGCCCGTAAATTAATTTATTGTCAACATTTACTCAAAATAATGACTCTAAAAATAATGAGAGGAATGACTGCTACAGTCTGGGATCTGTATTCAGGAAAACTGAAATGGTTCTTTATTATCAACAACTGCTATTGTCCAGTTCAAAGGCTCATCACCTTTGAGGATTATTATAAGGAAGGTCAAGTAAAAAAAGTCAAGTCGAAATATGGGCTTGGCACATATTTGTGAGCCAAAGGCAGGATTAAGGCACCTGGGTGGAGAACATGATTACCCAACATGGAGTTCAATAGGTAAGAAATTGCTTACAGTTACCAAATTTACCGAAATACATGTTGCTGTGAAGGACCCAATGGGGACGAGGCACAAATTACTCACAATGAAAGCCAACACATGGTTCGACATTAAGACATTGTATGAAGTTGTGAGGGAGGCTTAACTCTGAAAATCTTAGACAGTATGTGTTAATAACTTCTGTATTATTCATGGATTTCTTGTACATATGTTTACACGTAAGTCCTTCAAAAACAGTAGAGAATTGAAACCATGTGCCCAGAGCTGCTTCCAACGTAAAAAAACAACCTCCCTTATTGTATCAATTAGCAGAATTAGTGGGCAGGCAGGGGTGGGGGCAGCAACAGTGTTTACTTTACTAGAGCATCTGAAATCCTGCAGGAAAGTCTTAAACACACGAAACACAAATGTTCCTGCACTAAAAATCTCTAGCCTGAGTTTCTGACCCCCAGCAGCTCGGAGGGCGGGCAGAGCGACTGTCATCGACACCGTCAGAGTGTTCATTCAAAAATAACTCGTAAACTAAGGGATGACCAATCTTCACCTCTGCCCCGCCAAAAAAATTCTCCTATTCTCTGCATCCTCTAGAAAATGATCTCACTAACAGTGAGATAGGTGCCTCGGGCGCAGGAATTTCCCGGAGTTCTCCCTACACCTACACAGAGTACCTAATCCCCAAAGAGAAAGTCTCTGGTGGCACCATGGGCTCTTCCACGTGTCACCAGCCTGAGCTTGGCACACATCACCTATTTAATCCTCATGAAGCCCCGGAAGTGGACACTTTCATTGCCGCAATCTTAAGATGAGAAACTAAGCTCTGTGAAGTTATTTTTATAGCCCAGAAACCCTGGTGTGCACTCTTGGGGCCTTGAAAAGTGGCTGCCATTTTCCCACCTAAGACTGGGTGTTTCAAATTCCCGACGCTCACAGCAATGGGAGGTGGTAACACACACCGGCTGCAATGGTCCTGGCACCACACACACCCCAAGCAGCGGGAGCAGGCTGCTGCCTGGGTCTGGGGGTGGGACCCAGCTCAGAGGCTCCTGCACGCTCCCTTCCACATGCCTCCACATCTTGGGGAGAGCAGGTGTGAGTGCAGGAAGGGGGCAGCTGGCCTGCAGGTGAGAGTAGCCAGCACTCACGGGACACTTCAGCTGTACCAGTCCTGTTCTAGCTGCACATGTCAGCTCACTTAGTCCCCATAACCTCTGCCAGTGGCACTGTGATATCCCCATTTCCTGCCCAAGGCTGGGGATGACAGAGCTAAGCCCCAGGCCTTCACCCTTCCATAGCTGCACTGCCTGCCCCACTGAGGCCTCAGGATAAAAAAAGCTGGCAGAGGGATGGGAGTCGTTTCCCTTCCATCAAGGCCTGTTACCTTCCAGGTTGCCAGGGGACAAGACACCCAGTACACACATCAGAGCCACAAAACAGCACATCTTTGCAGGGGAATAGTATGGGTCTTAAGCCTCAGCAAGTTCTTGTCTTTTATGATTTTCTTTACAAAGCTGAGCTTGCACATAGATTCTGAATCTTCTCCTTACCTGCAAGTATTATATCAAAATAATAATGGCCATTATATTTGTGTAGTAAGACTGGAGGGATTACTTTATATTTTTTTTTTTTGCTTTTGCTTTTGCAAATGCTTTACACAATGAGCATGCATAATTCTTATTTTCAGTGAAATTTTGTTTTTTATTTTTATTTTCCTCCCATTCTTGGAAGTGAAGAACTGCCTTAGCATTTTCCTCTTCTTCCCTGGGTTTATGATCAGACTGTATGATTCGTGAGGTCTTCAGTGACTTTTATATTTGAATGAGCTTTAACAAAGCCCAAATAAAAAGATTTTTTTAGGGGATTTTTTTTTTTGCTGGAGAAAGGGCCACATTATGTGGACACAGAGTAAACTTCCTACGGATTCCCAAGCCCAGGTCAGTACAAGCAGAGGCGGCCGAATCAAAATCAGTCAAGCCTATCAGCAACATTCATCGAAACCACACTAAGTGTGAAGCAAATGCCGAATCCCACGCAGCCTTACCCTTCAGACAGTAGAGAACCATGAAAACCCCTCTGTCAGTGTGGAAGCCCCAGGCTCTCAGCTCAGCATGAGAGGGACCCTGTGATGGGGCCTCAGTCAGATTTCTGAGCCCAGCCCCCAGTGTGTCATACCCCACCACCCCAGCACATCCTTCCCCACCCCAGCCGAACCCCAACACCCATGCACACCAGGCCACTGTCCTGTCCCCGTCTCTACTGTCACTGCTCCCTCCACACAAAGGCAGCTGTGCATCTCTGCTAGGGCTGAGCCCTTCTATGGCATTCTGGGCCCACCAAGAGTCGCCTTGCCTGCACTCTAGTGAACCTGACCCTGCTCCAGTGGTTATTAACTTGTAAGCATGTGTCAGGTACTCACCAGTATGTGCTCATTGAAGAATAAGCAGATCTGTCATTTGAAGGCCCCTATTGGGAAGGAGGGCCCTGGAAGCCCTTGAAGCTGCCATCACCAGAAACATGCAGAGAGGTTGCCTGCAGACAGCCCGGCGCCTGTGTAGCTATGGCACACCCTGCCCCATGCCGGTGCCAGTTGTGGTGGGACAGCCTGCTCAATGCCAGCATCTGGGGGCAACCTCACATAGCCAGCGTCCCTCTGAGACACCTGACCTTCATCTGGAAAGTGGGTCTAACACTTGACACAAGAGTGAAAGAATAAAGAATGAAATTTTCAGTGTGTATGGGAATGCATGGCCACATACCAAGAGCTGTGTGGACTTCACTTTTTACTCTTTTTACTCAGTATGTTCAGTCTTAGGCCATCAGGTCTGGAAACATGCCTCTGTTGCCATGTCTTCCAGGCTGCATCCCCAAGGACACTTTCTGCCTCCCCAGACCTGGCCCATGCCACAGCCCGGGGCCTCTGCTGACCGTGGCTGTGTAAATGACAGGTGCATCTGTGCTCACAGAAAATTGGTGCCTTCTGAAAAGAAATGCGTCTGTGTCTGATCAATTATTTACACCAGGCTGAAGCCAGTGGAGAAACGTTCTGCATCAGACTGCGATTCCACTTAAGCTACTGTCTCCAGATGTGATTGTCAGACTCCACTTCCCAGGCCCCAGGTCAGTCCCCAGGTCTGCAAAGGTTCCCACACTAATGTCATCAGAGCTGGGGGTCTGGGGCACTAAGTTCCAAGTAGGTCCTGAGCTTCTGCAGCGGCTGGAAAGCAAATTCAATGTGCCCATAAGCAAGCGGAGGAATGTTTCATATGCTAAACACTGGGATAAAACTGACAGGAATAGAGCTCCTCGTGCTGAAGCAGCTGAGAAAAACACATTGAAAAGATGTAAAACAATATAAAATAGAGCTGGAATTCGTGGATGATACACCATTTATTTTCTTTTCACACCATACTGGATCACAGAGAAGACTGATATCATTATTTTATTATTTATCACCACTGGGACTCAGCCATGTGAGACTTGGCTGAGGTATCTGGATTTCAGACCACTCATTTCCTGCTTTTATCATCGATCATTCCTCCAGCCAAAACCGAAGCCATGGAAACTCAGAGATCCCAGACTCCCAGCCACATGTGCTCAGAAAATTTCCCGCCAAATGGCACCTTAGCCTCGCACCACGTGGACCACAATGTTGCCCACACAGTGCCGCACCGGGCTGGCACTACCCAGAGTGCCAGGGGCCACCCAGGCCAGCCCCTCAACCCCAGCTGAAGGGCCAGGCGGGAGCAGCCTGCCATGGGAAAGCACCTTTGCAGTGGAACATGGGCTCCGGCCTGACACCACCTCCCCCAAAGACATGACTTTGGCTGCAACACCAAAGCTCCCAGTCTGTTTTCTTACTTGCAAAATCCCTCTCCTCCCTTATCCCCTCCCCATCAACATCACGGTGCCCCCTTTCTGGGAGGCACACTGCAAAGTTGGAGAGAGTTTGTATGAAACATTCTCTAAACTGCATCACTCCAGAGAGGCTGACTCAGCTGCCCGGCCCCACGGCACCAGGGCATCCTGCCATCCATGTCGGAAGACGGCACAAATCACTTACCTCAAAAGGGTACCACTTCCAATGGTCTTTCTCACACTACATGCCCAGTATGGTGGCCACCAGCCACATGTTGCTATCGAGCACTTGAAACACAGCTTCTGCAAATTGAGGTGTGCTGTAAACATGAAATACACACAATTTGAAGGTACAATACAAAAAAACGTAAAATACCTCATTTGTATTTTTATATTGATTGTACATGGAAATCATAATATTTTGGTATCTGGGGTTAAATAAAACACATCATTAAAATTAATTATACCTGTCTCATTTTATTTCTTTTCCTGTGGCTAATAGAAAATTTGAAATTGCATGTGTGGCTCACACCTGTGGCCCACCCCCTTTCTGTTGGACTGCGCTGTTCTAACACCCTGCCTAGCCCAACCTTGGGTCACAGGGGATTTCCTCTCGTTCGGCATCAGACCCACGGGAGGAGGAGGTGGCTTGTCCGAGGCAGCCACACCCTGGGCTCACTGTTACTGGAAACTTCAAACACAAGTGAGAACCTAGTGCTCACTTGTCCTTGAAACCTGTGCCCTCAATGCTCAGGCTTTCCACAGGGTATCATTTCAAACAGGCACCCCAAGATGCATATAATCCTGTACCAACAAATCTGGGTGTTGAGGTGAATCGTTTCACCCACAAAATATGTGTTAAAGTCCTACCACAGCACCTGTGCATGTGAACTTATTTGGAAACAGGGTTTTTGGAGACATGATTAGCTAGGATTAGGAAATCAGGCAAATCCTAAATCCAATGACGGGTGTCATTCAAGAAGAGGAAATGCAAAATGAGGACAGAGAACACAGGGGACACCATGAGACACGGGGGCAGAGACTGGGGCGATGCAGCCAAGGGGCCCCAAGGACCGACAGCCACCATCAGATGCTGGAAGAGGCAAGGAAGGATCCTCCCCAGACTCTGGGAGGGAGCACAGCCCTGAATGTGTTCCAGTGTCCAGCACTAAACATCTGTTGTTTCAAGCCAGCCCGTTTGCAGTATTTGAGACCGCAGCCCTAGGAAATGAATGCATGGTGGCGGAGGGCCTCTCTGCAGAGCCAATGTACTCTCCCACAATGAAAAGTACGTTTTTCAGGTCCATAACCAAAGAACAGTCTTTTTGAAAAAATACATACTTTATAAGCAATTGTAAAACTGAACACCTAAAACAAAGCACAAAGAGTACATAATGTACAGTTCCGTTTATAAAAACACTATTCAGCAACAGAAAGTTGATCAGCAGATGGCTGGGGCCAGGTGTGCAGGAAGAAATGGACCCCCGAGGGGCCTGAGGAAACTTTGGGGGATGAAAATGGTCTGTGTTTTGAACTGGTGGCAGGTTCATGGGTCTTTACATTTTTCAAAATTCTTCAAATTGCAGAATTCAAATGGATGCAGTTTGTTGTATACGTCAATCAAGCTGACTTAAAAAACTAAATGTGGCATTATACAAAATGTATTATTCTACAGACTTCAGGCTCACTGAGCAGTTTTTACCATGATTCGGCATTATCAGAGTCACGGCTAAGTTGCACCCCTTCCACTTGTCCTGCTTCCACACTGAATGGAAAGCACCATTAAACCTGGAGCCATAAAACATTTTTCATTTAAGGAAAGAATTTTATGCTTCAGACACAGTGAAAGGAATTGAAATTTTAATGTTAACAAAGAACACACTTTTTAAATTGTATTCAGGTCAGAGATTTTTATAGTAACATTTTTAGCACATTTATAGTTATAATTTTTTTCCCTTTTTAAATATCTCACACCGTGCATTGTATGATTCTGGTAGGTCACTGAACATTTCCTTTACACTTTCTGAGTATTTTTTTTCCACAACTGACTTTCATCCATTTGAAAGAACAGATGGAAATAAGCAATGTGATCAAATCATCAAATGTATGAGTCTTTAAAATTGTGTGTCTAGATGATCCTATTTCTTTAAGTCACATTATGAAAAATAGCAAATGGCTCGTCACCTAAACAACTGCTAAAAGCCTGACAATCATTGTAAATGTTCTTGGTGTATCAACAGACTGAGCAAATGATGCCAGAAATATTTTAAGTATCGTTGGATCTTGATGAAATTTTAGCTACCCAAGGGAGTTTTCTAATGTAAGACACACTAATTTTCTTCTAGCCTTAAGCTGTGGGATCATCGCCATTAGTATAAACTCAAAAAAAAAAAGGATTTCTTCAGCCTTGCAGCTAAAAAGTAACCAAATATACAAAAGAACCATCCAACGAGACGCCTCTGCCATCGCTGATCTGACTCTCAAAGAGCTCCGACACCTTTAAGCCAAAAAGAAGCTGTCAAAGATCAAAGCATTCTCAGGCGGCCTCTGCAAGCACCTGGGAGCTAACTAAACATTGATACAACCCCCCGCACATTAACATAACCCAGGAATTTCAATGAGCGTGAGGCTAGAGAGCCTTGAAAGACATTCTTTGAAAAAATAGAAAACATCTGGAAGGAAATGGATAAACTGACACCCGTGACAATCCACACTGATGTCGATGTACACACTTCTTTCCATCTCCCTTCCGTACACACTTCTTTCCATCT
>JAQQAC010020896.1:2070528-2084976 GCA_029783875.1 Phataginus tricuspis | reverse complement strand
CTCCCTTCCGTACACACTTCTTTCCATCTCCCTTCCGTACACACTTCATCTTGCACCTGAATAACCAGGTAGAGATCGGCAGAAAGTGGGACTTACTCATTATTCGAAACTGAAAGGATGGTTGTTTACTCTGTAAATTGTCAGAATCGCAGCTGATACCCTCCAATGTCTGTGGAAATTTATTTCCCTGATTCCCTGTTCCACAAGCCAAACAAATACTACACAAAATGTGTGTACCCACACGGTGCTACATAGTTGGATTTTTAAGAGAATTCAGACAAGGTCAAGAAAAAGTATTTGTTAGTGATACTGCATTGGGTTAAATGCATCAATTTTCCAACAGTCGTGAAACCAATACTACCGGAACTCTCAACCCACCCTATCCTACAGACCATGGGGCAGGAGGAGCCGGGTGTTCCTGGGCTTGATTCCCTAAGGACCCAGGGCCGGCATGACCCAGCTTTGGCTCTGTCTCCCCTCAGGGTTTCAGTCCCGAGCAAATTCACTATGGCTGCAGTGAGACTGAGGAATGACAATGGAACGTTCTTGGGGGTAAAAGGGTTTATTACCTGGCTTTGTTCTCCAGGCAGACTAAGATCACATCTGCGTCCAGCAGTCTGCAGGTCTGTAGTCCTCCTTGTCTCTGCCTCCACCCAGAGCCCTGAGCAGAGCTCCTTGTATAGTGACTCAGTCAGTAATAGCTCATTGCCTGCCTGTGTGGGACCAGCAGCCTAGCAGCAGGCCTGTTACATCATCAAGTAGTTTAGAGTCAGGTGAGGATCCTGGCCATAGGAACATCCATTGTCCCCACAGCTCTGATTAATGGCACCCAGTAACAGATATGTTACCCCCTTTACTCTATGAACCACAGTTTTACTCAAATAAGTAAGAGCATCTGCCCAGAAGCATCTCTGCCAGAATTCATGTCACAGGACTTCCGAGTTTAGCCAAAGCTGCCCACCTGTCATCTTCAAAAATTCTAAGGACAGAGCTCTCCCAGCTAGGTACAGTTCTTCAACATCGAGGCAAAAGAAAATTTGGGGGCCGGGCGGAGACGATCTGATGGGTTCCCCCAAACCCTCCAGGCAAGATAGTGACTCAAGCTCAGCGGCACAAAGGCCTTTCCTCAGGCTGAGAGCCAGGTAGGCCACGGCACGAGGGTCACAGCGTGCACAAGGCTGTCCTCTTGGACTTGGCCTCAGCTTAGGAGGTCAGAACATCCTTTGAAATTATAAACAATAGTACAGCTGAAATGGCAACAGAAAAGATCACTTTTCAGGGTTTGGTGGAGAGAAAACCAAGCTGGGTCTTTATCACAGCTAAGCGCTACACTGGGGGAAAACATAGGGGAGTGGCAAGCTTGTCAGACACTGGTCGGAATGAAATACAGTTAGGAGCAAATGTGAGTCCCGACTCTCTAGGAAAACCAACCTCCCTGAGAAGCCCGATGACACAGCCCAACCAGACACGTCCAGGAGTTGACAATGAGAACAGAGAGAGCCCCTCCCTGCCTCTCTCGGACAAGAGGCCGTTCACAAGGAGGGCTCTGCCGAGTAAATGTCACAAGCAGACCAATTAGCCTACATCTTGTCTGTAGAAAATCAGGATGCTTTGATATAATAGTGAGTGAACAGAGTTTTATTGTTTTAAACTTAAAACAGGTAGAGTTCCAAGGATGTCAAAATGACACCTTTTATTAAGTGTTAGTAACTAATTATGCACCCCTGAATCATCCCATATACGCAAACCCATTTTCGTGAGTTATCTACAGCAAAGATGAGTTCCAGATTTCCTGCTGATCACGACCTCTGGCAGCCATCCAGTAAGGTTCTGTGTCTCATCTGTGCCCTCCCCTGATGTGTACTCAGGAGATGTGAACTGATGACAGAACAGAGAGCTAGGCTTCGTCACGGACCTGACACGTTGCCAGGAGGGGCCCGTTCACCAAATGCAGATGCTAAGCACGTGCTCGTCAGGGCTCTGCATCCTGGACACATGCAGTGAACGGCACGGATCACGTGCCTGGGGTCGTGACCAGGGCAGAGGGGCTCAGTGCAGGAAATATGGATACAGCACTTTCTGGGTGCCCAGCATTCAGACAGGCACTAGCCTTGAAAAGCTGAAAGCCAACTAAACAGCTATTTCCTGAGTGGCAACCACGAGTCTGCCAGGCCCCTTACACTCTATAGTCCACAACACTGTTAAGCAGGTTTATGGTCCCCACCCGAATGGCCAGGAGTGGCTGAGCCAGAAGAAAATGTGCCTGCGTTTCCCTCAGGGCCTGTACTCCCCGCCTTCTCAGTAAGGAATGGGTGTGCACCTTACCCAGGGTAGCCAAGAGTGACATATCCCCATGGAAAGCTCAAAAGTTGAAGAGAGGAGCTACAATGTAAAGCTGAAAAATGCGTTTCCAGTGATCAGAGCCCAGGGCTGAGGGCTGGGCACGTGCATGAGGGCCTGTGTGTGGCGGAAGCCGTGGCACAGTCAGAATCCAGGGAGGCTGAGACAAGAAGCGGGCTCCGTGGGCCAGGCCAGGCAGAAGGCACCAGCAGAGGGCGTGTTACATGGAGCCACGGGCGTGCCAGTGTCATGACCTCAACACCTTAGACGGGACATGCAATGCCAGGTTAAATTAGACTGAAAGGTAAAGCAGGTGCCCCTCGAAAGTCAGACTAACTGCGAGCGACTTTATCCGATTCAGAGGACAGCATCTTGTTCTCCGGCGGGTCCCACAATACCCACATCCCCACCAAGGCCTAAATTAACTCTTCCATTTTAACAACCACTTTGAAACCTAGAACCACACCTCATTATTCAAACCCAGTTCCCCACGATGTGCCTCTCATCTTGTCTCGTATTTTGTAACGAGCCATTCCCAGCACAAATGCTATCTCCAGCCATCCTACATGTCATGGCGATACAAGACAGAGGAACTTCCAGCTTAGCAATTGTGAAACAAGGTTTTGATTTTATAAAAACCAGATTTTAGATATTTGCTTGTGGATCTCGTTATCTTAATAGGTAAAATATTTAGAACACATGTGCACTTCTAAATAAGTGTATCCCACTTTAAATACCAGGTGTTTCACATATAAAGGTTGTGTAAATTGAGTCATTTTCCAGCTGTTAATGGACTTGGCAGGACGCTGTATAGAAACAGGAATGTCTACCTTACAGGCCACCCTTCCCTCATCTTCCCTGGGATCAGCTCGGCCCACAGCACACGTGGCAGGGGAAGCTCTCCAGGGCGAGCGTGTCTCCTGTTTCGCTTCCCCTCTGCTCTCTCACCGGGGCACCAGGGGCAGCCTCGGTGACGAGACAGAAGCCCCCCAGGCAGCAGGAGCTCACAGTGCCAGGGCCCACGCCGCTGGGGTGTGCTCAGGAGCTAGGACCCCGGGCTCCAGGGGGTCCCGGCCACCGACTCCGTGAGGACAGCCTGGCAGGCTGGGCCGGCCGGAGAGGGGCCGAGGGGAGGGAGGCCGATGGAGGCAGGGGCATGGGACGGGCTTCAGGCTGCAGAGAAGTTCCTTTGGCCTGTGCTGTTCCCGTCACCCCCGGGATCCGTTCTCAGCGACCTCGGTGATCCCAGCAAAACTCCAGAAGCCAGGACACGTGAGGGGACAAAGTGTGGCCAGGGGGCTGACACCCCGCGGGCAGGCTGTGACCTCCCAGTCGGCCGCTTGGGCACCCACAGGAGCCTGGGGCCGGGGCTCGGTGTCCAGAGCCACTGCCTTCACTCCGCCACTGAGCACGCTTTTCCCCTGCTGGGACTCAAACAGAGCCCTGAAACCCACCACATGGGAAACTATTAATGTCTCCAGATGTCACAGAACACTGGGGTCTCATTGCTGACCCTTGGATGGCCTGGCGGGCACCAAGATCCACTGCTTCCTGCAGCATGGAGGCAGCTGGGCGCCGATGCCCGGCTCGCTGGCCTTCCCAGGTCACTGCCGCCCAGTGCTCAGCAGCCTCCCTGTCAAAGCCCTGTCCCAGGGCGGATCTTGTGCCGTCAGCACTCCTTGGGCCCCGTGGGCCATTCACAAGAGAAGGAGCTGGCTGGGGCCCGAGCTGCAGGGATGCCTGAAGAGGCCCAGGCTCCTGAGCAGGGGAACTCGGGCTGTCCAGGTACTTACATCTTGTACATAGTGTAAACCAGGTGTGTGTCATCCTGCACACACTGGGTTATCTCAAGAAAATGTTGAGCCTCCCTAGATAGGTCCTTTGTCTAGCGCATGAATGAAGAGTTGTTTAATACATGCCTTTGTGGACATAGATTTACTCATCTACTGGAGGAAGGTAGGAAAAAGAGAAGGCTCATACTGCTAGGACAAGCAGGGACCCGAATCCACGTTCTCTGACTCTTGTTACACTTCCCACCCAGTGGGTTTCCCACCCAAGAATGGATGGTGACAGCTTCCGCCGCCAAAGCCCCAGCCCCCTCCCCATGGGTGCGGCAGGATGGGGTGACACCAAAGGACTTCAGAAAGACCAGGGCAGGGTCTCTCCTGGACTCAAATCAGGAGACAAGCAGCTGGCAGAACTGACACCCTTAGATATCTGCTAGTTTTAGCTGAATGGGGTCTCTGCCCACGGGATCTGACCTCATGAAAATCAGAAACACAAGCGAAGTCTTAGCCCTCTGGAGTTCTCTCAGCACACTAGCTTTTGTTTCTAGCTGCGCCAAGGAAATCCCTTTTAGCTTTAAAACAGGACCAGCTCAATATGCCCCACGCTAAATATTAGAAATGCAGGAAGGAAAGAGAAGGGACAGGAAGGGGCAAGCAGACACGAGGGACACACTTCATATCATGGCTGGCATGTGACCATGTGCAAACTGCTTCAAAATCTTTTTCATTAGCAAAACTAGACGTGTCCACAGAGCTGCTCACAGCCTGGACTTATATTTTCTTCTATCTTTGTCTTTCCGATCTGACATTTCTAAAGGTCTAGAATGATTAACTATTTTTATTTGATGTCTTAGAATATGATTAACAACAGAGGCTTGTTTGCCATGATCACGGACATCTGGCTTCCCGCTACGATGAACTGTAGCTTCTATGGAGGCGTCACATGAAGCGCGCACCCACAGCTCAATGTCACAACTATCAATACTGTGATACGCCAGGAAGGGTCATAATTCCACATTCCATTTAGGAAATCACTGGGAGCTGTTCTGGTAAGTTATTTCCTCTAGAAACCAAATGTTTTTGCTCTGCCTCTCTAGAGCCGTCTGCACTCACTGCACTAAGGTAGAAAAGGTTACATTGGAACAGAGGGATTTACTGCCTCCTGTTGTTCAGTCTCAGCACAGATCTACACAGCAAGCGGTTTCTGGGAAATTTCTCCAGAGATGTTAGCCAGCCAACCAGAGGCCACCTCCTCCTCCTGCCTTTCAATTTACTGTTTGTATTAACAATCCACACCAATAGCTGTCAAATGGCAGGTTGAAAATCAGAATAAGCAAATACTGGGGTGCTAAACCAAATAGCAAAATAGTAATTTAAAATTAGACCTCATTTATTGAAATATAGTTGATATACAGTATTACAGTAGTTTCAGGTGTACAACATGGTGATTTGACAATTTTATACATTTCTAATGTTCAACATAAGTGTAGTTGCCAAATGTCACCATGTAAAGATATTTCAAAATTATCGACTGTATTCCCCATACTGTACTTTCATCCCTGTGGTTTATTTATTTTATTATTTGAAGTTCATTCTTCTTTACCCCCTTTGCCTATTTCACCCATCCCCAGACCTTCCCTATGGCAACCACCTATTTGTGCTCTGTGTTTGAGTCTATTTCTGTTTTGTTTGTTCATTTGTTTTGTTTTTTTTAGATTCCACACATAGGTGGAATCATATGGTATTTGTCTTTCTCCACCTGGCTTATTTCACTTAGCATAATACCCTCTAGGTCCAGCTGTGTTGTTGCAAATGGCAGGATTTTTTCTTTTTATGGCTGAACAATATTCCATTGTGAATATGTACTACATATTCTTTATCCATTCATCTATTGATGGACACTTAGATTGCTTCTAGAGCTTGGCTATTGTAAATAGTGCTGCGATAAACATAGGAGTCATAAATCTTCTTGAATCAATTATTGTGTTTTCTTCAAGCAAACCTCCAGAAGTGGAATTACTGGGTCATATGGTATTTCTATTTTTAGTTTTTTGAGAAATCTCCATGGTGGCTCGCCAATTTGCAATCCCACCAAAAATGTGCAAGGGCTCCCTTTCCTCCACATCCTCACCAACACTTGTTATTTCTTGTTTTGGGGACAGTGGCCATTCTGACTGGGGTGAGGTGATTTCTCATTGTGGTTTTGATTTGCATTTCCCTGATGATCAGTGATGTTAAACAACTTTTCACATATCTGTTGGCATCTGTATGTCTTCTTTGGAAAAATGTCTATTCAGATCCTTCGCCCCTCCTCTAATAGGATTATTTGCTTTTGGGACTTGAACTGTGTGAGCAATTTGGATATTTTCTGTTGATTGGTTTCCAGTTTACTAATCCTATTTTCTGCTGTGTTTGATATGTTGTACTTCTATTTAGTTATTTCAAGGTATTGTATGTGTCTGTACTAAAATCTCCTTTTGATCTTTTTTGTAGATTCCACCTCTTTGGTGAAAGGCTCTATCTTTTTATTCTGTGTTCCTGAAAATATTGGTCATTATTATTTTAAAATTTTTCTCTGCTAACGTCTGTTTACTCCTGTGAGCTCGCTGTATCACCTGTTTTTCTTATCTACTTATAACCTTGATTTTCAGTGATGTAATCCTATGTCTTATCACACCTGACAATCTTGTATTGGATGCAGGGCACCGCGTATTTAAGACAGTGTTATTCCTCCAGGGAGGCTCTCCCCTTCCTGCTGGACTTGCATCCAGTCAGAAACAGAGTCCGGTCAGGACGGGGCTGCAGCCCGACTCAGCCAGCCTGCCTCTCCTACCAGGACACAAATCTGTGAGCACAGGGCTCCTGTGCGTCTTCCTCACCATTTTTCTCTTTGAAAAGATATACATAAGTATTCCACAGGACACCCCCAGAGGCTCATACCAATTTGAACCTTGATTCTCATTATACTTTCAAAAAGTGGACATACAGTCAAAATGAACTGTTAACTGCTCTGAACATAAAATCACAAGAAAAAGAAGTCCCTATATGACTTTCACCAACCTTGTCAACTTAATTCAGTCATCTAACTAAGTCTTGAAAATGCAATTACATTTCGTATATATATAGCCTTCTGGTGGGGGCTAAAATATAGGAATAATTCATCAAATCATTATGAAAAAGTTTAATTTTTACCAATGTAGCTTTATATTTTATTCTATTTAAATTCATTTATAGGTAAATTAAATATAATGTACTTAGCAAATATATCAAGCAACTTACAGGAGAGTCAGATAGTCCAGACATAATCGTACTGGCAAGAGGCCACTGGTAGCGGCGTTCTGCTGGAAAGCTCTCTGGTGGTCACGTGGCATGGGGCTTAGTGCACTAAGGTTTCCCACATTCTTCCATGAAAAAGAAAATACCAATAAAAATGAAAATGACCCAAAGAAAAAGGTGTGCAAAATAGTCCTAATGCTTCTAAAGCATAAACCCAAAGTTCCAGCTTCGTTTATTACTCACCTACTCCAGGTGCAGCGTCGAGGCTCTCAGCTTTGGGGAGACCAGTGAAAGACTGTAGGAGTGCTCTTACATGCCTGCAGTTTGTAGGGACTTTCATTAACGGAAGCAAATAGCAAACGAGATGCTTGGGGCAGGTGAGGAGTATGCCTTAATGTTTCTGAGAATACTTCTGCAGCCCAAAGAAAGCTAATTCTCTGCAAGTTTTTGTTAGTTGGTGTATCTTAGGCAGATGAGAAAAGGAATACATACAACAGAATTCAAACCTGCTCCACTTTCTGGCTTTAGTAAAAACAAACAAAAAAAGATTTTCCTCTTATGGCTTTCCCACAAACACACATACAAATACACAGTATTACCCAATTAATAGGGAAACAAATGGACCTTAATACATTTTAAAGTTGCAAAAACATCCTTGAAAGCCTTCATATGTTTCCAAATGCTTGAGACCTGAAACCACTTGCATGTGCTTAGGGAAGAAATTTCAACATGTGCCAGGTGCCACAGATGGGCATTCCTGACTCAGGTTTTGGGAATGAACACAGCAGCCCTGAGCAATTCCAACAAAAAAATTACAGGGAAAAAGAGTTCACATTCAATTTTTTATAAAAGACTAGTTTGATTTAGAATGTGTGAACATGGAAAAATAAGCTATGATAATTCTTTAAGATTTTGAAAATGGGCCCATACAACACATAAAACCTAGCCATTGTTGAAAGTAATATGAGCTTCAGAACAATCTAGAAAGTTGACATTTTAGGTTAAAATAAATTTTAAGGCAGACCAACTCTAAAACCTTTTGAAGCATAAGTAAAAATATAAGAAGTTGAAACAATCAGGCCTATTGCCAATGATTTTAACTATTTAACAATAATTATGACAGTAAATACATTTCCATTCTTAAGACAATGTCCACTACCTTGGAGACAATGACACTGAAGTCTCTATTGCAAAAATTTAGCCTTATTGATAGCACATTTTTTTAACCAAAATATACAGGTAAACAGCCTACAGCTTCTTTAAACATGACTAGAATGCAACCAAAATAGAGATAAAAGCTATCTGTGCACTTAACAAAACCAACCCAAAATTCATCAAGTGTCCCTAGATGAGCAGACTGATTTGGAGGCATACATCATTTTCTGAAAATAATATCTTTGCTAGGGGAACTTCTGGGAAGATGGCGACATGAACAGAACGACAGAAATTTCCTCCCAATATTATATGTATCCACGAAAACACAGCAAATACAACTATTCCTAAAAGAGAAACCAGAATACACAGGAAGGCGCATAGCAGGCAGCTACACCCGAGAGGACTCGGCACCCGGCGAGGCGGGTAAGATACGGAGCCGCAACCCAGCGGGACCAGAGCACTCCCCCACCCCAGCACACTGGCAGGAGGAGAGGATTCAGAGCCGGGAGGCAGTGGAAGTCTGCGCCGGGAGCGCCGACACACAGCCTGCGGTAGAGCAGAGATTGGAGAGACAGAGGGCACAGGGTCTCAGTGGGGAATGTGCCAGTTGCTTGTGGCAGGCCCCGGGAAGGAAAAAGAAAGGAAAAAAAAGAAGAAAAGTGCGCGCCTTTTTCAGCAGTCTTAAAGAGACAGGAGCCCAGCAGAGGATCGCATCACCCCGGCACACTCAGCCCAGCAGGCTGGGAGTCCTGGGGAGCTTTGGACCCTTGGCTGGCGACTGGGAAAGGGTGGCCGCACTTAAGACTCCCACAGAGCTCAACAGCCTCCCATTCGTTTCCACCCTGGCCAGAGCTATAAAGGGCCTTGCGGAGCGGCGCAGTCATGGCTCTGGAATAGTGGAGCAAGAGCGCCATCTACAGCATTCACACAGAACCCACTCCCGGTGGGCATTTTGTTTTTGTTTTTTTTTCCTTCTTAAAGTCATAAAGACCTCAGCTGACATACGTGGCAACTACCAGCAACCAATTCTATAGCCATGAAAAGACAGAGGAATATGGTACAGACAAAGCTTCAGACCCAGACAACCCTAGAGAGGGAACCTGAAGGGATGGACATGCACAGTCTTCCTGAAAAACAATTCAGAATAAAAGTCATAGCTATGCTGACGGACCTACAGAAAAATGTGCAAGAGATGAGGGAGGAAGTGAGGGAAGTGAGGAAAGAATATGCAGAAATGAGACAAGCCATCGACGGGTTTAACAGCTGACTGGATGAGATGCAAGAGACTGTTAATGGATTAGAAAATAGAGAACAGGAATACAGAGAAGTTGAGGCAGAGAGAGATAAAAGGATCTCTAGGAATGAAAGAATATTAAGAGAACTGTGTGACCAATCCAAACGGAACAATATTAGCATTATAGGAGAACCAGAGGAAGAAGAGAGAGAAAAAGGGATAGAAAGTGTCTTTGAAGAAATTATTGCTGAAAACTTTCCCACACTGGGGAAGGAAATAGTCTCACAGTCCACGGAAACCCACAGATCTCCTAACACAAGGGACCCAAGGAAGACAACACAAAGGCACATAATAATTAACATGGCAAAGATCAAAGATAAAGACAGAGTATTAAAGGCAGCAAGAGAGAGAAAAAAGATCACCTACAAAGGAAAACCCAAAAGACTATCATCAGACTTCTCAACAGAAACCTTACAGGCCAGAAGAGAATGGCATGATATATTTTACGTAATGAAACAGAAGGGCCTCGAACCAAGAATATTGTATGCAGCACGATTATCATTTAAATATGACGGAGGGATAAAACAATTTCCAGACAAACAAAAGTTGAAAGAGTTTGCCTCTCATAAACCACCACTACAGGATATCTTAAAGGGACTGCTGAGGAGGGAAGGACCCCTAAGGCTAAAAAGATGTCACCAGAGAAAATAAAATCATAGCAAAGAAAGCAGGCCATCCAAATACTAACTAAAGGCAAAGAATAAAACACCCAATATATAAAGAATGGAGGAGGAAGAATAAGAAGGGAGAGAAATAAAGAAACATCAGACAGTGTTTACAATAACTTAACAAGAAAGTTAAGTTAGATTCTTAGATAGTAAAGAAGCAACCCTTGAACCTTTGGTAACCACAAATCTAAAGCCAGCAATGGCAATAAGTACATATCTATCAATAATCACCCTAAATGTAAATGGACTGAATGCACCAATCAAAAGACACAGACTAACAGAGTGAATAAAAAAGTAAGACCCATCTATATGCTGCTTACAAGAGACTCACCTCAAACCCAAAGATATACACAGATTAAAAGTGAAGGGATGGAAAAAGATATTACATGCAAACAACAAAGAGAAAAAAGCAGGTGTCGCAGTACTTGTATCAGACAAAATAGACTTCAAAACGAAGAAAGTAGCAAGAGATAAAGAAGGACATTACATAATAATAAAGGTGTCAGTACAACAAGAAGATATAACCATCATAAATATATATGCACCCAACACAGGAGCGCCAACATATGTGAAACAAATACTAACAGAATTGAAGGAGGAAATAGACAGCAATGCAGTCATTTTAGGAGACTTCAACACACCATTCACTCCGAAGGACAGATCAACCAGACAGAGAATAAGTAAAGACACAGAGGCACTGAACAACACACTAGAACAGATGGACCTAACAGATATCTACAGAATTCTGCACCCAAAAGCAACAGGATACACATTCTTCTCAAGTGCACATGGAACATTTTCCAGAAGAGACCACATACTAGGCCACAAAAAGAACCTCAGTAAATTCAAAAATATTGAAATCCTACCAACCAGCTTCTCAGACCACAAAGGTATAAAACTAGAAATAAATTTTAGAAAGAAATCAAAAAGGCTCACAAATACATGGAGACTTAACAACATTCTCCTAATTAATCAATGGGTTAACGACCAAATCAAAACAGAAATCAAAGAATATATGGAGACTAATGACAACAACAACACAAAGCCACAACTTCTGTGGGACACAGCGAAGGCAGTTTTAAGAGGAAAGTACATTGCAATCCAGGCCCATTTAAAGAAGAACATTCCCAAATGAACAGTCTAAGGACACAATTATTGAAATTGGAAAAAGAAGAACAAATGAGGCCCAAAGTTACCAGAAGGAGAGACATAATAAAGATCAGAGAAGAAATAAATAAAATTGAGAAGAATAAAACAATAGAAAAAATCAATGAAACCAAAAGCTGGTTCTTTGAAAAAATAAACAAAATAGATAAACCCCTAGCCAGACTCATTAAGAGAAAAAGAGAATCTACACACATAAACAGAATCACAAATGAGAAAGGAAAAATAAAGACGGACCCCACAGAAATACAAAGAATTATAAGAGAATATTACGAGAATCTATATGCTAACAAGCTGGAAAACCTAGAAGAAATGGACAACTTCTTAGAAAAATACAGCCTTCCAAGACTCACCAAGCAGGAAACAGAAAAACTAAACAGACCAATCACCAGCAACGAAATTGAATCAGTAATCAAAAAACTACCCAAGAACAAAACCCCCGGACCTGATGGATTCACCTCTGAATTCTACCAGACATATAGAGAAGAAATAACACCCATTATCCTTAAAGTTTTTCAAAAATAGAAGAGGAGGGCATACTTCCAAACTCTTTCTTTGAAGCCAGCATCACTCTAATACCAAAACCGGGCAAAGACCTCACTAAAAAAGAAAAATACAGACCAATATCCCTGATGAACGTAGATGCAAAAATACTCAACAAAATATTAGCAAACCAAATTCAAAAACACATCAAGAGGATCATACACCATGATCAAGTGGGATTCATCCCAGGGATACAAGGATGATGGTACGACATTCGAAAATCCATCAACATCATCCATCACGTCAATAAAAAGAAGAACAAAAACCACATGATCATCTCCATAGATACTGAAAAAGCATTTGACAAAATTCAGCATCCATTCATGATTAAAACTCTCAACAAAATGGGTATAGATGGCAAGTACCTCAACATCATAAAGGCCATATATGACAAACCTACAGCTAACATCATACTTAACAGCGAGAAGCTGAAAGCTTTTCATCTAAGATCAGGAACAAGACAGGGATGCCCACTCTCTCCACTGTTATTCAACATAGTACTGGAGGTCCTAGCCACGGCAATCAGACAAAACAAAGGAATACAAGGCATCCAGATTGGTAAAGAAGAACTCAAATTGTCACTATTTGCAGATGACATGATACTGTACATAAAAAACCCTAAAGACTCCACTCCAAAACTACTAGAACTAATATCTGAATTCAGCAAAGTTGCAGGATACAAAATTAACACACAGAAATCTGTTGCTTTCCTATACACTAACGATCAACTAACAGAAAGAGAAATCAGAAAAACAATTCCATTCACAATTGCATCTAAAAGAATAAAATACCTAGGAATAAACCTAACCAAGGAAGTGAAAGACCTGTACTCTGAAAACTACAAGACGTTCCTAAGAGAAATTAAAGAGGACACTAACAAATGGAAATGCATCCCATGTTCTTGGCTAGGAAGAATAAATATTGTCAAAATGGCTATACTACCTAAAGCAATCTACAGATTCAATGCAATCCCTATCAAACTACCAACAGCTTTCTTCAATGAACTGGAACAAATAATTCTAAAATTCATATGGAACCAGAAAAGACCCTGAATAGCCAAAGCAATCCTGAGAAGGAGGAATCAAACAGGGGAAATTACACTCCCTGACTTCAAGGTCTACTACAAAGCCACAGTAATCAAGACAATTTGGTACTGGCACAAAAACAGACCCACAGACCAGTGGAACAGAATAGAAAATCCAAACATTAACCCAAACATTTACAGTCAATTAATATTTGATAAAGGAGCCTTGGATATATAATGGGGAGATGACAGCCTCTTCAGCAGCTGGTGTTGTAAAAACTGGACAGCTACATGTAAGAGAATGAAACTGGACTACTGTCTAGCCCCATACACAAAGGTAAACTCAAGGTGGATCAAGGACCTGAATGTAAGTCATGAAACCATAAAACTCTTAGAAAAAAACATAGGCAAAAATCTCTTGGACATAAACATGAGCGACTTCTTCATGAACATATCCCCCCGGGCAAGGGAAAAACAAAGCAAAAATGAACAAGTGGGACTATATCAAGTTGAAAAGCTTCTGTACAGCAAAGGACACCATTAGTAGAACAAAAAGACATCCTATAATATGGAAAAATATATTCATACATGATGTATCTGATAAGGGGTTGACATCCAAAATATATAAAGAACTCACACACCTTAACAAACAAAAAGCAAATAATCCAATTAAAAAATGGGCAGAGCACATGAATAGACACTTCTCTAAAGAAGAAATTCAGATGGCCAACAGGCACATGAAAAGATGCTCCACATCGCTAATCATCAGAGAAATGCAGATAAAAACCACAATGAGATATCACCTCACACCAGTGAGGATGGCCAACATCCAAAACACAAACAACAACAAATGTTGGTGAGGATGTGGAGAAAAGGGAACCCTCCTACACTGCTGGTGTGAATGCAAATTAGTTCAACCATTGTGGAAAGCAGTATGGAGGTTCCTCCAAAAACTCAAAATAGAAATACCATTTGACCCAGGAATCCCACTCCTAGGATTTACCCTAAGAATGCCGCAGCCTAGTTTCAAAAGGACAGATGCACCCCTATGTTTATTGCAGCACTATTTACAATAGCCAAGAAATGGAAGCAACCTAAGTGTCCATCAGTAGATGAATGGATTAAGAAGATGTGGTACATATACACAATGGAATATTATTCAGCCATAAGAAGAAAACAAATCCTACCATTTGCAAC
>JAQQAC010020896.1:2051184-2070028 GCA_029783875.1 Phataginus tricuspis | reverse complement strand
AGAAAAAAACTGAAGGAACAAAACAGCAGCAGACTCACAGAACCCAAGAATGGACTAACAGTTACCAAAGGGAAAGGGACTGGGGAGATGGGTGGGAAGGGAGGGATAAGGGGGAAAAAGGGGCATTACGATTAATAGATGTAATGGTGGGGGGGCACGGGGGGACTGTACAACTCAGAGAAGACAAGTAGTGATTCTCATCTCACTACGCTGATGGACAGTGACTGTAATGGGGTTGGTGGGGGGGACCTGATGAAGGGGGTAGTTTAATCACCATAATATTGCTCATGTAATTGTAGGTTAATGATACCAAAATAAATTGTAAATAAAAATAAATAAATAAAAAATAATATCTTTGCTAAAGAAACCTTTGCACTCAGCTGCATGGGTTTCAATTCTGTCTTCATAAAAAAAAAAGTAAACAAATTAGTAAAATCCTTTTCCCAGCTAACCTTGGAATTTTTTTCTTTTTATTTTGAATTAATAATTCAGAAGATAGATTTTCTTATTTCAAACTTCATACAGCAGAGATCCTAGATACTTCTTTGAGAGAATGTCTAATACCTGCCAATATGCTTTCCCAACAAAATGTGTATAAAATGAAACACCTTCCAATACACAGTCCAAGGAAAAAAATGAGGGGAAATGTGCACGGGTTATTCCAAATTACTCTTGTTTTCTGAACAATCCTTGTGAGGCTTAATTATAAAGAATCATATTTCATTCTTTTAAATATTTACTAAAAAGAAATATCACTGAGAAAAGGAATCAGAACAATATGCATCCATTGGAAAACCTTCATCTTTAGCTTTTGTAAAGACATTCCTGCGGGGGGCTTGTGTCCCCGAGACGTGATCTTCTGCCTGTTATAATGTCCATTTGAGACAGAAGCTCGGTGATAGAAGGCAACTAACTTCAAGCCGATATAAACATGGCCTTTTAATTTACTTGTTTCCACTCCCAGGCCGTCTGAAAGACACAGACAAGCAGGTGAAAAGAAAACTTCCCAAAGCTGCTATTGGGCCACATTTTACTCTCCGTCCCCACAAGAGCTGGTATTTCTGGATAGTCTGGATTCTGGGGGTTTTCTAGGCTGCAGCCTGTGCCATGCTGAGCATCTAGGATCCACAGCCACACATGAAAGCCAATCGCAGCCCATCCAGACAGTAGTTTGCAGCCCAGCAGCTACTGGCGCAGAAAACCATTTGGAATTCATTTGAAAGTTCCCTCAGCAGCGTCTCATTGCAGTTGACCTAAAGATGCCTCTTGCTGTCCCTGGGTTCCTTCCCACGCCTGCTCCAAATCTTTAAATGTGCTAAGACACTACAGCATTGTTAGAATCTGCATTTTTTTTGTTCAGTTTTATTACTGAATAACTCACTTAAGGAGCTATGTAATCCATCCCCCTGGCACCGAGACCACTCTTAAATAGGGACGTGGACAGCATCTAGATGCCATGTTGTAAATGAAGCAGCATTTACATGCCCATTAAAATAAAATGAATCTCTCTTACCCCAGTACAGTACTAAAAATTTCAGAGTGTTTGCTTTCATTTGATGCATACAATAATTCTATACTAAGTCAGGTTGAGCATTATAGTGGATGTGGAACTAGTATTTTTTAAGGAAGAAAGGAAAATATGAGTTCAGGTCCTGCCCCTGCTACCTACAAGCTACAGGTCATGTGTGACTTCCGACCAGCCTCCCGGGCCCTACAGTGACCTCATGGCCGTGTGAACTCTGTGGCCCCCGGATTCGCTCCCGCTCTAACAGGATCAGGCTCGTCTCACAGAAGACAGCTGGTGCTCAGAAAGGACGAGGGAGGGAGTGCTCAAGGCCACACCGTCAGGAACAGGGCGCCTGGACAAGAACCCACGTTCCTCCTCCTCCGTCCTCCTTCCTCGGGATCATGCAGCAGGACACAGGGACGGGGGCTGGGAAAGGCCACTCTCAGGTTCCTCTCAGACACCAAAATACGCACTAAAATTGGAGCCGGCTCAAAATCGATGGGCTCTTCACCACACACCTATTAACTAAAATAAAGCCAAAGAAGAGATGGAGACAGTCTCCATTTGATCACAACGTTCTCCTTAAGGTAACAAATGCTATATGGTTAAGCCTAATGTCAAGAAACCATAAATAAGGTAAAATAATATCTTTCCTTTCTCCCTCCACATGCCAACATTGTATAACTAACAGATGGTGAGGAACTGGTTTGAATTCTAACTAGACCTTGGCAATCCCCAAATCCTTGATTCCATTTTCACTCTGGCAGCCATGAAGCTCAGTTACCCTCAAAGTCAGAGTAATAATCTTAGCAGAAGCTCTAGATAGATTAATCTGCTTGTCTTCTTTCGTTTAATAACAAAAAAGACAATGAAAATGAGATGAGAGTAATAGGTAATGTTCTTTAGTGCCTCTGTGCGTCCAGAGCTGTTGTAAGAGCTTTATGATAGCATTATTGCTTTAAAGTGCCCCAACAACCTATGAGGTAGGTATTATGAGCCCCAATTTATGGATGGGTAAATTGAGGCACAGGCCTAGTTCATGCATTAACAAGTGGAGAAGCCAAACTTGTGTAATCTGACTCGAGCATCCATTCTCTTAGTCACCAAGAGTGTACCATCCCATGAAGTTCTACTGTGTGTTTCTGACTTATAAGGTGTATACATACATATGCATATATTAGGTATATTTTTGTGTGTAATATGTAAAAATATTATAAGATGCCTTCATGCACATTAAATAGGTAAAAGAACTTGTAGGTAACTCTGCAGCAATGTGTCATTCTCAGGATGGCTGGGTGACGTATGCCAGCTTTGTGTTGATGATCTAAGGGAAAGTTGAGTGGAGATGATACAGGACGTGTCACTGACCGCTTCCCTCCGCTCCCAGCCTCTCACTCAGGGAACAGAGGAAGGCATTCCAGATGAATTTAGTCTTAACCATTGTTTAAAACTTTATGTCTGTCCACCAATATACGAAATTCACAGTTTTAAGATTCTACTAACATACCCCTTCGGCATGATGTGAAAAATAACGTTTAATGTTACTTTCATTTGCCTTCTGATCCTTCCAGCTCCTGACTGGTGCTTGCCGTGACCTGGCTGATGTTGTATTCATGGCATATCATCCACTCTGCGGGTGTGTGTCCCAAGGGTGCCTGTCCAGGTGATTGCTGTTCCTCTGGCTGTTCTTCTGACTGTCTTGGTGGTGGTTCCTGCGCCTGTGGTCCCACCGGTGCTTCTCTGTGGTCCTCATTTTTCACTTGGGTTTCCAGTAGCACAGGGGTATTTTTGTCTTCTAGAATGTCATGTGGTTCTTTTTCTTGTTTTCCGTAAACAAAATAAAACACAATCACCAATAAACACGGTAGCCATCTAACCAATGTGCAATAAATCATAAAATGACAAACGCTGTTACTGTGTCATTGATCTCACAGTGACAGTGATAACAGTAATAAAAACAAGGTTCACTTAGGGTATTGCACTTACAATGCGCTGTTACATATATTGTTACTTAGAGTCTCATTTGGCAATGAGATCCCAAACAAGCATGAAATAAGCAGGACAGAAGAGTAGCAGGGACCCCAGGAGAAGCCAGGATAAAAGATGTGCCACCGACTATTAATTAAACAGATATAATCTGTTAGTTGCTTAAAAAATGAAAACCCATAGCAAAGACTCTTGCATTTTCTGAGTCCTGAGGAAGGCACTTTTAGTAGCATGAAAGGAATCGGTGCAGGACAGTCCAGAGGCACCGCTCTCCAGAAGAGGCACCGACACACGGAACAGCCGGGAGAGCACGGCAGGCCATCGTGTGCTCACTGACCTGCCCCGACCTCCTCCCGCACTCATGAGCACCATTTGGCCCAGGAGATCTAGGGCTCCCCCACGACTGCAGAAGCACCACCGGAAATAACACGTGGGAGGGCATCTTCAGCGAGAGGCCCCACAGAACCCGCAAGAAGCCGGGTCCCTAACTGCACCATCTGCCTGCCTGTTACCATCCCTCCAAGCCTACTCTTCCACTGGTTTGCAGAAGCCACGCTCAGACTCCAGTCCAGAAACCCCAATGCCAGCCTCATCACCGTTGCCACCTCCATCCTGTGGCCGAGCCTGGTGCACTCCCGGAGGTCTGTCCTGTCCCGGGCAGCCCTGCCTGGCCCTGCAGGCACATCTGACAGAAAGCTGTGGTGCAGAGGGTACTCCGCAGCTTTGCCTCTGTGCCCTGATGGCAGAGTGACCATCTTACAACATAGATTGGGTCATATCATCTCCCTGCTTTAACATGTCCACATGATAAGAACCAGACCCTGGTCACAAGGCACAGCACTGATGGCCAGCGGACCAAGGCTGTGCCCCTCTCCCCGGGGCAGAGTGCCAGCAATGGTCCCCAGCCAACCTGCAGGGGCGGCGGTCAGGCGGCAGGTGTCTAGTTCTGGCCGGAGGGCTGAGGTTGGTGACCTGCCGCCCTCTGGGTCTACATGGCTAATGTCTGATGGAGCCTGCTCCTCACTCCCCCAACCCCGGAGCAAACTCAAAGGCCAAGTGTGGAAAATAGCAGCCTAACTAAATCAAGGGTCCCCGAGTCACCGCCAGGAGGAGACGTGCAGGACAGCCTCCAGCCCCACTGGGCGTGGCGGTCCGGGCTGCTCGCTGATCCTGGGAAGCCACTGAGCGGGCCAAGGCGCTCACCACAGCTCGGGGAAGCCTGCCCTCACCCGCCCGCACACCGGGCCGCAGGGCTGCCTGTATCTGTGTTTCCACTTCCCCGTCCCCCAGCTGCGCCCCTCCGATGCACCCCCAGCATCAGCCCGTGCCCGCCGCCCCTCTGCCCAGCGTCCCTCAGCACTGCCTACGGGACAAATTCCCACTGGGCCCCCACAGTGCACTGGGCGATCTTTGCCTTTATGAGGTCTATAAATCCCTGCAGTCTCTCTCCTGGGCACAGACAGCTGTTTCCCGCTCAGGAAGTTTCTAACGTGTCCAGTACAAACCTCTGTGTGTTTATCCATCTGCCCCCGAAGCCCTAGACACCTGCCCTTCTTTAGAATAGAGACACTGACGCTCACTCGTCTCCAGCACAGAACTGGCAGCACTGTACCGTTTTGTTCTGTTTTTAAAGAATGACAGAGCAACATGTGAGTCCCGGCTCCTCCACCTACTTCAGAACCATCCTGGACAAGTCACCTCACTTTCGGAGTTTCAGTTCTGTCTTTCCCAAAAATAGGGGTAAAGTATGGGTCCTTAAAAATGTAGGATTACAGGGAAAACATTGAGATATACATGATATGATGCTCACTATGATCACAGAAAAGTTAAATAGTGAAAAACAGAGGGGGCACAATTATAGAAGAAAAACTCAAAACAGGGTAGCATAGGAATAAATGCCAAGTGAGAGGCAGAGGCTGCGAGAGTTGTAAGGATGGGAGCCGCCTGCATAAGCCCCAGAACTCACGCCGCTCAGCTCTCGCTAAGCCCCCACTCTCTCCCTCCTTCAGGCAGCCAGCCATGCTTCTCTGAGCAAAGCCTGCCTGTTCCACCAGACTACCAGCAACATGGAGGCAGTAACCGCCTTCCTAATCTTTGTTTCTCAAATGCCAGCTCAGCCTGGCGCATGGAAGAAGTTGGAGAATATTTGATACATGAGAGAATAACACGACAACAATGAATGAAGCAGCAGTCCCTAGTCCCGCACATAAAGCCTCCCCAGAATCATATAAAATTCAAATGTGCAAAACCAAAAACAGAATTAAGATATTAAAGTATGCTTACATGAATAAGATAGTACCATAAAATGTAATTTAAAATCACATTGAATATTACTAAAAGTTAAAATAATGGGTCCTATATCCATATACAATAAACTAGATCTCCAAAACCTTTGAGTTCTCCTTGCCTTTTAAATGCAATCGCCAGTGAGATTTTCATGGCCCTGCACCTCTATATGCCCTCTTTCAGGACTGAGCCCATAAGCCAATAGGCCTGTAAATGGGGCTGCAACGCTGACACTTGAGGGCACATATTTGTCTGAGGTCTCCTCCCTGAAACCTGGACTTCTTATCGCAAGTTTCAAGAGCTTTATTTTTTTCTCTTCTCTACTTCTTTTTTTCCTACAAAATATTATAAAGGTAAATGCAGTCAAAATATGAAAATAACTGCATGATTGAATGATGAGAAGCCCACCTGAACCAAACTGTTGCTGACCGATAGCACTACAAGGCAGTGTGTCGGACCATCGCATGTCGACTCGCCTAAAAACTGTGCCATACACAATGCAGCTTAGAGGGGTCAGTGCACAGTCATAAGAAGGTGAGCAGTTTGTCAGATAATACACGTGGAAGGCCACCAGTCAGTGGAAAGGCCGGTGGGCACCCAGGGCAGGGGCAGTGAATAAAGCGAGGGGACATTTCAATGGGAAACCCACAAATGGGAAAAGTGAGCACAGAGCCGTCACCCACCCGTATCACAATGTCCCACAAGTGCTCGTCGATGATTTACTCTCTTACCAGGAACCGGAACCACTTCATTCTTGCTGAGGTTCTTGAGAGATGCTAAACAAAAGGAAAAATCCAGATATTAATAAACTGGTTTACATACCACAAGATTCGGATGTTAGGTCTCTCGCTGAAGGAGTTACTAGAATGTAGTCAAGTTGACTAATTTGGAGAGAATTTAGGGCCAATTTTGGTAAAAGTACAGTTGTGCTTTATTATACAGGAAGTCATGCCAACATTATACAGACTAGCTTCTGAGATTGCAGGGCAACTGGGAGAATTTTTATCTTATTTTTCTTCCTCTGAGATAAAAGCATATTTTCATTAAGGTGTTTTGTTTTGTTTTTTTAATCCTTCCTCATGCAGTCTCACCATGGGCAGCCAGGGGCATAGGGTGGCATTTCCCTTGCTCCACACAAAATTAGTAGGTAGCAGTATCTCCGGTTACACCAGTGAACTGTAAAGAGCAGGTGTTGGGTACACCCTATGAATGCACACCAACTCAACGTAGACAGCAGCTGCTTTTCAAAAACCTCAATAGTAAATAGGAATAAAAATAGAATATTTAGTCTATGATGAAAAATACTACCACTGGAAATATGTAATTTCCATCTACACTTGCAAGATCAAATACTAATCCACACAGCATAAACAAATGCAATCAAACTGCTGCGGATCCACCCCATCTAACATCTTATCTCACAATTCTGCTTTGATTTCAGGTATTTTGAAGTTCATGGGACTCTGCCAATTCACTGACAGAGCATGAAAATATTTGTTCTATTATAGATATATGCTCCTGGGCATATTTGTGTCAGGGTTTTCCACTGGCATAATTAACACAGAAACATTTTTGCTAATAAGCACTTCAGTTAAATTGAACTCAGAAGCCAAAAACTTAGACTGAAGCTGTTCTGAAGACACTGACATTTTGGCAAGTGAGATGAAAAAGAGGTTCAAGAGCAGCTGGGGGAGCTGACAGTCACTGGAGAAGTAATTTGAGAACCTGTTAGAGGAGTTGATTGGAGATATTAAACTGCCAGTGGCAGCTGGGGAAATCTGAAAACTAGGGCAGAGAGAAAAATGAACTAGAATGAAAAGTTGCAAGAGAAGGCTGGTTTGGATGACAGTTGTGGGAGGTCAGAGGCCACCAAGAATCAGACTTAAGCACAACAGCTGGAGGAGGTCAGAACAACCACGGCCTTGGCCCACGAGAATTCCATCATTGTCCATTTTAAAGGAGGATGTGATCTGAACATATTGTAAGTACTGTATTCAACACTTGCTTTGAAACCCAGTTTTCATTTTCACTTATTTTTTTGCAACTGCCAGAATACACAGCAGCTGCTTAGTCATGAATTCAGATGCCAGGCTCAAATTTGTGAAAATAAACTGAATGTTTTGGTTTAAGGTATAATTCATTTTGAAAAGTTAGAAACCCAAAGTTAGACAGTACTTAATTTCTGTATTTGGTAACTATTACCTAGGCATCTGATTTCCCTGTGGGTCAGAATGTTTTTAAATAAATCAGCAAAAACATTTACCAAGTCCTTATAGAGGGTTACAAAGGAAACCAAAAAGTACAGGGAAAAGTGGATGGAAGCATACAGTGGGCTGTAAAGCTTGAATTCATCAAATCACGGATGGTGGCTCGAAGGATTTCCTGTCCTTTCGGGGACCTAGAATAATGTTAACCTGTCAGCTCTCCTGCAACCAGTAGGGATATCTTTGATTCTTAAAATAATTTTAATTTTTTGTATTCAAATGTGCTTATCAGAAAATCGTAAGAAAAAAAATGGAACTCGGTCTAAGTCACAGACTTGCCACATGCTGCTGTAAGTTGTAACGCAGATGGAGTCTGGTGGTAGGACAGACCAGACCTGCGATCTTACACCCTTAGGGTAAAGGTCCAGATGTGGCCCGCTGGGTCAGAGGCACACATGCTTTGTGCCTGTGGAGCAGGTGGCCCGCAGCACGCCTCCACCTCCAGGACGGCCTCCCAGCCGCCTCCCACCAGGGATGGCTGCAGCTCGCTCCTGGTTGCCACCTCCAGACTTGCTCCCTCCCTCCTCCATACAGCCTGCGGCGCCTTTGCAGTTCAAGTCCGCAGACTGTCCCACTCCTCAGAAGAGGAGCGTGCCCTCTCGATTCCCCTCGCCTCATCTGTCCACAGGGCAGCCCCATCACAGTCCTCGGGGACCTCAGCCACTCGGGTCAGACTCCCCGTCAGGGCTGCTCAGTCCCTGGGCCTCCTCACATCCACTGACCCTGTTCTCTGTCCTGCTCCCAGGCCTGCCCTGGACCCTGAGATTGGGGTTCTCATGATAGTCCACTGAGGAAAAAGTGTTTCTTTTAACTTTTTATTCTGCAATACTTTTTGGTTTACGGAAAGTCGTCAAGGTGGTCAAAGAGGCCCATTGATGATCCGCCAGGTAAACATCTCACATGACCGTGGTGCATCCATAAACTAAGACTGACATTCGGATGATACTACTTAACTACAGACGTTATTTGTATTTCAGCAGTTTTTCCACTGATGTCCAGGATCCAATTCAGGACAGCATGTTGCATTGAGCCTTATGTCTCCTAGTCTCCTCCAAACTGGACAGTTTCTCAGTCTCTCCTGATTTCTCACGACCCTGACGTTTTTGAAGAACACTGACTAGGTATTTTGTAGAATGCCCCTCAATCTGGGTGTGGTCAATAGTTTCTCACGAAAGGACTGGGGCTGTGGATTCGGGGGAGATGAGGTCCCTCGCTTCACTGTACCGAGAGCCTGTCAGATCCACAGGACTTTATCACTGCTGACACGAACGATCTCTCGGTGGGGGGCCCATCAGATTTCTCCACTGGTAAGTTTTCTTACAAAGATGGAAAATCAATGGTCTTGGCCCTTATCTTTTATTTTAAATATGAAAAAAGTAAGACCCAGGGACCAAATGAGTGATGGCACAGTCACCTTGTGCCCTAACATGAGCAGGCCTCAACCCCATCAGGAGAGAAGGCACAAAGGAGACGGCAGGCTGGTTTGGGATCTCTCAGGCCCTTTCCTAGTCTAGATCTCAGTCATGTCAGAAGTTATTTATTCTTCCTTTCTTCACATTGATAAAAACATCCCAGAGTCTAATCTGAAAGGAACAACAGCTAATTTTGCCACAGGTGTCCTGCCTCTGAAACTGGCCCAGAGACTAGATGGATGATAAGTGGCACAGACAGGAGTGCATTCTTGAACCATGCACTGTTGGCCAATGTTCCAGCCTGCTTGACACACAGGAACTGTAAAATGTCACCTAGAGGACCAGAGGTGGCCGGAGATAAAGGACTGACAGGCAGAAAGGTCCTCTGCCAAGCCAAGGGGTGCCGACCACTCTGAGGGCAGATGTGGAGAACGCACACGGTGAAGAATCGCCTCACCTTTGTGGATGGTTTTAGAGTTTTCAATATACCTTTTGGTCACCTCTCTTGTTTGGCACCACAACGGGCAGGTGCTGCAGACTCCACAGCGGGGAAGTAATGTTCAGAGAGGTTAGGGGGAGTCCACACAGCCAGGGGCAGGGCGCATACTTGACCCCAGAACCCTACATCTACTACACCTTCCCCTGCACATGTGGGCGAACTAAATGATTAAGGTTCATTTTAATGCTCAGTTCCTCTGATTAACATTTTGCTTCTCCTTTTCAATTCTCAAATGTGTTCAAAGCAAATTTTATATAACTACATATTAACATCCTTCTTCCAACCTTAATTTAATAATAAAAACTTCTCCAGGAGTCTTTGGAGGTGAGCTGTCCACAAAGAAGAGAAAGCTTGCACCTCGTTTTGATGGCTTCTGGGAAGACAAAGGGCACAACCCCTCATCATGCACCCCAGGCATAAAGCATGCAGTCCTCCACACTGAAGGAAAGCTGCCGTACAAATCCATAGTCACTAGGAAACAACTTCTATAATCCTCAAAAGGTGGTTTCATCAGGCTAAGGTTATTTTACCCTAAGAGAGTGGAGGGGGTATCATAGAGATGAGGTGTTGTACAGGAAATGCATTCTAGCACAAGAAGAGAGGTTGTAGGTTCCCAGAAATAGGTTCTGTTTAGCAGTAAGGAAAGTATCTAAGAAGAAAAAGGTATAGTGACCAGTTTCCTCTAGAAGCCTTTGGATCATATTCTAACAGCAGTGAAGCTGGGTTCAAGCTCAAACTCCCAGCAAATTAAAGCCAATCACACCGGATAGCCCCAGTGACTACTGAGCCCTGGTTCCCCATGGCTGCTGTCCCAGAACCACCCTGCGGACTCTCTGCCCAGCCGCAGTACCGAGGGACAGGCAGCTGTCCCCACACACTCTTCAGTCCGGCGAGGGCCTTGGGAGATCCAGGCCATGTGACAAGATTCAGCAGACTTGGAAATCAAAGTGAACGTCTGACACACTGAGCACCCAGGTCCCCTGCGACATGTCTGAATGGACACCACCCTGTGACAGTGGGGCCGGGCCACCACCAGGTCTTCGAATGCAGGCACAGCGCTCACTCTCCTCAGCACCACGCTCAGTCCTATGCATTGTTTTTTATCTAAGTAAAAGGTCACCGAATATCACCAAATGGATTTGCCAAAAAATAAACATCTCAAATAGCAGCACTCATAATTTATAGAATCAAAAGAAATACCAACTGGCTAAGCTATTGCCTAAAATATCTTGTGAGACTGCATGCTGATCGGTGTCTGGGTCAGGGTCCGAGCCACCAGGCCAATGGGAACCATTTGGTTTTCTCCCCATCTTCCTTATCCTTGGGTAAACCAGATGCACATTCAGTGGCAAAACGATCTGCATGGTTGACACTGGTCGCGGCAGGCCACGGCTGCCTCACAAGCCTCCGTGGCATCACCAGGAGCCAGCAGCCCCTTCCCTGCACCTGCTCACCCACAGCCACTTCTCAAAGAGAAGGGACTTCCATTTACAAGGGGAGCTGAGACTCCAGCTTACTTTCACACTGTGGGGAGCCGGATATGCAACAGCCATAATAACTTCATCTTAGGCTCTCTCAGAAGCTGAGTTTCAAAAGTGTACAAATAGTTTCAGTTTCACATTCCGAGATATGTGTTTACGTTTCAGTTTCATATTCTAAGAAGTAAGCTTATGTTTCAGTTTCAATTGCTGCTTACGTCAGAAGCAACTGAGCATGCACACAACTCAGTGTGTGATTGAAGCCTGTAGATTGCTTCATTAACATAAAGGGTAACCAATCAGAAGAAACCACGCCCCATCACACCCCTTCAAATACTATATATGCTTTGCTGTTTCTGCTAATAAACGAGACTTGATCAGAAAGCCTGTCCTGTCTCCATTTCTTGTGTCTCTTGTCTCCATATTTTTCCTGCCCCCACTCCAGGTTCTTCATTGAAGACCTGCAGGCTGCGACAACAACGTCCCGTGGGCCGGGACAGCTGGCGCCCAACGTGGGGCTTGGAGAATGGGGACTCCGTTAGGAAACACAGATTGAAGGAGAGCTCTCAGGAAGAAAAATAATAAAGAAAAATACAGAGAAAATTAGCGGCCGTGGCTGGGGAGCCTGCCCAGACGAAAGAGTCCAGGTAAGACCTTCTGTGAGTATGCGACAAGCATTAAGCACCAGAGAACACTTTATTGAAAGTTTAAAAGAAGCACTAAAGACACGAGGAGTAAAGGTTAAGAAAAAACAATTACTTGAATTTTTTCAGTATCTACAAGAGCTCTGTCCATGGTTCCCTCAAGAGGGAATGATAGACGAAAGAAAGTGGAAAAGAGTAGGTGATGCTTTAAAAGATTATTATGTTGCTTTTGGACCTGAAAAGGTCCCAGTAACTGCATTTTCTCATTGGAACTTGATTGACGAAATAATTTCAGCTAGACATGTTGATCCAGAAATAGAGGCCGTAGTGGAGAAAGGAGAAACTGTTTTGCAGAAAATAAAAGAGGTCTCTCGTTGTAACATACTTGAGTCTCTTGAAGACGATCAGAGAGGTGACTATCAGAAGGAAACTATTGATAAAAATGAGGGAGAAGATTTGATCTCCCTTGAAAGTGATTCTGACGATCACTTAAAAAAGAAAACCAAGTCTAAAGTCCCTAGTACAATTAAAAAAATCTATCCTGATTTGGAAAAGGCGAAAGAAAATTATCCTGATCTGCAAGCCTGCCCACAAAAGGTCCCAGAAAAATTAACTACAAAAAAGAAACTTAAATGTAAAATCTCTCCGTCTGAAGATGAGGAGTTGGAGGAAGAGGCTGCCAAGTATTGTAATCTTAATCAGCCCTCCTTTGAACATCCTCCCCCTTATGTAACATTTCCCATAGTTGACCCACAGAAAAATTTGGAAGATAAAATTGCTTACTTAAAAAAAGAAATTCGTCTTGAAAAAGAGTATCAGGCTTTAATAGATGAACTCCATGAATTAAAAATAGGAAAAACAGAAGTCTCAAGCCAACCCCCACTAGATCCAAATTTGTTCACAAAGGGAGTTGCCCATGCAGAGCCTGTGAAAGTCTCTAGCACCCTACTGCACTTAGAGACACCTGAGGCTTTTCCAGTGATTGAGACCACTGATGCCCAGAGTAATCCATGGAAACATCATAATGGCTTTAATTTCAAAATTATAAAAGAACTAAAAATGGCTGTAGTGCAATATGGGGCGACAGCACCCTATACAACAGCAATTCTTGAATCTGTAGCAGACAGTTGGCTTACACCCGGTGATTGGTACACAATCGCTCGAGCAACTTTATCTGGGGGAGACTATTTACTATGGAAATCAGAGTATGTTGAGGCTTGTAAAGAAACTGCCAGACGTAATGCACAGGCCAATAATGGATGGATTTATGACATGCTTGTTGGGGAAGGCAATTATGTAAATAGTGATTCACAAATGCAATATACTCCTGGATTATTCGCACAGATTCAAACTGCCGGTATGAAAGCTTGGTGCAGATTACCTGCAAAGGGAGATCTGAGTGCTTCTTTAACTAATATAAAACAAGGGCCTGATGAGCCTTTTTCAGAATTTGTCCATCGGTTGATTACAGCTGCCGGCAGAATTTTTGGCAGCGCTGAAGCTGGCACTGAATTCGTTAAACAATTGGCTTATGAGAATGCAAATTCCGCCTGCCAAGCAGCTATTCGGCCTTACAGAAAGAAAACTGATTTATCAGGATATATTCACCTCTGTTCAGATATTGGATCAGCTTACCAACAAGGCTTGGCTATGGCTGCCGCCCTTCGAGGGATTACTGTTACACAAATGTTAGCTCAGAAAAGAGGCAAATGTTTTAAATGCGGAATTGAAGGTCATTTTGCCAAAAATTGTAACATAGAGACTAGAAAGATAGGTAATCATCATAAAACACCTGGCCTTTGCTTTAGATGCCAGAGAGGCAAGCACTGGGCCAAAGAATGTAGATCAAAAGCAGATATTCAAGGACAAGAATTGCCTCCCCTCCCCAGAAAACGGGTATCGGGGCAACCCCAGGAAGCGTAGGATTGGACCTGTGAGCCTCCACCTACACAGTATTAACACCATAAATGGGGGTGCAAGCCCTCCCTACAGGGGTGTTTGGTCCTTTACCAAAAGACATGTTTGGCCTTCTCGTAAGACGTAGCAGTTCTGTTATGCAAGGGCTTCAAGTCTTTCCAAGAGTTATAGATAATGATTACACTGGAGAGTTAAAGATCATGGTTTCTTCGCCTTCTAATATTTCTACAGTTAACACAGGCCAGAGGCTTGCTCAATTGTTGCTTCTCCCTCTCATTAAAACTGCTCATCCTTCTAAAGCTAATCATAGAAATGATCAGAGCTTTGGCTCTTCTAATGCCTATTAGGTAAAACAAATTACAAGTACATAACAAAACTAGAAGTTTTTGCTAAACAAACAGAAGTTTATTAGTCTGCATTTAATATTGTAAAATTCCAAAAAGATTTCTAATTGTTTTCTGAGTGTTTAAGAAAATGAACTCTTCATATTATAAGAACTGTAACTTAAGTGTTGTTAACAAATGAATAACCTGTATTTGCCTTTAGACCTTTTTACTGTCATTCTAGTTAAATAATAAGTATTAATAACCTATAATTCTGTTTAGGCAAGTGCCTTAAAAGCTTTCTTTTGATGGCTTTCCAAGATCAAATTCAAAAAAGTGCTTTTTACCCCTAATTAACTCTGATATTTTCCAGAGGGCCCCTGGAACATGTCAGAGAAATTTTTTCTCATTAGAGAAAGTATTTGACTAATTTGGCTTATTTATCTAATATATAATTGCCTGGAAAGCACTGTTTAAAAGAAAGATGCCAAACTTTATTACTGAACATTTTATATTGCAAAAGTGTTCAAGTTTCCTTATGTCAACTGTCTTGTAGTAAGCTCTCATCAGATCTTTTGCCATTGTCATTTGTAAATCTTGTCATTTATAGCCAATGTTTTATTGCTTCTGAACTGGTAAAGAACTAGATTTCAGCAAAACAAATATTACTTATATAAGATTAAGTAAACTACAAATAGTTTTGTAGTGCGAGATGCATCCTTCCTGCTCTAATAGATTATCCTGAAAATAATCATGAAAGACTTCTCCGAGCTCTGCCAGAAATTTGTTTCCTCTGCTATACAGTGTGGGCGAGATTATTGGACTGACTTATACATTATACATTATATGGATGATATTCTTATTGCTGGAACTGATGGTCAACAAGTGCTCTGTTGTTTTGATAATTTGAAAAAGGCTTTATATGTTCGAGGATTGCAAATAGCTCCTGAAAAGGTTCAATTGCAAGACCCATCTACATACCTAGGATGTCAATTATTGGGATCTTGTGTTTCTACACAAAAGGTAGAATTTAAGTTAAATACTCTAAAAACTTTAAATAATTTTCAAAAACTTTTAGGAGACATTAATTGGCTTAGACCCTATTTTAAATTAACTACTGGAGAACTCAAACCTTTATTTGATATATTAATTGGAGATACAGGTCCTCGGTCCCCAAGAATTTTAACAGATGAGGGGCGCCAGGCCTTAAGAATAGTTGAAAAGGCCATCCAAAATCAATTCATTACTGCCATTGATTATGAACAACCTTTACATTTTATTATTTGTAAAACAGCTGTTACACCTACTGCTGTTTTCTGGCAACAGAATCCTATAATGTGGATACATTTGTCGTCATCGTCCCCCTCAAAAGTAATTTATCCTTATTATCAGGCTATTGCAGATATCATTATGTTAGGGCGAGAACAAGTAAAAAGATATTTTGGAAAAGAACCTGATGTTATAATCCTACCATATTCTATAAAACAAATAAATTGGCTTTTCCAGACCACAGATTGTTAGCCTGTGGCCTGTGCCTCCTTTTCAGGAACTATAGACAATCATCCCAACAATAAGCTTCTTCAATTTTTGAGTACCCATGAGTTTGTTTTTCCTATCAAAACTTCCTCCAAACCAATAGATACGGCTTTAACTGTGTTTACTGATGGGTCTTCTTCTGAACGTGCTGTGTATGTTTATAATAATTAAGTTATATCTTTCTTGACAAAAGCGAAGTCTGCGCAGCTAGTAGAACTGCAGTTATTGCAATTTTTCTGCCTTTCCAAATAAAGCATTTAATTTGTTTACAAACAGTTCTTACATTGCTCACTCAGTACCACTTTTAGAGACAGCTGCTCAAATAAAATATGCTTCTGAAGCAGCTTCCCTTTTCAGACAATTGCAAGGCCTGATATGGCAACGAGCCTGCTCATTTTTATTAACCATCTAAGAGCTCATACTGGCCTGCCAAGACCACTATCTCAAAGTAATTCCCTGGCAGACACAGCCACTTGAACAGTTCTCATTACCCAAATTCAAGATAACCATCAAACTGCTACTGAAGTGCATTCCCTCCATCATTTGAATGCACATACTTTAAGATTAATGTTTAAAATCACCAGAGAACAAGCTCACCAAATAGTAAAACAGTGTAAAACCTGTGTTACTTTCCTTCCTGTCCCTCACTTCGGTGTCAACCCTAGAGGGTTGGTACCCAATGCGCTTTGGCAAATGGATGTTACACATTTTTCTGAGTTTGGAAATCTTCAATATATACATGTTACAATAGATACTTGTAGCGGCTTTATCTTTGCTTCATTACAAACAGGAGAAGCTTCAAAAAACGTCATTGCTTACATGTTATTGGCCCTGTCTACTTTAGGCAAACCATCTCAATTGAAAACAGATAATGGGCCTGGATATACTGGTAAAAAATTTCAAGCCTTTTGCAAACAACTAAATATTAATCATGTCACTGCTATTTCTTATAATCCACAAGGACAAGCTATTGTTGAGAGAGCTCACTTAACCCTCAAAAACACAATAAATAAAATTAAAAAGGGGGAATGGTACCCCGTGAAGGGGTCCCCAAGAAACATCCTTGCTCATGCTCTCTTTATTTTAAAATTTTTAAACTTGGATGATAGTGGGCGTTCTGCCGCTGACCGTTTTTGAGACCCTAATACCGGACAGGACTTTGCAACAGTACTCTGGAAGAATCCGCTAGATAATCAATGGCATGGACCCGACCCAGTACTAATCTGGGGACGAGGCTCTGTGTGTGTTTTCTCACAAAAACATGATGCCACTAGATGGCTCCCTGAGAGAATGACTAGACAAGTTGGCTCCCTGAGAGAATGACTAGACAAGTTAATAATAATTCCTCCAGGGAGACACCAATGCCCTGAGAGTCGCCTCCTTTTTGTCTTCCTACAGGACCTCAAAAGAAGCAATGGACCATATTTTCTTCATCCTCCTGCTGATGAGATTTTGTAGCACATATGCTTTGGTTCAAGAAATTCATACTGCAAATCATGTTGACAATTTAAGTAAAAATGTTTCTATTGCATTACAGTTACAAGAAAAGACAGATAAAAAATTAGAAACCAGAGTGAATGCCTTAGAAGAAGCTGTGCTCTATATGGGAAACCAAATTCAAAATCTAAAAACAAGGTTGGCCACTAGATGCCATAGTGAATACAAGTGGATTTGTGTAACACCTCACTTGTACAATGAGTCAGACCAATCTTGGGATAAAATTCAAAATCATCTGTTAGGAATATGGGATCATACTAATTTGTCATTAGACATAACAGCTTTGCAAAATGAGATAAGTGATATCAGTAATTCAGCTGTATTCCCTGCTACAGCTTCTGAAGTGGCTCATTCCTTTTTAGAAACCCTACAGCGTTATACTTCCTCTTTCTCCTGCCGTTGGTTTCTTCAGCTATTAAGTCCAATTGTAGCTTATGGTATTTTATTCATTGTAATTCTGCTGATAGCCCCATGCCTCATCAACAAGCTCCTGCAGTTCGTTAAACACCAAATAGATTCTATCAAGATTCGTGAAATCCAAGTGCACTATCAACAACTGGAGAATGATGAGAGAGAGAGAGAGACCTGTATGTGGCTATGCGTAGGCCCCACTAAAGATAATTCAGAGTGGACAGTCAAAGACGGGTAAGAATAGCAAGAAAGGTACCAACCTAAGACAGGACATAGACCAATGCTGTCTATGTACCAATGACGGGTAAGGACCTTTTCTGTGCTATATCAACCTAAGACAGGTGCACTCTGCAAGGCCTCCCCTCATCTATAAATAAAATTAAAAAGGGGGACCTGTGGGGAGCTGGATATGCAACAGCCATAATAACTTCATCTTAGGCTCTCTCAGAAGCTGAGTTTCAAAAGTGCACAAATAGTTTCAGTTTCACATTCCGAGATATGTGTTTAAGTTTCAGTTTCATATTCTAAGAAGTAAGCTTAAGTTTCAGTTTCAGTTGCTGCTTAACGTCAGAAGCAACTGAGCATGCACACAACTCAGTGCATGATTGGAGCCTGTAGATTCCTTCATTAACATAAAGGGCAACCAATCAGAAGAAACCACGCCCCATCACACCCCTTCAAATACTATATATGCTTTGCTGTTTCTGCTAATAAACGAGACTTGATCAGAAGGCTTGTCTTGTCTCCATTTCTTGTGTCTCTTGTCTCCATATTTTCCCCGCCCCCACTCCAGGTTCTTCATTGCAGACCTGCAGGCTGCGACAACAACGTCCCGCGGGCTGGGACATCACACTATGGTGTAAATAGCTCGTAGCAGCTCCCAGGAGCAGAGGCCTTATCCACCTTATAAGAAGAGAGGAAAGTGGGGGGACGATTCCCAAAGGGGTAAGGGAGACGAGGATGGCTAAGGGAGCTGAGAGCACTGAATCCGAGGGCCACCACTCTGCTCGGGGTTACCTGTCTCTCGGAGCCACCTGTCTGCTTGGAGTCACCTGTCTGCTTGGGGTCACCTGTCTGCTTGGGG
>JAQQAC010020896.1:2010609-2051174 GCA_029783875.1 Phataginus tricuspis | reverse complement strand
ACCTGTCTGCTCGGGGCCACCTGTCTGCTCGGGGCCACCTGTCTGCTCAGGGTCACCTGTCTGCTTGGGGTCACCTGTCTGCTCGGGGTCACCACTCTGCTTGGGGTCACCTGTCTGCTCATGGTCATCTGTCTGCTTGGGCTCACCTGTCTGCCCAGGTCACCTGTCTGCTCTGGGCCACCACTCTGCTTGTGGTCACCTATCTGCTCGGGGTCACCACTCTGCTTGGGGTCATCTGTCTGCCCAGGTCACCTGTCTGCCCAGGTCACCTGTCTGCTTGGGGTTATCTGTCTGCTTGAGGTCACCTGTCTGACCAGGTCACCTGTCTGCTCGGGGTCAACACTCTGCTCAGGGTCACCACTCTGCTCAGGGTCACCTGTCTGCTTGGGGTCACCTGTCTGCTCAGGGTCACCACTGTGCTTGGGGCCACCTGCCTGCTCAGGGTCATCTGTCTGGGGGCACTCTGATGAAAATCAGAAAAACAGCAGGAAAACGAAGAGAAGCTTGGTTCAGGCAAGCAAGTCTCCCAGCTTTACCTAAAGATATAAAACGAAAATTTTTAAATAAGCCATAATGATTAATTTTGTGGGAGCAAACTGTTATCGCAAGTCAAAAGAAGCTGTCAAAACAGACAGCACTGGAAAACATGGCCAACCATCATGTGCTTCTGAACTAAAAATGTGTTGATCGAAAAGGCAAGTTGGTCACTGGCCACGAGTTCCCCACACTTTACAAGGATGCTGTCTTGCCTGCTAGACCCAAAGCCTCACCAACTGTTAGCAGCCCTTTGAATGACAATCAGTAACAGGGCATCACAAAGCCAAGCTAATTTGTGAGCAAAAACAATGTTAAAAATTCATCTTTCAGCAATTCCTGAGTTGCCAGATTGACTAAAATCATAGCAAAAAAAAAAAAGACAACATCTAACAAAGTCTTCAAGCAGAATGAAAATCTGCCTGACTGCTATGCCTCGTGATTCTGATGCTCACAGAACACAAAGGAACTGAGAGCTGAGGGACCCGCAGCCAGAGCCCTGGGCACTGGGCAGCCTATTCTTGTTCCTGCAACTTTGCCCAGGGACTGTGAACACCTTGAAGTAAAGTAAAGCAGTTTGAAAATCACTGGTGGCAAGAAAAAAAAAAAATGAGTCTTTTTTTCTGATTCTTCTGTTTCTCCTCTTTGAATATCCCTCCACTTCCCAATTCTCAAAAACAAAAATAACTACAACTGAATACAGCCAAAAAATGACTCGCGGTGGGAATAAAAACTTATTACTGCCTTGAATTAAACTTCTGGGGCTTAAAATTATCGCATTCTCCCAGAAAAATGAAAGTTGAAAACCCTCACGAAATATAAGAACGCACTGCAGCATTCTGAAAACAAGTGTTGCAACTGGGAAGAATTCCAGGATTTTTAAGCACCTGACTCTATGGATGTTGGTAGGATGGATGGCCACCAACAGCCATAAGCATTCACAGGGAAATGTAACATTTTTTAAAGGAGGTGTGGAATGGGCTCATTCCCTTCTCCCAAATAAATCTTTGTGTTGGGCCACAATTTCTGGTGGCCTGGGATTGGCTGCTTAACTCCAGCAGCGCTACAGAACATACTTGATGCCAAGCTGCCCAGAGACCTTCCAGGCTGTAACTGAACCACGGAGTTCTGGGGCAGAGCTGCCCAGAGGTAGCCTGGCCACTTGGAAACCAACCGGAGGGCCTAGAAGTTGCACACAGCCCCTCCTCGGGCCACTCGGTGCTGACAGTGTGGGTGGGCCCCCAGCAAGCCCACAGGTAAAGGCCTGTACGAGGCTGGGCCAACCCCCGCATCCAGTGTGCGGCCTCACTGGCCGTGGGGTAGGAGGGGCGGGGACGAGGCTGGGCAGAGCCCGGGCACCCAGCACGTGGCCTCACTGGCCATCGGGTAGGAGGGGCAGGAATGTATGTGCTTGGATTTCCGCTTTCTGCTATCACCTCTGTCACCAAGGACAAGACGTGTGATTGTTCTGTTTTCTCCTCTGGAAAATGAGGACCCTCACCTGGCAAGGTTGTTAAAGTGAAAATAAAAATCAGAAGGAAATGTCTATGAAGGAATTGAGGAAATTGCATATTTTTTAATTATTACTACAGCAGATGGCTGTACTTAAGGCTCAATAAAAGCCTGTAGCATTTAATAGGATTTTTTTTAAGTACTCAAGATCTTATGGGCAGGGAAGGGCACAGAAGGGCTGAGGGGAAGATGGGCTCCATCCACTGGGAGGCCCCTCCAGTGACCGTCACCCGAAGAGCGTCCTTCAGTCAAAAGCCAAGGAACAGGTGTAAAGGAAGCCCCAGTCAGGTGCACACTCCAGAACTGAGCTGACACTCGCATCAGAGACATTCTCGGGGTGGACGGGGGCCTCCTTCCTGGTCGGGAGGGCAGTTTGGGGCGCACAGGTATGTGCGGTACAAACACCATCTCTGTGTTTTCATACCTGGGGTGTGCACATTATAGAGCTCTTTCCTTAAAACAGAAATCTCCTCTGATCACCTTGTTGGTGTCTATCACACTGAATGATGATTTTTCTGTTAAGTTACCAAGACAAGTAGAAAATCAGAAGGTAGACATTCCCCAAATTCCAGTGGAAATCCTATTTCCCCAGCATCCAAAGGGAATCCTATTTCCCCAGCATCCAGTGGAAATGGTTGTTGAAAAATTCAATTGAGGGGATATCAACAATTACAATGGAAGTATAAAGTTGAGACGCAAACACGCTGATAAGAGGGCCAATCCCGGGTGAGCTGTTTCCCTGCTGGCCCGCAGATGAGAGATGGCGGGGAAGGGCACCTGCACAAAGACCTCTCACTACTGTCCTGAAGCCTGAAAGCCAGTGACCCTCCCTCACCCAGCCTCGCGGGTCCCAACGCCGTCCCTCTTTGGCTCCAGGCTGACTCTGCCCTCTGCTGCCCGAGATGCCCATGTTCTCACATCCACATACGATGTTCAAGATGTCTTTTCCCTTCAAGGTGTCCCAGGGTCATTGTTATCTGACTTTAACCGTGGGTAAACGCCAAGATAAGTCAGCTGGTGAGAGGTGGCAGGTGACAGCCTGCCCAAGGACCACATCCCTCCAGCTGGCGGAGCTCCCTTCAGCCTCCCCTGCAGCAAACACGCCTCAACCACCATTCTTCAAGGGGAGCGATGCCCGGGCCCTTATACACGGGGTCGGGGGAGGGAGGGGGCAGCACAAACAGCCTTAGATGATCCCTGCTACTGGGTAACCTCACAGGACTCCATTATCCCATGGGGTCTGAATCACACACTTCAAAAAGAAAAAGGGCTGCAGGTGTTTTGTTTTGGGAACTAAATTACAGCCAGAGCACAAAAGTCATTGATAAAGATGTGAAACAATTCAAGGCTATGGAGTGACCTGTAGGGCTTTCCACCCACGGACAGGAGACCTTCAGGCCTCACAAGATGCACTATGAGGAAGTTCTGGCTATGACATTACACGTTCACCAACAGAGGAAACAACCGTGTGACCTTGGGAGGTATACCTACCCTCTCTATGCCTCAGTTTCCTCATCTGTAATATATCCAACTTACATAATAAAAAGACAGTTAATATGTCCTCAGGATTTTTACAACTGGCAAAGCATTTCCGAAGCATCCTATCATTTGATACTGCAATGCATCGTGTTCCCACTCTTCACAGCCCGTATGTCACAACAGAAAGGTACAGATACGGAAACTCTTTGTAAACTGCTTTCAAAACTGCAAATCTAAACAATTACGATTATTAATAAACAGAAAAAGTTATAATTTGATGTCACTATTATGGGTTTTTTTAGAGGGGGCAGAAAAGGGATGGGCGAGAAGTAAGACTCTTTCTCTATTGAGTTTTCTCTGCATATTTTAACTATATTTCAAGAGACAAAGTAGCTACCTGTTTATAATAGGTTCATACAAGTATTCTCACTCATAGCTAAATTATTACAAAATATACACATTTCTATTTCTTCAACATCTATCTACATGACACACCTTTTTTCTTTGTGTTGTGTCTTAAGGGAAAGCTTTCCTTAAACGACATTCGTGAATTGTCTTGCTGAAATAGAAACCATCCATGTTAGCAGCTGAGACTTTTTTCTCTGAACCACGAACAAGAGTCCTCAGGAGTAGAATGCTCAGCTTCAGCTGGACCCTGAGAACTGAGGTTTACCACAAAGGTTAGTCTACCGGAGATATTAATGCACTCAACAATGATTTGCCAAAACATGACAGCCCCTGCTGGAAGGCCACCCACCTGTCCATGCTACAGCAAGGACCAAAGATAAATGAAGCCCACAGATCACTAGATAAGCTCCCCTAGTCTGGCCTCAGGGTCCAGCCCCAGTTGGGCAGACTCTGAACTCTGAGAAGTTCAGGGACCAAGCTGAACACTGGGACCTATGGATCCAGTTCATACTGATCTTCATGGGTCACTCCAAGTCTTCCCCCACCATCCTCCCAAATGTTTCCCGTGTCAAAAACGATCCAGCTCCACCTTGGAATGTAAAAAACTGCAAAGAGAATCAGCCCATCCTAATAACAAGAAAAGGCCAGATAATCTACAAAATTATAACCTTCTTGATCTACCCCCTGGCAGTTGAGATCACAGGGCAACCAGCAAGCCTGGACTCTCAGGACAGACAGACTCCACCAAGAAGATGCAGGGGCTGAGCTCTGGCTTCCCTGGGGCAGAACACGTGAGGGAAGGACCCCCAAATAAGCAGCAAAAAGATTTCAGCCCAAAGTTTTAGTGAGCATAGGCAAGCATGAGAGCACGCAGCCAAGGCTCCCTGGACAGATGGCCGATTCTACACCAAGGGCAGAGAAAATGCAGGTGAGCCTGGAGCAACTGGCAGTAATAGAAACAGAGGAGGTTCTTAAAATAACAAAACATGTCAAAGGAACTTGCCAAAGGGACCCAGGAGTCAAGCTGAAAGAATTCCAAAGGCCAAAAGGGGAACAATTAGAACAACAAAATAAATAATATAAAACTGCATTACAACTAAAGTAGAAAACAAACATATAGGAGTGTATAATGAAATGCATAACTGGTTCAATAAATAAATAAATAAGAGATAAGAAGCAAATATTCCTCACAGGAGAATTCCAAAAAACAGACGTATAGATTAAGTTTCCCTCCTGCAGGGAGTGGTAAATTCCCACCCTCCCTCTTCAGGAGGCTAACCTTACTGACTTACTCTTGACAAATAGAATAAGGAAGGGGTGAGGAATCTGATGAACACCACATTAACTAGGTATTGAAGATCACTCTTCTTAGGGATGCCATGTGAATGTCCCCTGATGTGATGTAATAAGAACACTTCATCTCTGTGGCCTTCCTCCTGAAACCCCATACAAGTCTGATCACAAGAAAACATCATTGGGGGACATTTTTATGAGGCGTACATTGCCCTGATATCAAAACCGAACAAGGAATACCAATTACAAGCAAAGAAAGTTGTACTCCAATAACCTCTTTGAAAACAGACACAAGGATCCTTTGCAAAATATTAACATGTTGAATCCAACTATATATATAAATATAATACACCATGATTGAGTGGTGTTTATCCAAGGAAAACAGATCTAGCTCAACATTTGAAAATCAATCAACTCAATTCAATATCTCAACAGACTAAAAAAAGAAAACCACAGGTTTACCTCAATGAATGCAGAGAAATCAGATGATAAAATTCAGCATCCATCATGGTAAAACTTGCAGCAAATGAAGAATACAAGGTAACTTTCTCAGTCTGATAAATGACAACTACAAAAAAAATGTGTATAAATGTATATTATATTACATATACATAAATATAAACATACACGTATACATACACATACACATAGTTTACACTTAGTAATGAAAGTCTGAATGTTTCCCCCTTAAGATCAAGAGGAATTCAAGCACATGTGTTCTCACCACTCCTTGTCGACAAGCACTGGAGGCCCAAGCCAGTGCAATAAGGTAATAATAAGAAATAAAGGCATCAATACAAGAAAGGAAGAAATAATATGGTCTTGATTCACAGACAATATGATTGAATCTATAAAAAAGCTACTGGACCTAAGGAGTTTATTAAGATTTCAGAATACAGGTCAATATACAAAAATCAGTTGTTTTTCTATATATTAATAACAATCAGAAATTAAAATTTTAAGTGCCATGTACAATAACTCCAAAAACAAAACAAAATACTCATGCATAAATATAATAAAACATTAAAACATGTGCAAGATCAGTATGCTGAGTGCTAAAAATACCTAAATAAGTGGAGAGAGAGACTATGTTCATGGAATATCATATTCAATATTATTAATATGCACATTTTCTCCAGATTGATCTTTAGATCAATGCAATCCCAGTCATTTCCACCAGGATTTCTACAGATATCAACAAATTGAGTCTAATATTTATTTGGAAAGACAAACAATGCAAAAGAACCCAAAACAATGTTGAAAAGGAAGATAAAATTGGAAGTCCCACAATCTGAGTTCAACACCACAATTATCAAGAAAGTTGGGTATTGGTAGAAGGAAAGACACAGAGCAATAGAGAATATTGAGTCCAGAAAAGACCGACACATGTATGGTCAATTGACTATGAAAAATGTGCAAAGAAATGTAATACAGAAAGGAAATCTTTTCAACAAATGGTGCAGGAACAATTAGCCATATGCAAAACATAAAAAAATGAACCCCATTCCTACACTGGAGCCCATAAAAATTAACTCAAGTGGATCCAAAAATAAATGTAAAACATAAACCTTCAAGAGTAGAATAAAACATAAGAAAATCTTTGAGACTTTCAGTTTGGCATAGAATTCTCAGATACGAAATGAAAAGCACAATCCATAAAAGAAAAATTGATAAATTGGACTTCACCAAAACTAAAAACTTCTGCTCTTCAAAACATGTTAAGAAAATTAAAAGACAAGCCACATACTGGGAAAAAAATTTTCAAAACATGTATCTGATAAATAATTTGTACCTAGACTACATATGGAACTTTCAACACTCAATAAAAAGAAAGCAGTAGCCCAATAATAAAAATGGAGGCAAAAGATCTGAATAGACACATCTGCAAAGAAGATACAAGGATGGCACATAAGCATGAAAAGATACTGAACATGATTCATCAGTAGGGAAATACAAAGAAAAATCACAAATGAGGCACCACTACAAAACAAATGACTAAGTATGTTTTATAACTGGCAACACAAACTGGGGCGAGGCAGCAGTTTGAAGCTCTCATTTATTGCTTGGTGGGGCTGTCAAACAGCACAGCTGCTTTGTGAAAATGTGCAGTTTCTTTATTTAATAAAGTGAAACACACTTTACCCCGTGGCACACCAGCCCCACTGGTAACTGTTGACCCCTCAGCACATAAATGTTCACAGCTGCTCTTCTCAGAATTTCCACAAACCCAGGACCACCCAGTTAAAAGGGACAACTGGTTGTGCCCTCAAAAGGATGAATCCCAGTAAGCAGAAGAGGCAGCTCAGAAGAGGACCTGCTCTTCAATGCCAGTCACAGGACGTTCTGGAAAAGGCAAAACCTCAAGGCAGAAAAGAGACAAGCGGTCACCAGGTCACGTGGGAGGGGGCAGAGGGAGAGGTGTTGAGTTCGGAGGGACATAAGGCAATTTGGGGGCACTGGCCGTTCCACACTTGACTAAGCTGGTAGTTACCTGCCTCCACGTGTCTCTGAAACTCCTAGAACTCAACCTGAGAAGAGTAAGATTCACTGCATGTAAGTCACCCCTCACTTTTTTAAAAGGAGATGAAATGACCTAAGAGAACGGTGGGGTGGAGTGGCGGGCCAGGAGACCCCGCTTGCCGAGCACTTTATAAAACTGAGAGGAATTATCACAAGTATGAAAACAGCAATGAAGGCACCTGCAGACACCAGCGGAAGCAGAACCAGAGAGGGCACAGCACACAGGTGCACCTCTAGGGCTTCCTGGCTGAGGGCTCGCCCTGCAGCAGGAGCAGCCTTTCTGCCCAAGTTGCTGAGCCCCTGGAAGTTTAAGGGGAAATTCTGGAAGTGAGAAGTTGCAGAAGGGCTGAAATCCAAAGTCTGACTGGAAAGCCTGCCCTGCTCATGCTCACCACCAGCCGTGTGTTTGTAGACGTTTGTCAAAATTCCTCAAATGCCAGTGAATGTAAATCATACCTCAATAATGCTGTTAAAAACAAATGTGCTTTTGAAGAACAAAACAAGCCAGGACAACACATCTGGAGGTGCCCACGCCACACGTTCTGGAAACACAGCCAAGCCTGTGGGACAGAATCTCCACCATGTGCGGATGAGAACACATCATCCATCTGAAATCTGTGGTGCCCAAAACACCCAGAAAACAGCTGAAAGCAAACAAGAAACTAAAAGTTATGTCAGCAATCCACGTGTTAAGGTTCACGCTCTTCGTCGAAGGGAGAGCGTCCAGGCTCCATGGGAGCCTCTGGGCCCAAGTCCAGCCACCAGACAGGAGCCACATGTTAGGAGGAGGCGCCCCCAAGCCCCCAGGGAGAGCAGCTGGGCACGACTATACAGAGAAACGGGGGAACTCAAAAGGCAGGCAAGTGGGGGCCACTTTGCAGAGGCACAAAAACCTGCAGACCTCAGTCTTTGCAAACATCAAACACAGCAAAGATACTGGCTACGTGCAAAGGATGACTGATTCATCAGGTGGCAGGTTTTTAAAAGAAAGACCTTGTGGCTTAACCACATTGGCAAAATATATATGGAAAACCGCTTTTGCAAAACTCACCTTTGCTTAAAAATGAGAGAAATTAGGTATTATTGTATTTGCATTTTATCAAATCATTCCCACGAGAACCACTCAATTTGGCATGCAGCATCTTTGAAAGAGGTGGTAAGCAACTTGAAAGTCCCTAGCACCATCTCTAAGATTAAACACTAAAAACTTATTTGCAAAAACTTTGTCACTTCCTTTAAAATGTCATAAAATACTTTCTAAAACACTTCACAGAAGCACTGCCCTGGAAACACAGACATGAGGTGACACGCTCATTCTTTGCCATTTTTCAGGGGTCACCGGCAGCTGATGTGAATGACCCAGTAATAAAGCATCGCTTTTGACTTTGCTGCCACCTACCACCGAAGAAACAGAACCCCCAAAAATGCCCAGCTCAGCCACATGCCTAAGCCCAGGACACTAACAGGGAGACGCTAGGCTTCCTTCACAGCCCATTCTCACCCAAGCTCCGGGAGTCCTCCGCCAGGAGGGCTGTGCCTCAGCCTGCTGACCCCAGACCAAGTGGGCCCTCCCTGCCCTCAGCACAGAAGTGGCACCTCTCCTGGGCTCACCTGGGTCACTCTGGTTCTATTCATGACTTTTGTACGCCTACTATGTGTCGCCAGAACCTCCCCCAGGACTTCATTGTCGCACAAATACCTTCCAGGGAGCGCGTAGAGAGAATCAGAGGTGGATCACTGACGGTCAGCTCAGAACCTGATCGGGGCTGGGGGGAGGGGCACTGTTCACTTGAATGAGGTTATTTGGGGATTCCCTAGATTCTCGGTTATCCATGTTATCCGGAAGGATAAAAACATGGCAATTCTACATTTGTCAGTGGCTGTATTCATCCCTATTTTTTAGTTTATATTTCCAAGTTTTAAATAACAATCTAGACTTGTCAAAATAGACCTAGAAAGGAAATGTCACTCACAATTCAAAAGAAGGTAAACTTTTCCTCAACCTGTTACAATTTCTCTAAGAGACCAAAATGAGGGTAAAAGATAACATTAAAATTCTCACTGTAAAGATTTTCCCTTAAAAGTCCAGCCGAGGTGGAAGTACTTCGAAATTATGTTAGTATTATTTTGTAAATGTCCATCACGACAGTGAGTCTCTCTTACTTACGTGTGTGCATGCAGTCGAAAGAGTGCGCCTCTGCTTTTCTCTGGGATAAAGGGAATGAGATTTTTTAAACAAAATAGTTTTGACACCAAAATTATTTACTGGGAAAATGACAGGATTTCAGCAAATACTGATGGTAAAGTAATAAATATGACTTCAGAAAAGTCAAGTGCAAGCATGGTAAGAAAATGTCCCTAAAAACATCCATCTGCTTCTATCGGTTCCTTCCTTCACGGATTCACTGTCACCCTTAAGGCAGAGTTTTCAGAAGTCGGAAACCAAGGAAACGAAAGGGCAACCATGAAACAGAATAGAAAATAGTTCTTCAATATATTAGGAACAAAAGACAAATAAAGGAAAACAGAGCCCCTTTTTAAAAATGGAGGAAAATTTCAGTTTCTGAGATTAAAAACAAAAGAGATTTTGATCTTTGTTTTAAATGTCTATTTCCTGAAAATGCCAAATATTAGCAAAATACCAATTATCTTTTGTGCACCTACTATGTACCCAGGGCTCTGCCTATCACTGCTACAGGTTGCCAGGGAAATGTAAGACATGGTCTTTATACTGAAGGAATTCTTAGTTATCCTGAGGAACTAATAATGCAAAATGCATGCCAGTGAGACAGCATATAGCTAAGTGTACAACTGTGTTAACACAGAGTGAGTTTTGCAGAATTTCAGGAACTACCAATGTTTGGAGTGGTCAAGAGTGGTTTCCCAGAAACCACTTCACAGAAGCGATCAGACTTAGGTAGGGACAATACAGGTTTTGAACAGAGCAGTGACACAAAGAGGCAAATGTGTGCAGGGGTAAACAGAGTCAGGAGAACAGTGTGAGGCCAGGAGTTCACCAGCGTCAACCAGTGTCAGGGCAGTGAGAGGGAAGACTGGGTGAGGGGTCCTGGAAAGAAAACCTGGCTGGCTGGCTGGAAGTTGGGGGCACCATGAGAGGTGTGCCTCTCTAGGGGCCTGGTGGCAGAGATAAGAATTGGCTCAGTGGTGTTTAGGACATTCTTCCTTGAGAGGAAGCAGGATATCCAAATGGAAATGTGGGGGCTCAGGAAAATCACAAGATTACATGCTACAGAAGGTCTGGAGAACTGAAGCTGTCAGAGACTCCACGGGAGACGAGAATGCCACAGCAGAACTGGGAGACACCAGTGGGAGGGCCACCCACCCGAAACAATGTTTCAGGGGGACGTGAGCTCTCCAGCCAGGCAGCCTGGGAACGCACGGAGGAGTCAGCCTGCTGGTGAGGACAAGAGAGCATCATGCCCTGGGACAGGGCGTGCTGTGACCAGAGACTGACAGGCAGTGTTGAAAAAACCCAACGCTGTCAAGGCTGGAGCACCTGGAGGTATGATCTAACCATCCAGGCGAACGGTTGTGGGAGACAGGCAGGTGGCGCCAACCCTCCAGGCTGATGAGAGGACAGACAGAGAGCGGAGGATGCTGGGAATCCGTCACTGGTGTGGAAAGCCTGATGTGAAAGTGGCTGCAGCCATCCTCACAGGGACTGCTCGCAAAGCAAATGCCCATACGCATTCCAGGTAAGTCAGTGAGCGAGGAGCAACCTTGCAAAGTTGACACCCTGCTTACCAGAAAGTAAAGCAAAACTCCAAGAAAGAGGAGAGATTAATGATACTGACAAGGCAGAAGGTAAAGGCAGGCATGTGGACCCTCAGGAGCTGAGGAATGAAGAAACTTTAGAGAACAATGGTGGGCAGGTTCATTTAGGAAAGAAGGGGAAATCCTTGCCTCTGGGGCCTGAGCTAAAGGCAGCACCGCCTGGCGGGCGGAGAAGAGGTCCTCCTGGGAGCCTTTCCTGCTCACACGAGCATGGCGCTGTTCGCACCTGCAGACCCCGCGTCCAATCTCTGCCCCAGGCTTCCACAACCTCCGCACATCACTGAAGGGCCACCTTCATTTGCTTCTGCAAACATCAGGGTTGGCTAAAGATAGGCAGAGGGATGTCAGACACCAGTCTATTTGGCAAAGGGCAGAAAAGGTTGGTCCTAGAACAAATAGCTTAAGACCAAACTAGACCCTGTCACCCAAAGGACACAGTGGGGGTGACTGAGCAGTGACAAGGGCTCGAAGGAAAGCAAGTGTGGCCTCGTGGAGTGCAGGCACACTTCCCTCTCCACGACCGGCGGCCTTCTGCAGGGCTCAGGAGAGCAGTGGCTCGTGAATGGACAGCAGTCTGCACCGTCAGCATCCCACTCCGCCTGAACCTGACACAGAGTCTTGCATGTCTGAAAGGCATCGAACGCAGAGCACACTGCCACTGGACATTCGGAATGAGATTAAAATATTTCGATGGCAATAGGGAAATAACTAAAATCTACAGTATCGAGAGAAGCAAAGAGATGTTTCCATTTCCTCCTCAGTAATATGAAAGGACTGGAAAACAATCATTTCTAGAGTAGATTCTGGCGCAGAATTCTCAGATCCCACAGACACAGAACACTCCGCAAACGAGACCACCTAGCAGGAGCCGGCTGTCAGCCTGACACGGGCTTGGGTATCAGTTGCAGATGTGGAAATTTTGGGATGTGTATTTGGACAGTAGTGACAATGTTGAGAGGGTCTTATACAGAGAATGGGACTCAAGGAGGATCAGGACCATTTCACTCCACCCCAGGTATATGCATGGTTTGTTGAATTCATGTGCATACAGTGCCTATGATATTTACCAATTTGTGAAATGCATTATTTAATATATTTGAATGCAAGGTATAAATTTCCTTTTTGGTATATTACAACTTCAAGACAAACCTGTCCCTTCCTACTCATTCTATTAACAAGCAGGAAATGTGAATTGTGTCTCTAGAAATCTTTTTGCACTGCCATGGATTCCCCTCCTTCACATATCAATATAGACAAATGCTGAAGGTAATAAATAAATAAGTACGCCTTGACCTGCACTGCTATTGAATGGCAGCCTCTCCAAGCAATCCTCCCAGCAGGTCTGAGTCCTGAGTTACTCATCCCTGCTGTTTCTCATCTCAGCTTTCTCTTGGAGAAGAGCTGCCAGGATCATAGGAGACATGTGGGGCCAAGAAAACAGGACCCTGAACAATCTCACTTGTTAATTCAAAGTCCCGTGGGTATTCCAGTCCCTTTCCTCTCAGGTTTCTGATTTTCTCTCCTCTAAACTACTCATGGGAGAAGACATTTTTTTCCTCCAAAATACAGCTATCAATTTTGGGCTAACTAAGTAATAAACGCACCTAAAAGTACATTCCCAGAGTGTGGTGCAGGTAGCCAGTAAAAGTTTCTCATTAAGCTTTCTCAGAAATGAAAATTGTAAATGTTACCTTTTTTGTATCCAAAAATTGCATTTATGGCTCAATCTATGTTACAGAAACCAAAACTCCAGGGTGCTTGTACCTTACAAAATTTTTGTAAATGCACCACATACAATCTCATAATTAAAAATAATTAATATGTCTTAGAAGTTAAAGATAGTAATTCTACATTAATAAAAAGATAAAAATAGCTATAAATAAAATGCTTTCCTTTTGTGACTGCAATGGGTTCTGCTTTGTGTAGCCATATTTTAATAAAAACCTGTCACCCTGAGGCCAGCAGAAGCGGGATGAGATGACCACTCATGGAGAGCAGAAGTGGGTTCTGGCACCCACACTCCTGGGCTGGACTCACAGCTCGGAGGACGGCCTCGCTGAACCGAGGAAGGTCTTTCCTCCTGTCTCCGTGTCCCATTCCTGCTGCTTAGGCACTACAGGGCATCGAGTGCTCTCTGAGTCCTTGCCTTCACCCTGGGAGGCGCCTCTGCTGGCCATGCTAACCGAGGGCTTGCTCGCAGCGAATCCCGGGCTGTTCCTGGCTATGTCCCAGAGGGTAGCTGGAAGTAAGTTTTGTTCATCTGCTTAAAATAAGTTTTCTATAGCACATAATAGAGCAGACAACTGTATGAGCGGCGGTCACAGGCCACTGAGAAGCCGGCGCCTGCCTGGGCATCCGGCCTGGGTTTGCCTCCCTCCTCTTCACAGGGCCGAGGTCAGCAAATAAGTCCCATCTGAGGGACAGACAGAGGCCTAGGCAGCAGGTCAGATGGGCATCACCTTGATCCCACCCGCTGCCCAGAGGCAGAGGCTTGGCAAGGAGGGCAGTCCACTGGGAGAGCAGCGGGGCCAGCAGCCTGGGCCTGCATGCACAGGGCCAGGAGAGGGACGGGGTGCTCAGGACCACAGTGCCGGGGAGGAGGGCTGAGCCCACTGGGGACGACAGCGAGGGCTGCCAGGGCATTCTGAGGCCAAAGTGCAAGAGTTTCTGAGATGGAAGGATGGGGGTGGAAACTGACCCCATTTCTCAATCTTTTCTCTAGCTTTCTTGAGGTGTGATTGACAAATATGTCATATATTCAGCTTGTATAGCATCATGTGCAGAGAAGCACGACATGCAGTGCAATGAATATACGTGCTGTGAAGTGATGGCCCCCGTCAGGTTAATGAGCACATCACCTCCTGTCACCTTGTTTGTGTGCCAGGGACACCTAGGATCTACTCTCAGCAGATGTCAGGTGCACAGCACAGCAGCACATACAAGAGAGTGCTGAACACTGACCCCAGGGCCAGCACATCGCGTATCTGGCTGACCTTTTCACTTCTCTAGACTGGACCACAGTCTTGCCATCACCTCCTTCAGCTCCCTAACTGTGATTTCCAAAACTGTCAGGAATTCAAAAAAAGTGTTTCAACAGAGCCCACCATTTGAAAAGATGGATTGGCTCATCTGTGCCTGTTCTATTATAAAATATTAATCAGTACCTTCTGTCTTATTATGAGGGTATCACACAGAATGCATGTCTGCAACTGTGTCGAAGAGAAGACAGCTCTTCTATTTTAAAGTGAAAATTTCTTTTAACTTGATCCAAATGGATCTCCTATGTATAGTGGAATCCAAGCTTTACTTTCTCTAAAACCATGTAATTCTCTAGAAATTCCATTACTTCATATTTCACTCACCATATCCCACTTAGCATTATTGATGACTCACACTTAGCTCTTGAGTCTCCAGTGTTGATCAATACTAACCTCGTCTCTTAGAGAAGCAATAAAACACTTAGTTGTGGTGGCAGAGTGGTATCAAGATAATAAAGAGAAAAAATAGTAAAGATACTGGACAATGAATCTCAGAAATCAATTTAAAAAATCAATGCTGTTTTCATTCTGTCACCAAAAGCCTGCATTAGAGACAATACTAGATCAAAAACCGCTGCTTTTATTGGCATTTCTGGCTATGTTAATTAAATGAAAACCCTCAGCTGATTGACTGATAAAGCATACAATAAGAGGAAATTACTGCATGGATCTTTGTAGGCATTTTCATTCGGCAAGATGCTTAAACGGTGCTTTCATCAGTAGCTGCATGCAATGGAAAATGCCTGATGTACTGAGTTTAGTATTTATGAAGTATGTTTAATATGATTTATGGCAGTTGAGATAAACCATTACTTTATTTTTTTAAAAGGTCTCACTGTTTCGTCACTCATGTTATACTCGTAATGTCCCAACTACTCACTTTTCTGATCTGATTTGTTTTCCTCATGCAAGGCAAGCTGTTTCCCAGCCTCACCAGACCACTTGAAGCAGAGGCACATATGATGGGAAGCACCCATTTCTTTCAAAACCCCAGATCCCATGACATTTCTGCCCTCAATGGATTTCTAAACACAGTATAATTTGGGGTGGAATTATAAAGACAAGAAAATAAAAAACAGAACATAACTTTTTTTTTAAGAAAATAAGTGCACATTTATCACTGATAGATACCTCCTGCTCTATAGCTATCCTACCAAAATTCCCCACAGGGCTCTACTTTGTTTTCAATTTCCCTGTTACTATGACTCAACCTAAAGTCATACTATGCTTTGTAATTTCCAATTTTTCAACAACACAAAACATTGAAGACTAAAAGCTAGGAGAGAACCAGACCTCTCCCTCTTATGCCAAATTCTAGCCCGGGAATGCCCATCCCGTTCAGTGAAGAAGTTTTTGGACAAGTCATGCTCCTTGGCAGGGAAGGGGGAGGATATTACAAGCAAAAGATATGGGCCCTACACAAGCTGCTGACCGTTCAGGAGAGACAAACATGAGTCATGCCACAGGGAGTCGTCAAAACCTATAAAGCACACACAAAATAACGGGGACACGTGGGGGAAAGGACATGACTAAAATAGCACACATAACTGCTGAAAGAAGAGAGCATTAAGAAATGACCAAAATGGGTAATTTAAAAGTTTCTTGGAAGAGATGATTTGTGAACCAATTGGAGATATGCCATTAGAAAAAGAGTGAAGGATCAGGCCACAAATTCACTTAAAGTCGAGGAAGTGCAAGAATTGGTGCCATGTTATTTACAATAGCCAAGAAATGGAAACCACCTAAGTGTCCATCAGTAGATGAATGGATAAAGAAGATGTGGTACATATACACAATGGAATATTATTCAGCCATAAGAAGAAAACAAATCCTACCATTTGCAACAACATGGATGGAGCTGGAGGGTATTATGCTCAGTGAAATAAGCCAGGCCGAAAAAGGCAAGTACCAAATGATTTCACTCATACGTGGAGTATAAGAACAAAGAAAAAAACTGAAGGAACAAAACAGCAGCAGACTCACAGAACCCAAGAACGGACTAATAGTTACCAAAGGGAAAGGGACTGGGGAAGATGGGTGGGAAGGGAGGGATAAGAGGGAAAAATGGGCATTACGATTAGCAGATGTAATGTTGGGGGGGCATGGGGAGGGCTGTACAACTCAGAGAAGACAAGTAGTGATTCTAGCATCTCACTACACTGATGGACAGTGACTGTAATGGGGTAGGTGGTGGGGACTTGATAATAGGGGGAGTCTAGTAACCATAACGTTGTTCATGTAATTGTACATTAATGATAGCAAAATAAAAAAAATTTTTAATTTAAAATTTAAAAATTTTTTTAAAAAAAGAATTGGTGCCACATTGTAAGGCATCATTTCAAGAGAGGCAAGGGGCCAGGCCTCCCCCTGGTGTGTGGAAATGTGGAGGAAGCCGGCCACCACAGTCCACCCAAGGCTGCACACGGGCCTCGCAGCATCTGACGCGCCCGCCACTTGTTCTCAGCTGACCACTGTTTCTTCTGGTCTGGCACTATGAACAGAGCTTTGCTGGACAAGAAAATTAGACTATGAAGTTGCCAAAACACATTAACACCTCACTGTGGAGAAGATACAAGCCCCGCCACTTAAAGATGACTTCCATTAACCCTAACCTGGAACAAATGTCCTGCGGACAAAACCACCCTCAATGGTCACTGCCAATCAGAGGCTGGACAGCCGGTTCTCGATGTGCCCTTATAGTCCACGTGTTTTCATTTATAGACATGAAGATTTTTAGCAGAACAAATGCCACTCAAGTTGTTTATTTTTTAAGTTTACATGTAACTCAAGGAATAAATTTAATAACAGACATGAGTTCTATTCATATGTCACTCAGTAACTTTTTTCATTTTTCCAATGGGCTAAAATTTAAATATTACAAAGGCAAACAAAGTCTGCTATTTTTCCATCACACTGATGACATGCAACCCAAAATATGCTCAGTAGGGTCTAAGTTGTGGCCCAATGCTGCCACCAGCATGCTGTCAAGGGACTTCGCCTTGATCTGATCATACATAACATCATCATGAAACACACAAACTGCACCTTTAAAAGGTGATGGAGCACTTCATAAACCAATGAAAAATCTTATTCAATATGCATTTTGACTGATTATTAAAATTATTACTTTATCTTATTGCTAATGAAGTTATGCTTGATTTTTGAAACCTCTGAAGAACAATTTCACAGTTATCATGTCATCTTCTTACGCACTTTGCACCTGGGACTTGTTTCTATGGCAACCTCTCTTGATGCCTGGAAATCCGAAGTGATCATGTTCATGTTACGTCCCGTAGTGCAAAAATAAAACGAAAACACCGAGCTGCACAACCAGGCCATTCTGAATGTTTTTTGTTAGTGTTAGGGTTCAGAGAGTTATTATCAGTCTATACAGGATAGACGTAGAATAATTCAACATCTAGTTTCATGATTTAAATTTTACTTTACAGTTTATAGAGTATTACTGGATAAATTATTTCAGCTGTTTACTAAGTCTTCTCAATTTTTCACTACAATCTAAAAAATAATACCTAATGAGAAATCAAATTGAAAATTTATTCCAGTAAAAGAGAAATAAAATTGTCTTTTTAAATCGTGGCATGAGGCTTCCAGGAAGATGGCGGCATGAGCAGGGTGGCGGAAATCTCCCAGCACTATATTTATCTATGAAAATACAGCAAATACAACTATTCCTAAAAGAGAGACCAGAATACACAGGAAAGTGCACAGCATGCAGCTACACCTGAGAGGACTCGGCACCCCACAAGGCAGGTAAGATATGGAGCCACGACCCGGTGGGACCCGAGCACTCCCCCACCCCAGCGCACTGGAGGGAGGAGAGGATTCAGACCAGGGAGGGAGTAGAATTACAGGACCGCGAAATAACCAGCCCCGGTGATCTGCGCAGGGAGTGCTGACACACATCGCGCGGTGTAGCGGAGATTGGAGAGTCAGAGGGGCAGGATCTGAGCGGGGAACCTGCCAGGGTGCCTGCAGCCAGCTCTGGGAAGGAAAAAAAAGAAGAAAAGCGCGTGCTTTTTTCAGCGGTCTTAAAGAGACAGGAGCCCAACATAGGACAGGATCGCGCTGGCACACTCAGCCCAGCAGGCTGGGAGTCCTGGGGAGTTTCGGAGCCCTTAGCTGGCGACTGGGAAAGGGTGGACGCAATTAGACTTCCCACAGAGATCAAGAGCCTCCCATTCGTTCCCACCCCAGCCAGAGCTATAAACGGCCGTGCAGAGCAGTGCGGCCACAGCTCTGGAATAGTGGAGCAACAGCACCACCTACAGCATCCACACAGAATCCACTCGCAGTGGGCAGTTTTTTGTTTTTGTTTTTGTTTTGTTTTGTTTTGTTTTTTCTTCTCTTTCTTTTATCTTTTCTGTTTTTTTATTTCTTTCTTTCTTTCTTTTTTTTTCTCTCCTTTTTAAAGTCATAAAGAGCCCAGCTGACATATGTGGCAACTACCAGCAACCACTTCTATAGCCATGAAAAGACAGATGAATATGGTACAGACAAAGCTCCAGACCCAGACAACACCAGAGAGGGAACCTGAAGGGATGGACATGCACAGTCTTCCTGAAAAAGAATTCAGAATAAAAGTCATAACCATGCTGACGGATCTACAGAGAAATATGCAAGAGCTGAGGGAGGAAGTGAGGGAAGTGATGAAAGACAATGGAGAAATCAGACAAGCCATCAACAGGCTTAACAGCAGACTGGATGAGATGCAAGAGACTGTTAATGAAATAGAAATCAGAGAACAGGAATACAGAGAAGCTGAGGCAGAGAGAGATAAAAGGATCTCTAGGAATGAAAGAATATTAAGACAACTGTGTGACCAATCCAAATGGAACAATATTCACATTAAAGGAGTACCAGAGGAAGAAGAGAGAAAAAGGGATAGAAAGTGTCTTTGAAGAAATAATTGCTGAAAATATTCCCACGCTGGGGAAGGAAATAGTCTCACAGTCCACGGAAGCCCACAGATCTCCCAACACAAGGGACCCAAGGAAGACAACACCAAGACACATAACAATTAAAATGGCAAAGATCAAAGATAAAGACAGAGTATTAAAGGCAGCTAGAGAGAGAGAAAAGATCACCTACAAAGGAAACCCCATCAGACTATCATCAGACTTCTCAACAGAAACCTTACAGGCCAGAAGAGAATGGCATGATATATTTTACGTAATGAAACAGAAGGGCCTCGAACCAACAGTATTGTATCCAGCACGATTATCATTTAAATATGACGGAGGGATTAAACAATTTCCAGACAAACAAAAGTTGAGAGAGTTTGCCTCTCATAAACCACCACTACAGGATATCTTAAATGTACTGTTCTAGAGGGAAGCACCCCTAAGGCTAAAAAGATGTCACCAGAGAAAATAAAATCATAGCAAAGAAAGCAGACCATCCAAACACTAACTAAAGGCAAAGAATAAAACACCTAATATATAAACAATGTAGGAGGAAGAATAAGAAGGGACAGATAAAGAAACATCACACAGTGTTCACAATAACTTAACAAGAAAGCTAAGTTAGATTGTTAGATAGTAAAGAAGCAACCCTTGAACCTTTGGTAATCACGAATCTAAAGCCAACAATGGCAATAAGTACATATCTATCAATAATCACCCTAAATGTAAATGGACTGAATGCACCAATCAAAAGACACAGAATAATAGAATGGATAAAAAAGCAAGACCCATCTATATGCTGCTTACAAGAGACTCACCTCAAACACAAAGATATACACAGATTAAAAGTGAAGGGATGGAAAAAGATATTACATGCAAACAACAAAGAGAAAAAAGCAGGTGTTGCAGTACTTGTATCAGACAAAATAGACTTCAAAACGAAGAAAGTAGCAAGAGATAAAGAAGGACATTACATAATGATAAAGGGGTCAGTCCAACAAGATATAATCATTATAAATATATATGCACCCAACACAGGAGCGCCAGCATATGTGAAACAAATACTAACAGAAGTGAAGGAGGAAATAGACAGCAATGCAATTATTTTAGGAGACTTCAACACACCACTCACTCCAAAGGATAGATCAACCAAACAGAGAATAAGTAAAGACACAGAGGCACTGAAAAACACACTAGAACACATGGACCTAACAGATATCTACAGAACTCTGCACCCAAAAGCAACAGGATACACATTCTTCTCAAGTGCACATGGAACATTTTCCAGAATAGACCACATTCTAGGCCACAAAAAGAACCTCAGTAAATTCAAAAATATTGAAATCTTACCAACCAACTTCTCAGATCACAAAGGTATAAAAGTAGAAATAAATTTTAGAAAGAAATCAAAAGGCTCACAAATACATGGAGACTTAACATTCTCCTAATTAATCAATGGATTAACGACCCAATCAAAACAGAAATCAAAGAATATATGGAGACTAATGACAACAACAACACAAAGCCACAACTTCTGCGGGACGCAGCAAAGGCATTTCTAAAAGGAAAGTATATTGCAATCCAGGCCTATTTAAATAATGAAGAGCATTCACAAATGAACAGTCTAAAGACAAAATTATTGAAATTGGAAAAAGAAGAACAAATGAGGCCCAAAGTCACCAGAAGGAGGGACATAATAAAGATCAGAGAAGAAATAAATAAAATTGAGAAGAATAAAACAATAGAAAAAATGAATGAAACCAAGAGCTGGTTCTTTGAAAAAATAAACAAAATACATAAACCCCTAGCCAGACTCATAAAGAGAAAAAGAGAATCTACACACATAAACAGAATCACAAATGAGAAAGGAAAAATAATGATGGACCCCACAGAAATACAAAGACTATAAGAGAATATTATGAGCATCTATATGCTAACAAGCTGCAAAACCTAGAAGATATGGACAACTACTTAGAAAAATACAACCTTCCAAGACTGACCAAGCAAGAAACAGAAAAACTAAACAGACCAATCACCAGCAACGAAATTGAATCGGTAATCAAAAAACTACCCAAGAACAAAACCCCCAGACCTGACGGATTCACCTCTGAATTCTACCAGACATAAAGAGAAGAAATAACACCCATTCCCCTTAGTTTTCCAAAAAATAGAAGAGGAGGGAATACTTCCAAACTCTTTCTATGGAGCCAGCATCACTCTAATACCAAAACCAGGCAAAGACCTCACCAAAAAAGAAAATTACAGACCAATATCCCTAATGAACATAGATGTAAAAATACTCAACAAAACATTAGCAAACCGAATTCAAAAATACATCAAGAGGATCATTCACCATGATCAAGTGGGATTCATCCCTGGGATGCAAGGATGGTACAACATTCGAAAATCCATCAACATCATCCACCACATCAACAAAAAGAAGAACAAAAACCACATGATCATCTCCATAGATGCTGAAAAAGCATTTGACAAAATTCAGCATCCATTCATGATTAAAACTCTCAACAAAATGGGTATAGATGGCAAGTACCTCAACATCATAAAGGCCATATGTGACAAACCCACAGCTAACATCATACTTAACAGCGAGAAGCTGAAAGCCTTTCATCTAAGATCGGGAACAAGACAGGGATGCCCACTCTCTCCACTGTTATTCAACATAGTACTGGAGGTTCTAGCCACGGCAATCAGACAAAACAAAGACATACAAGGCATCCAGATTCGTAAAGAAGAAGTCAAATTGTCACTATTTGCAGATGACATGATACTGTGCATAAAAAACCCTAAAGACTCCACCCCAAAACTACTAGAACTAATATCTAAATTCAGCAAAGTTGCAGGATACAAAATTAACACACAGAAATCTGTTGCTTTCCTATACACTAACGATCAACTAACAGAAAGAGAAATCAGAAAAACAGTTCCATTCACAATTGCATCAAAAAGAATAAAATACCTAAGAATAAACCTAACCAAGGAAGTGAAAGACCTGTACTCTGAAAACTACAAGACACTCCTAAAAGAAATTAAAGAGGACACTAACAAATGGAAATGCATCCCATGCTCTTGGCTAGGAAGAATAAATATTGTCAAATGGCTATATTACCTAAAGCAATCTACAGATTCAACGCAATCCCTATCAAACTACCAACAGCTTTCTTCAATGAACTGGTACAAATAATTCTAAAATTCATATGGAACCACAAAAGACCCCGAATAGCCAAAGCAATCCGCAGAAGGAGGAATCAAACAGGGGGAATTATGCTCCCTGACTTCACGCTGTACTACAAAGCCACAGTAATCAAGACAATTTGGTATTGGCACAAAAACAGACCCACAGACCAGTGGAACAGAATAGAAAATCCAAACATTAACCCAAACATATACAGTCAATTAATATTTGATAAAGGTGCCTTGGATATACAATGGCGAGATGACAGCCTCTTCAGCAGCTGGTGTTGGAAAAACTGGACAGCTACATGTAAGAGAATGAAACTGGACTACTGTCTAGCCCCATACACAAAGGTAAACTCAAGGTGGATCAAAGACCTGAAAGGAAGTCATGAAACCATAAAACTCTTAGAAGAAAACATAGGCAAAAATCTCTTGGACATAAACATGAGCAATTTCTTCATGAACATAACCCCCCGGGCAAGGGAAACAAAAGCAAAAATGAACAAGTGGGACTATATCAAGCTGAAAAGCTTCTGTACAGCAAAGGACACCATCAGTAGAACAAAAAGACATCCTACAATATGGGAAAATATATTCATAAATGACGTATCTGATAAGGGGTTGACATCCAAAATATATAAAGAACTCACGCACCTTAACAAACAAAAAGCAAATAATCCAATTAAAAAATGGGCAGAGGACATGAATAGACACTTCTCTAAAGAAGAAATTCAGATGGCCAACAGGCACATGAAAAGATGCTCCACATCGCTGATCATCAGAGAAATGCAGATTAAAACCACAATGAGATATCACCTCACACCAGTGAGGATGGCCAACATCCAAAACACAAACAACAACAAATGTTGGCAAGGGTGTGGAGAAAAGGGAACCCTGCTACACTGCTGTTGGGAATGCAAATTAGTTCAACCATTGTGGAAAGCAGTATGGAGGTTCCTCAAAAAACTCAAAATAGAAATACCATTTGACCCAGGAATTCCACTCCTAGGAATTTACCCTAAGAATGCAGCAGCCCAGTTTGAAAAAGACATATGCACCCCTATGTTTATCGCAGCACTATTCACAATAGCCAAGAAATGGAAACCACCTAAGTGTCCATCAGTAGATGAATGGATAAAGAAGAGGTGGTACATATACACAATGGAATATTATTCAGCCATAAGAAGAAAACAAATCCTACCATTTGCAACAACATGGATGGAGCTAGAGGGTATTATGCTCAGTGAAATAAGCCAAGCCGAAAAAGGCAAGTATCACATGATTTCACTCATATGTGGAGCATAAGAACAAAGAAAAAATAAACTGAAGGAACAAAACAGCAGCAGACTCACAGAACCCAAGAACGGACTAATAGTTACCAAAGGGAAAGGGACTGGGGAAGATGGGTGGGAAGGGAGGGATAAGAGGGTAAAAGGGGCATTACGTTTAGCAGATGTAAGGTAAGGGGGGCATGGGAAGGGCTGTACAACTCAGAGAAGACAAGTAGTGATTCTATAGCATCTGACTATGCTGATGGACAGTGACTGTAATGGGGTTGGTGGGGGGGCCTGATGAAGGGGGTAGTTTAATCACCATCATATTGCACATGTAATTGTAGATTAATGATACCAAATAAATTATAAATAAATTTTTTAAGAAACCTAATACAGTCAGTGTCAAATAATATAACCTGATTGATGTTTTGTAATTACTAGACAAATGAAATGCCAGGTAAAAGTACAGATCACCAAGGACAGATACAGATCACAGTGGCTCACTGGCCGGGAAGGCTGACCAAGTAGTGTTTCTTTTATACTATTAGTTTTACTAACTGTTATAATGCACAGGAAATGCTTGCTCTCCATCCCTCTAAAACATGGGTTAGATTTCAGGCCCGAAAACCTCAACTTCATGGGGCATTTCATGCAAACCGGGAAAAGACTGAAGTTTTGTTCAGGTCATGGTAGAGGCAAGGATGGAGGCACACAGACCTGGCAGAACTAATCCTGGATTCTTGCACATGGTTACACTAAACAGCGCCCCAGGCACCTGGTGTGTGAGGGACACAGCGGGAAGCCTGTGCCATAAATACCCCTCCTGGGAAATCCCGCACAGCCAGCGCAGTTCACTGGCGAGAAAACACAGCGTTGGGATCATTCAAAGCTGGGCTCATATCCAAGCTCCCCGCCTTTCCTGCCCACATGATGGTGTCAAGCTGCTTCAGCCCTCCCCGTCCCGTTGTTTTTGAGTCCGTAAAGGGGTTATTGACTCCCCCTTGATGAGTGAACAGGAGGCGAGCCGGGACAGGTGTGACAGGCTGGCACAGTGCTGCAGAGCAAACGCTCAGTGCAGAGTCGCTTGCCCTCTAGAATGTCAGGAACGCCTGGGCAAGAGAAGGGAGGCTTGATTGCCCCAGATCCCTCCTCACCCCAAAAGCTTAGATTCTTAACCCAGATACCTAACAACTGGGTGCCTGCATTTACCATTACACAACAATATTGCTTGCACTAAGGAAGGACTGCGACTCACTCTAAGAAATTAAATCTACTGACTGATGTCAGGTTACTAAGACACATGGGCACTCCCGGAGGCCCCAGTAAATTTCACTGGCCAGTCCACTCAAGGTATTCAGATTATAGCATAAACTCAGTGTGGCCAAAATGCCCATATTTCTATTAAAATATGCATTAAGCTATTACATAATTGGAACACAACAGCTCCCCTCTCCTCTCCATCCCCAGCACAAGCAAACGACCCGTGCACCCCCTCCTCCTGCTCTGGGACGCGAGCCTTCCGCACCACCGTCACTCCACGCCCAGAATGCAGGCTACACTGTCGTCAGCAACTAAACACCACCTTCCCTCTTCATTTGAAGGTCTTTCCCACTCATCTAGACACAGACCGTTCATGTCCACCAAAACCTGCCTGCAAATCAAAACTATTTAAGAGTATAAGGAAGGGGAAGAGAGCTGTTCAGAAGATTATTCCCTGTGACTGTCTTGGGTCATAAGCTCCACGGCTGTTGAGAAACCTGAGCCAGCTTCCGGAGGATGCATGTCCCTGCCCACAAACGCCCCTTTTCCAGGCGGGCGGGTCCCAGCAGCGCCACCCCCTCCCGCCGCCCTCGGGCTATTCCCCACTCCTCTCCAGGGTGGGAGCTGGGAAGCTGTGGGCACATTTGCGAGGTGCTGCAGCCCCACGTTTCGTCGGGATAGAATGGACTTGCTCCCCTGGATTTTATACAAACCCCCTGCCGAGGGCCAAAAATTTAAAAACATGAAACCACCTTGGAAAAAAAAAATTCTAGAGATGGAGTCACAGAAACAAATTCCCGAAAAATCTCCTTCTTGGCAAACTGGATTGTATACTTAAAATAAATTTTGACTTAAATGTTCTCTCTGCAAAAAAAGAAAAGAAGGCTGGCGGTCTGTAGGGACGGGTGTGTTAACTAGCTTGATTGTGGCAGTGACTTCACCAAAGTGTATACCCTAAATAAATTTTTAACTGCCAGATATACTTAATTTAAAAACTAAGATAAAAGTCACATTTTCTCAATGCATTATTTTATATAGCCTAGTCAGACAATCTCCCAGAGTACCACAGAGATACGCTTCCTGCATTGATGGAATACCTGGAGCGTCTGGACTGGACAGAGAGCAAACACCCAGAGCACCCAGCCAGGACGCTGGGGGCTGGCTCCTGCCGCCATCCAGAGTGCACGCTGCACGCATCCTCGCTTTCCACTGAGACGTGCTATTCACTCAACACAACACACAATAGATGCTGATGGTGTCCCTGCAGACAGGGCCGTGGTTCACCTCCCCTGACTCTCCTCTCTGAAAATATATCTTGAAAGTTGTTGGGTAAAAATGTTTTTCAGTCTGTGACTGCAAATACAGTAACTGGTAATTAGGAGAGGTAGAGAAGCCACTGCAATCACTCTTGTAATTCTTGACATCCAAGAGACCTGCTCTAAGGTGCTGCCCGCCTGGAAAACATGCCGTTTCTCATTCTATGCTGGGCTGTGTCCTGGCACCACCTTGGGCTCTCTGATCCTTTCTCCAACAAACATGAGCTCTACTCAACATGCTGAACGGACAGAAGGTACCTAAGATCTAAGCTGTTAACAACTACAAAATAAAAGAGTTAACTCACCTTGCTGCCTTCAAAATCAGGAGTGTTTGCTTGTATCTCTTTGTCTTCTTTAACAATCTCAGCTGGCATCTAGAGAGAAAATACATCATGGTTTAGACTTAGCCACGGTCAACCAATGTCAAACTCCTTTAATGAAGCAAAGAGCGCATGAAATTGTGTGAACTTCTAGGCCACTTCTATGGACAAAGCAGGAAAAGGCACCATAGTTTATCCACAGTTGTTATTTCAAATACAGGAGTGTATCTGCTCTGTATTTTTACCTCTGGCTCTACCAACAAAATGCCAACCTATTTAATAAAACTTTTGGAGAAATCTTTAAGAGAAAACACCATAAATCCCATTCATGTAAAAGAAGTGGATTTTGTAATTCTCCATGCACCTTGGGGACCCAACCAGCACCCTCTTTATCAGTGTTCAAGAGATCTGGCTGACCCCACCCTTCTCACAGTGGTGCACACATTCTCCTTGCATGCTGTCGCCCAGTTTTCATGACTTTTTGACAAAAGGCAAGGAGCCATCTTTAATCCATGCCTTGGCTCTCCGCTCTTGAGGAAAATCATTTGGTTCTGTGGCCAAAAAAAAGAAAGGCTCCCTCAGGGGCTCCTTTAGTTGTGTTTCTGTGTCGGTCAGAACAGGCAGATGAGACCACAGTAACCAGCAAACCAAGGGCACACGCTGTGTGTCTGCCACAGGCTGGCGGGGTCTCCGCCCATCAGTCACCCAGGACATGGGCTGGTGTTCTACTGTGTGTCTGGGGAAGATCCAGGGTGAGAAGAAAAGATGCCCTATCCCCAGTCCCCACTGAGACCCACATTAACAGCCAGTGGGGAATCAGAAGTCCAAAGAGAAGAAAGAGAATGGGTAGCCAGAGATGGAAGGAAATTCAGGAGATGGGTGAGTCTCGCCCAAGGACAGAGTGTCTCCAGGATAAGAGAGGGCCAAAGCACAGCTGAAGGTGGAGGGTCAAGTGCAATGAGGACAGACACAGGCTGCATTTGATGTCCTCCCAGGCCGAGGCCAGAAGAGCTCACAGGGGGGGTAGATGTGGGGAAAGCAGGGAGAAGCCAGTTCCCCCAAACACCAGCTCTTCCAGTGTGGGGAGAGATGGGTGACCGGAGCCAGCGAGCCCTTGGGACGGAGCACTGGTCACACCGGGCAGGCTCTTGGCACGTTGACCATCCAGCCAGGAGGGTTTGTGTGAAGGAAGGAGCTGAATGCACAAAAGCAAGGGAATAAGCAACTGGTAGCACACGGCTCTTGAGGAGCTGGAGGGCCGGGGTTCAGAGGTCGGGAGAAGGTGGGAAGATGCTGAGATCAAACGCTCAAGCAGACGCCCACCACTGCCTGTCCCACAGCACGCCCTGCCTGCTTCCTTGTCTTTAAAAAGTCCCAATTGTTTTCAGGAACTAGTCACAGGATTCAGAGGGGCCTGGGCCCCTTGTCAGACAGCACAGTAAGTGCTGATTGGCCTACGCCACCGGCCAGGGACGAGGATCAGACAGAGGCACGCGGCACACCTCTGCCAGGCCCTGGGAAGCACCTTTCCTCTAGCTGGAAAAGGCGCAGGGAAGGAAGTGGCCTCCCTCCTCGTCAGCACGCAAGTGTCTGCATGTGCTGTGCAGAGCCGAGTCACAGCTCCAGAGATCGTGGGAACCGGCCCGAGGCCACAGCCACGGGCTGTGCACGGCAGGGTGGCAACAGGGGAAGAGCCCAGGCCCTCGCTCGCACCATCAGCCCCGCGCTGGCCACTCTGGAAGCCTCCATCACACGGAGGCCTCCCAGCCTTCTATTAGATGGCGTGATAAGTGTTCCTTATTGTTGAAGCCACTTCTCTTGGGTTTTCTGTTCTTTACAGCCAAAGCATCTTAACAGTTATAGTACTAATTACACTTTTTAATTTATTCATTAAAACGGATACCCCAAGGACCTCTGTGAGCTGAGTTACTTCGTGCACTCAGAAGTACCCAGGCTTTAAGGCTCCATCGTGTCTCTTCTAATTAGAGAACAATTCAGAGATTACACAGATTTAGACTGACCTTCTCCTAATGAGACTAGATTATTTTGGTTTTGCTTCCGTTAGTGTTTTGTTCTCAGCTCTCTCCGGAGAGAAACACATGAAAGGCACGCCGCTCGGGCGCACTGCTCTGGTTGCTATGGAAGAATCTAAGTAAAAACTCTTCCTGCACTGGCTCTTTGGGACTCTGAAAATAACTGGATTCCACTAGAACTCAGAACTCGACCCAGACATATGTGATTTCAGCCAATCCATCCTTTTCATGTATCCCCCGGAGACCTGCGGTTTACACAACACGCTCATCACCTGTCAGGGAATGATAGTGTAACGCTCCTCTACTAAAACAGGATTGGTTATGTGCAAGAAATGCTAACCATTTCCCCAAAAAAGGGTCAGAGTCCTGGACAAACAGAGCCTGCAATTCTAGGCATTCTTCTGTCTTTTCAAACTGTTTGTAAAAATAAAATAAAAATAATTTTACATCTGGCAGAAAACATTACTTTTGTGAAAAATGTATCCCATAAATAAGACAGCATTTCAACACTAATGGTTTGATATCAAGGTGCCATTTTTGTGCAGATTATAAGTGCTAAAAATTGTTTCCTTAACACTGGGGTATAATAATTCGGGACTTTAAAATAAAACCTCATGTAAAAATTTATCACACTGAAAATCAAAGCTTATAAAGCAGATGGTTCATGTGACTGCTCACAGAGGCCTCCACTCAAGCTCTGCTGATAGAAATGGTGGAGGGGCCTGGGTGGGTAGGAAACATCACGCTGTTAAAACCAAAGAGAAACAATTAAAAATAAGTTATGATTTCTAAAAGTAAAAACTCAAAAGGAAACAGTGCAGCATAGGAAGAAAAAAGTGACTAAAGGCCCAGATAATCCACATTGTGTTGGATGGCCAGCTGCAGGACACTTTCTGGTGCCCAGGGTTTCCATCCCAGAATTCCCTCCTCTCACTTCCATGGTACTTCCCGCAAACTAAGCCTTCCATCCTGTTCAGGAGCCACTTGCTTCAGGACAATTAGGGTTCAGTGCCGTTGATGCTTCACCGCTCATGACGCAGGCTACCGAGGTCACTCAGTTAACTGAAAGTACAGCTTCCCCAACCCAGCCCCTCAATCTTGATTTTGTCATGAGCCAAAGACAGACATCAGCAAAATTCTGTAAGGGTCTCAAGGTCAAGTTTGCTCTCAAAGTGCAGGAGGCCACAGTGCCAGACTTGCTCACCATTGCAAAAAAGTGGACATTCATGATGTCATCTGGAAGGAGCAAAGGAGAGCCTGCCTTCTTTAACATCAAAATCTGAACTTCAGCTCTTCACTTAGCACTGGGAGTTTGGTGGCACACTGTGATGTTGCCCTGGGAACATGGGGTGTCCTCCAGAGTGACCTCCAGCTACCCACCGCTGATACTCCAGCCTCTGGCACCACTGGGCACAACTGCAACTCTCCCTTGAGTGTGGAGGAGCCTTCATTCCTGAGGTTCCCTTTGCCATTGTAGCTTTGACTCCAAATTCATAGTTGGCATGTTATATTTTGTAAGATTTATCTTTAGAGCAACATTAAATTGGATGTTAAACACAATTGCCGCAGACCGCTGGCAACTCTGCGGGGGGATCGTCGGACAGGCACGGGGTGGATTCGGCGAGACAGACAGACAGAGACAGATTCAGGTCATCAGTCAATGCTGCTGCGTTTATTCTGAGGGTAGCAAGCTTTTTATACAGGTTACTTCCTGCATTTTGGGAAACTTGGTTACATGATGATTACAATTTAACATTATGATTTCATAGAATGGGTACAAGGTTTAAACAAAGGGTTATTGTTTAAGTGTGGTCAAGCTGCGTCAATAGCGAGAGACTTGTGGTTTAGTTGTAAAAAACATGTTTTTATGTTTAATAAAATTTTTCTAAAAGCAAGCATAAATAAACTGTGATCAACAATAAAAAACATATTATTGATCATAACTATCACATCTAAAAAATTCTAACAATTTCTTTTTTAGCTGTTTTGGGTGTGTAATGAAAGGTTGTAAACTAAAAATAATCTTCTTTTCTGGTTTCTACAAAAGTATAAACTTGCCATCTAATTTGGCACTTCTCATCTTCTAATGAGGTACACTAGGGAGGACGAGCTCCTTTAATTCTTTCCCATTGAGACACTGAATACCACCAAACCTTCTTTCCATCTTTAGTAATCTATCTTTCTAAATTCTGATCATATAAGGTGCATCAGTTGTCACAATTTTATATGGGCCACGGTAAGTCCTTGGAGTCCACTATTTCTCATTAATTTTCAACTGTATACTGTAATTTCTTAGTTTGGTTTCAAATCCTAATTTCTAATAATATTCTATATCTTGATCTAATTTCTCTCTATATATATATAACGGCGTCTGCGGTTTACAACCGCATTATCTACTTCTAACTATTGTAAAGCATCTAAAATGTCCCTAAAAGGTTTTGAGGAATTTTTAAGCATATGAAGGAGGGCTTTTCCTATATCAGAGTCATTCTTTAGAATTGTCCTATTTTGAGCAGGCTGACGCAGCCATTGCTCCACTTTTTCTTCCTTCTCTAAATCAGCCATCTCTGTGGTAGCAGCTGCAATGGGCGTATCTAAGGTTCCTGGAACATGGAGGACTAGGCGCACTCCCTGATCAAGGCTTGAAACGTTTACATTAATATTGACCACCATTAAAAGAAAGATTAATATCTTAATTCTCACTAACTATGGGATCGCTAGGCTCCAGTGACCAAACAGAAAGGACAGCATATTGCGAAGGTAACGCCACCCCGCCTTGCCAGGGGGCATAGCCCCGGGAGGCACGAACCCCTGGACTGACAGCTTCCAGAGCTTAACGCTTTCCATGCTGCACAGTCGCCTCTGGCACGGGTGCGGCACACAATGCTGCAGCGATAACATATGAGATGACCAGGCTCACCCACAAGGTCGGAACCAATCCCTCAGAGAGGAGATTCTGGGCATACAGCAGAGCGGAGGGCGCCTGAATCTACCTCTCCCACCACCACCCAGAGCATTTCACCCTGAAGAATGGAGACGAAAGTGAACACCTTCTATACAATGAGGGATAGAAAGATCAAATTTTTTCAAACACAGAACGGTAGGAGAGACAGAACCCCACCCCCAGCACAGCAACCGGCAGAGGGGAGGAGGAGAGACATCAGTGGGAGAGCCAGGCTCGGACTCCCTGCCCTGAGGTGCAGGATAAAAGCACTGTGGTTTAAAGTGCAGCTAGACCGTAAGTGGTAGCACCTGTTTCAGAACTAAACCTCCACCACCTGGCATTAGGGAGCTGCCAGGGCCACAGCTTATATTCCTTCCACACATCTCAGGGCGGCGGAGCACAGGATCCTGGTGTGATCCGCCTTACTGGCTGTGCTATCCACCTGTCCAGCCCTCATCAGCAGGACACGGAAGTTCCCTGGTTCACAAGGAAGGTGCACAGATCTGCAGGCTGGGGCCACCAAGGCACCTTCCCCAGAGCACCATGGGGAAACACCTGTGCCAGGCCTGACCCCTGGCCATGAGTGAGACCCAGCAGGTACTGACATGGGAATTCCCAGGAGTAGCCCACAGCATGCAGGGGCCAAGGGGGATCATGCATAGAGCGTGACTCCATGCCATTGGTGGGACCTAGTGGGTGCCTGACTCGGGAATTCCCCCCAAGTGGTCCCACACAGCCCAGAGCATGCTTGACCATTCAGATGGAGAAGCTCAGGGCACACAGCTGGTACCAATCCTTAAGTTACTAGGAGTGTACCCCCAACCTGCCACTGGACCCCCACCCTCACCCCCAATCAGTACAAAACCCCACAGGTGCCCACCCAGGAGCCCCTCCAATGGGACCAAAGGCCACACCCCGAGACTATGCCCTGGGAGCCCCGGCACCAGGAAAAGCCCATCTCACACTTACTTGGCCTCCAGATTGCCAAAAACAGGAGGCACAAGGGACTCTCCTGCACAAGGCCATCCTTCAAGACTGCAAGAGTGAGCCCTTCCAGCTGATTCAAAGAACCAAGCACAGAAAGTTATACAAAATGAAGAGTCATAGGAATACACTCCAGATGACAGAAAAAGAGAAAAAAACAGAAAAAAAATATGTGAGACAGAGTTAACCAATCTACCTCATAAAAAGTTTAAAGCAATGGTTATATATATATTCACTGGATTTGAGAAAATAACAGCACAACTCAAGGTGGATCTCAACAAAGAAATAGAAAGCCTAAGAAAGAACCAGAGATGAAGCATTCAATAGATGAAATTAAAAAATACACCAGAGGGAACAACAGCAGACCAGAGGAGGCAGAATAACAGATCAATGACTTGAAAGATGGAGGCGTGGAAAGCACTCAAGCTGAACAGCAGAAGTAAGTGAGGATAGGGTAAGACAACATCAAACATCCTAACAACCATATTATAGTATAGACATCTCAGGAGAAGAGAGAAAGGAGTAGAACATTCATTTGAAGACATATATAGCTGGAAACTTCCCTAACCTGGGGAAGGAAACGGTCTACTAGGTCTACGAAGCACAGAGAGCTCCAAACAAGATGAACCCAAGATGATCCACACCAAGACACATCATCACCCAAATGTTAGAGATCAAAGACAAAGAATTTTAAAAGTAGCAATAGAAAAATGATAAATTACATATAAGTGAAACCCTATAAGGTTATCAACTGATTTTTCTGCAGAAACTCTACGCACCAGAAGGGAATGGCATGATATATTATATATTCAAATGACTGAATGGAAAAAACCCCAAACCAAGTATGCTCCACCCAACAATGTTATCATTCAAAACTGGAAAGAGCTTCACAGATAAATGTAAGTTACAAGAGCTCACCACTCAAAAACACATAAAGGCAAGAAGAGATTAAAGATGGTGGTGTGAGAGGTGGGATACAGGCTTTGACCTAAAACCACATATAATACAGTTTGGGCTACACAGCTCCAAGGATCCCCGCTGTGACACGCAGCCTACTGCACCTTTCTCCCAGCCAGCCCCACCTGGCTCGCAAACCAGCAAACCCTACCCTGGCATTAGGCCAGCCAGAGGGAAGCCCCGTCTACAGCAACTACAAATGCAAAGCATAGAGGCTTATACCTATGTGCTCAGCACACTGGTTCTGGCAGTGGAGACACACATAGCAGCCGGGTAGCAAGAAACAGCTCTTTCCTCCCCCCAGGCACCAATACCACCCCCCTGAAACCCCTGACATTGCTTCAGGGGCTGAGCAGCTCCAGGGAGTAGAGCTTCTGGGCAATAGAGGGCGCCATATACAAATATGAAATGCGAAAGAAACCTGGTTCAGAGTAAAATATTAATACCACTCCTGAGAAAGATTTAAATGACATTGTACTCATGACTCTTCCTGAAAGGGAGTTCAAAATAAAAATCATTAACATACTCATGGAGGTACGGAAAGATATTCAAGAACTCAGAAATGAATTCCAGTCAGAGATCCAATCGTTGAAGAGCACAATGGAGGGTATTAAAAGCAGATTGGATACAGTGGAGGAGACAATAAATGAAATAGAAACTATAGAAGAGGAATACAAAGAAGCTGAGGCACAGAGAGAAAAAAGGACCTCTAAGAATGAAAGAATATTTAGAGAACTGTGTGACCAATCCAAACGGAACAATATTCGCATTATAGGGGTATCAGAAGAAGAAGAGAGAGAAAAAGGGGTAGAAAGTGTCTTTGAGGAAGTAATTGCTGAAAAATTCCCCAGTCTGGGGAAGAAGATAGTCTCTCGGGCCATGGAGATGCACAAATGTCCCAACACAAGGGACCCAAGGAAGACAACACCAAGACATATAGTAATTAAAATGGCAAAGATCAAGGATAAGGACAGACTATTAAAAGCAGCCAGAGAGAGAAATAAGATCACATACAAAGGAAAGCCCATCAGGCTATCATCAGACTCCTCAACAGAAACCTTTCAGGCCAGAAGGGAGTGGCATGATGTATTCAATGCAATGAAGCAGAAGAGCTTTGAACCAAGAATACTTTATCCAGCAAGATTATAATTTAAATTTGAAGGAGGGATTAAACAATTCCCAGATAAGCAAAAGCTGAGAGAATTTACCTCCCACAAACCATCTCTACAGTGTATTTTGGAGGGACAGCTATAGATGGAAATGTCCTAAGATTTAATAGCTGTCACCAGAGGTAATAAAACTACAGTAAAGAAAGTAGAACAGCTAATTACTAAGCAAATGCAAAAATTAAAATAACTACCTCCAAAGTCAATCAAGGGATAGACAAAGAGTACAGAATATGATACCTAATATATAAGAATGGAGTAGGAAGAAAAAGGAGGAAGAAAAAACAAGAACCTTTAGATTGTGCTTGTAATAGCATATTAAGTGAGTTAAGTTAGACTCTTAGATAGTAAGGAAGTTAACCTTGAACCTTTGGTAACCACGAATCTAAAGCCTGCAATGCCAATAAGTACATACCTATCCATAATCACCCTAAATGTAAATGGACTGAATGCACCAATCAAAAGACATAGAGTCACTGAATGGATAAAAAAACAAGACCCATCTATATGCTGCCTAAAGAGACTCACTTTAAGCCCAAAGACGTACACAGACCAAAAGTGAAGGGATGGAAAAAGACATTTCATGCAAGTAATGAGGAGAAAAAAGCAGGAGTTGCAGAACTTGTATCAGACAACATAGACTTCAAAACAAAGTAAGTCACAAGAGACAAAGAAGGACATTACATAATGATAAAGGGATCAATCAAAGAAGATATAACCATTATAAATATCTATGCGCCCAACACAGGAGCACCTACATATGTGAAACAAATACTAACAGTATTAAAAGGGAAAATAGAATGCAATGCATTCATTCTAGGAGACTTCAACACTCCACTTACTCTGAAGGACCGATCAACCAGACAGAAAATAAGTAAGGAGACAGAGGCACTGAACAACACATTAGAACAGATGGACCTAACAGACATCCACAGAACTCTACATCCAAAAGCAGCAGAATACACATTCTTCTCAAGTGCACATGGAACATTTTCAAGAATAGATCATATGCTAGGCCACAAAAAGAGCCTTGGTAAATTGAAAAAGATTGAAATTGTATCAACCAGTTTCTCAGACCACTAAAGGTATGAAACTAGAAATAAATTATGCAAAGAAAATGAAAAATCCCACAAACATGTGGAGGCTTCACAACATGCTCCTAAATAACCATGGATCAATGACCAAATAAAAACAGAGATCAAGCAATATATGGAGACAAATGACAACAATAATTCAACACCGCAAAAATCTATGGGATGCAGTGAAGGCCGTGCTAAGATGAAACTATATTGCAATACAGGCCTACCTCAGTTAAGAAGAAAAATCTCATCTGAACAGTCTAAACTCACAATTAATGAAACTAGAAAAAGAGGAACAAATGAGGCCCAAAGTCAGTAGAAGGAGGGACATAATAAAGATTAGAGCAGAAATAAATAAAATTGAGAAGAATAAAACAATAGAATCAATGAAAGCAGGAGCTGATTCTTTGAGAAAATAAACAAAATAGATTAACCCCTAGCCAGACTTATCAAGAAAAAAAGAGAGTCTACACACATAAACAGAATCAGAAATGAGAAAGGAAAAATCACTACAGACACCACAAAAATACAAAGAATTATTAGAGAATACTATGAAAAATTGTATGCTAAAAAACTGGATAACCTGGAAGAAATGGACAGCTTTCTAGAAAATACAACCTTCCAAGGCTGACCCAGAAAGAAACAGAAAATCTGAACAGACCAATAACCAGCAACAAAATTGAACTGGTAATCAAAAACCTACCTAAGAACAAAACGCCTGGACCAGATGGCATTACGGCTGAATTTTATCAAACACTTAGTGAACACCTAATACCCATCCAACTTAAAGCTTTCCAAAGAGCAGAAGAAGAGGGAATACTTCCAAACTCATTCTATGAGGCCAGCATCACTCTAACACCAAAATCAGGCAAAGACACCACAAAAAAAGAAAATTACAGACCAATATCCCTGATGAACATAGATGCAAAAATACTCAACAAAATATTAGCAAACAGAATTCAAAAATACATTGAAAAGATCATCCATCATGATCAAGTAGGATTTATTCCAAAAATGCAAGGATGGTACAACATTCGAAAATCCATCAACATCATCCACCACATCAACAAAAAGAAGGACAAAAACCACATGATCATCTCCGTAGACACTGAAAAAGCATTCAACAAAATTCAACACCCATTCGTGATAAAAACTCTTAACAAAATGGGTATGAGGGCAAGTACCTCAACATAATCAAGGCCATATATGACAAACCCACAGCCAACATTATACTTAACAGTGAAAAGTTGAAAGCTTTTCCTTTAAGATCGGGAAAAAGACAAGGATGCCCACTCTCCCCACTTCTATTCCACATAGTACTGGAGGTCCTAGCCACAGCAATCAGACAACACAAAGAAATAAAAGGCATCCAGATTGGCAAGGAAAAGTTAAACTGTCCCTGTTTGCAGATGACATGATATTTTACATAAAAAACTCAAAAGAATTCACTCCAAAACTACTAGATCTAATATCTGAATTCAGCAACGTTGTGGGATACAAAATTGATATGCCAAAATCTGTGGCATTCCTATATACTAACAATGAACTAGCAGAAAGAGAAATCAGGAAAACAATTCCATTCACAACTTCATCAAAAAGAATAAAATACCTAGGAATAAACCTAACTAAGGAAGTGAAAGACCTATACTCTGAAAACTACAAGACACTTGTGAAGGAAATTAAAGAAGATACCAATAAATGGAAACACATCCCGTGCTCATAGATAGAAAAAATTAGTATTGTCAAAAATAGCCATCCTGCCTAAAGCAATCTACAAATTTATGCATTTCCTATCAAAATCCAACAGCATTCTTCAATGAACTAGAGCAAATTGTTCTAAAATTCATATGGAACCACAAAAGACCCAGAATAGCCAAAGCAATCCTGAGAAGGAAGAATAAAGCTGGGGGGATTATGCTCCTCACCTTCAAGCTCTACTACAAAGCCACAGTAACCAAGACAATTTGGTACTGGCACAAGAACAGACCCATAGACCAATGGAGCAGAATAGAGAGCACTGATATAAACCCAACCATATATGGTCAATTAATATACGATAAAAGAGCCATGGACATACAATGGGGAAATGATAGCCTCTTCAACAACTGGTGTTGGCAAAACTGGACAGCTACATTCAAGAGAATGAAACCGGATTATTGTTTAACCCCATTCACAAAAGTAAACTCGAAATGGATCAAAGACCTGAATGTAAGTCATGAAACCATTAAGACTCTTAGAAGACAACACAGGCAAAAATCTCCTGAATATAAGCATGAGCAACTTCTTCCTGAGCACATCTGCTCGAGCAAGGGAAACAAAAGCAAAAATGAACACATGGGACTACATCAAACTAAAAAGCTTCTGTACAGCAAAGGACACCATCAACAGAACAAAAAGGCATCCTACAGTATGGGAGAATATATTTGTAAATGACATATCCAAGAAGGGGTTAACATCCAAAATATACAAAGAATTCACACACCTCAACACCAAAAAAACCAAATAATCCAATTAAAAAATGGGCAGAGGATATGAAGAGAAAATTCTCCAAAGAAATTCAGATGGCCAACAGACACATGAAAAGATGCTCCACTTCACTAATTATCAGGGAAATGCAAATTAAAGCCACAATGAGATATAACCTCATGCCAGTAAGGATGGCCAGCATTCAAAAGACAAACGACAAATGTTGGTGAGGATGCGGAGAAAGGGGAATCCTCCTACACTGCTGTTGGGAATGTAAACTAGTTCAACCATTGTGGAAAGCAGTATGGAGGTTCCTCAAAAAACTAAAAATACAAACACCATTTGACCTGGGAATCCCACTCCTTGGAATTGACCCAAAGAATACAACTTCTCAGATTCAAAAAGACATATGCACCCCTATGTTTATCGCAGCACTATTTACAATAGCCAAGATATGGAAGCAACCTAAGTGTCTGTCAGTAGATGAATGGATAAAGAAGAGGTGTTACATATACACAATGGAATACTATTCAGCCATAAGAAAGAAACAAATCCTACCATTTGTAACATGGATGAAGCTGGAGGATATTATGCTCAGTGAAATAAGCCAGGTGGAGACTTCTGGGAAGATGGCGACGTGAACGGACCAGCAGAAAAATTCCTCCCAACATTATATTTATTCACGAAAATACAGCAAATACAACTATCCCTAAAAGAGAGACCAGAATACACAGGAAAGTGCACAGCATACAACTACACCTGTGAGAACTTGGCAGTCGGTGAGGCGGAAGGGATACGGAGCAGCGACCCGGTGGGACCGAGTGCTACCCCCGCCCAGAGCCCCGGCGGCCAGACACTCCAGACAGAGGACTCGGCACCCGGCGAGGCGGGACGGAAATGTGATCCAGCGAGACCAGAGAGCCCTCCACCCCAGCACTCCGGCGGGAGTCCCGGCAAGGCGGGTAAGTCATGAGAAGAGAGAAGAATATGATACAGACAAAGCTTCAGACAAACACAACCCCAGAGAAAGAAGCTGAAGGAATGGATATGCACAGTCATCCTGAAAAAGAATTCAGAATAAAAGTCATAGCCATGCTGACGGATCTACAGAAAAATGTGCAAGAGCTGAGGGAGGAAGTGAAGGAAGTGAGGAAAGACAATGCAGAAATGAGACAAGCCATCGACGGGCTCAACAGCAGATTGAATCAGGTTCAAGACACGATCAAGGAATTACAAGACAGGGAACAGGAATACAAAGAAGCTGAGGCAGAGAGAGATAAAAGGATCTCTAAGAATGAAAGAATATTAAGAGAACTGTGTGACCAATCGAAACGGAGCAATATTCGCATTATAGGAGTACCAGAGGAAGAAGAGAGAGAAAAAGGGATAGAAAGTGTCTTTGAAGAAATAATTGCTGAAAACTTCCCCACGCTGGGGAAGGAAATAGCGTCACAGTCCATGGAAGCCCACAGATCTCCCAACACAAGGGACCCAAGGAAGACAACACCAAGACACATAATAATCAGGATGGCAAAGATCAAAGATAAAGACAGAGTATTAAAGGCAGCTAGAGAGAGAAAAAAGATCACCTACAAAGGAAAACCCATCAGACTGTCATCAGACTTCTCAACAGAAACCTTGCAGGCCAGAAGAGAATGGCATGATATATTTAACATAATGAAAAAGAAGGTCCTCGAACCAAGAATATTGTATCCAGCATGATTATCATTTAAATATGACGGAGGGATTAAACAATTTCAAGACAAAAGAAAGTTGAGAGAGTTTGCCTCCCATAAACCACCACTACAGGATATCTTAAACGGACTGCTCTAGAGGGAAACACCCCTAAGGCTAAAAAGATGTCACCAGAGAAAATAAAAGCATAGCAAAGAAAGCAGACCATCCAAATACTAACTAAAGGCAAAGAATAAAACACCTAATTTATAAAGAAAGGAGGAGGAAGAATAGGAAGGGAGAGATAAAGAAACATCAAACGGCATTCACAATAACTTAACAAGAAAGTTAAGTTAGATTGTTAGATAGTAAAGAAGCAACCCTTGAACCTTTGGT